>CM040632.1:46176570-46776570 GCA_022818045.1 Neotoxoptera formosana | reverse complement strand
TGTTGACTGTATTGAATTTTTAACTTTAAAAATTTACATTTTTACAGTTTGTTTAGATATAAGTAGGTACAGAGTTGAAACAAATCAAAAAATATTACGACGAAGTTATAATAAACTTATAAATTAGGTTACTTATGTAAAATGTATACATCATATTATATAATCATGTTTTTGAAATGTAACAAACATTTGTAAAAAAAATACATAGCTATTTTTATGTAATATTTGTTCATAATATGATTTTTTGAGAACGAGTTCATATTTAGAAAATAATTCAAATATACTTTTCAATTATATCTTTTAGATCTAAAACCCAATTTGTAAATAAATATCTAAGTCCTAAAATATAAGTTTACATTCGAGTAATGCACATAATATTATTATAATCAATATTATCTTAAAAGGTTTTTTCTTATGACTGTATTTGAGTAGATGGTTAAAACAAGTCTTAAAAGTTTATTATTTACGACTACATTGCTTAAACAGTTTTAGATTCTTTGTAGACGATAATTACTAAACACTAACAATGTGTACGTGCTCAATAAAATGCGTTTTCGTATGAAATTCCCCAGACCGATGGTTGCAATTAAAAAACTCTGAAACTTTGTGTATGAAAACAATTTTTTTCCCATCCGATCCAGCGGTGAAAACTAAGTTGTGTACACAAAAATAATTTGTTGGTTATATAAAATCATAAGTCACATAACATTATACCTGTCTAATTAATCATCAAACTTAAAAACTACAGCAATTAGCGCACCGTATTATTATTCAATTATTATATATTGTGGTATTCACTTAAGATTTAAACGGCGCTATAAGCAAAACGCACCGCCGCCGCCGCTGCATCTATATATACCCACCGGATGTTCATTTAATTTAAGTGTGCGTAAACACAAATAATATTTTAATGTGGCCAAACATTATAACTAATAGGGAATAGCGAAAAATAGACGTACCGCGACGAGAATGCGCATAAAATATTATTATAATAATAATAAAAGTGAAGGTGACGGCGCCCAGGGAATCATTTATACCTTTGTGTCTAAATCCGGATTTCTGGGCTTTTTTTTTTGTACACACACACATATATATATATATATACAATATATATGCCCCGGATACTTTCAACGGAAATTGAAGGGGAGAAACGTGCCAGCTAGATCTCACCCTCGTCGGCGTCCGCGCCATCATGTCACGAGTTCCCAGACCCGGGGCGCTCTCATAAACTAATGCGTTTTGAGTAGTCGGCCATTGTTAACCTTAGGAGAAAAAAAGAAATGCCCTGCTCCCGACCTCCCCACAATAATTTAATTCATTTTGTTCTTTAACTCTTCGTTTTTTTTTTTTAGTTTTTTTATTATTGCTTTTATTATTATTATTATTTTTTTTTTTTTGTATTCATTATATATTATTCGTTTTCCGTTTTTGTAATATTATACAATATAATATACCTCGATTGTGATTCAATTAATTTGGCTGGGTGGTGCAAAGCCAGCCTTTACGACGGGACCCGCATATTATAACGGATTGTTTATTGCTAAATAGTTCTGACACGACAGTAAAAAAAAAAAAAATAACACAATATACGCTCTACGTACATACATATATATTATGTATAATAATATAATATGTGTATCTACATAATAATAAATATGTGTATCGATCTAAAATATAATGGTGAAATATTAAATCGCGTTTTGTGGTCGATTTTTGATAACATATGTTTAAATGCTTTGCTTTCGTGCTATTCTAACAGTGTACATTTTGTAACACCCTTTGTCCCTCCTACATGTGAGCGTTTTTATTTTTTCGTTTCGTTTCAAACCCATTAATCAATATATTTTTTTTTTTAAATAGGTAGGTTAGTGTGTTTGAACGTTATGAAACACACAACGAGATAATATATTATGTTCACATTTTACACACTATGTCTGCTGGGATACCATGTTTGGATTTTGGCATACAGATTAATTAATTACTCATTAATTGCAAATGAAAACAACAATTTATTTTTATAATAGACTGTTTACAAAATAGACCATTATAATATGATGATCCGGAAACAGGTACTTTTCGGAAACGTATTATCCGTGTTGAGACTTATTTAGATAAATAGTTGCAAGTTCTCTAACTAATTATTTAAAATAAAACATTCACTTGTCTAAATAAATAATCATATTTTAATATTATGAATTCATATGATGTATAAATTACATAATAATAATATTTAATATCGAAGAAAGTGTTCTTTTATTTATTAATACAACATAATTATTGTGTTTAAATCATATTCAAGCGGACAGCAGTAGTTAAGGTATATTCTTACAAAGTTAGATTTAAATATAATAAAAATATATTTATCTTTTATCTTTATCGAGATACATTTTTGTCTTCTAGATAAAAAAATGATCTTATCCCAAAACTGTGTATACTATAATTAAACAATATTATATGAATATAATAATATATTATTATAAAAATCAATTTTAATTTTCACGAGTTCAGAGATATAATATGTGATTTGTCCACTGTCATATTATTATTATTAATCTGATATCATTTGTTTTTAAGCTTAAAAAGTTATCTACTTGACTGTCAGCTATACCGTACGACTATAACACAAGCGTGTAATTTCGTATTACGAAAGAGTTACGTAACGATCTAAATATAAAGAAATAAATGTGAAAATTAACATTCTATGTATTCGAAAAATGAAAATAACCGAATACGAGGAAACGTGTATGTACGTAAATGAATATTGTAATTATATTATGTACCTATATACCTACAAGCTGAGAAAATCAATTTCCATTTTAAACAGACGTATTTTAATCACGTATTAAAAATTAAAACGATTTAATGATATAATTATTTTTAGGTATGTACGATAATAATATTATAATTATGACGTACTTAATACCGCAATAGTATATTATTTATATTGATTGATTCACTTCGTAATCGATGCAGAAATCGTTTCGTATCGCCGTTACAATACGACAGGGACGATGGATCATATTATTATTTTCAAAAACGCTTTAATGAAAAGATCTACGGCACGCCGTCTGCTGCTGCAGTTGTTAAGCTTATAAAAAACAACGATCGCTCATTTTTCGGCCATCGCGTTAATCAGTCTAGTCTGTCTTATTATATTATACGATGAGTATAGTTTAGGTGCCGACACACCGCGTGTTAGTAGTTACGTACACGTACCGAAATGGTTAAAAATACAAAAATATCTACCGCGTTCCACTCTCGGGAGATTCTGAATAAGTCATTAGTGTGTGTATTTTTTTTTTTTTTTTAAAAGTCACAGTGTGTTTTTAACCAGTCGTTCACACGCATTGTACAAACACGTGACGGTTACCACGACTCCGCGCCGAGTTTATTATATTATTATATACGACGTGTGCATATAGACAACTGCAGTACGATTTGTTGGTATAAAAACGTCAAACCAAACATTAGGTAGATTTTATAATACTAAAACATAATCTTCCCAATTCACAATAGGTCCCCACAGTTTTGCTATTGGAATACTATCTCATCATCCCCCCCACCTTAATATTATTCCTAAATAGGTACGCCTAGACAGGGTGATTCTATTTTATTGTGATTTTTGAGATGCCAACAGCAGTATCTTAGAAAATATAAAGTTTTTTTATAAAAAACTCAAGAACAAATACAGATAATTGTAGAAAAAATATAAAACACCTAACAATGTTGATAAACGTTAGACATTTTTTTTCAAATCCTCCTTGTATTGTACGATTAACAATAAAAGAAACGTTATTTATTTATATATTATTTTAAACGTGACCTGTATAATAGTATAATATGGTACCTACACCTATATGTATCTAATATTATCTAAAACGTAAATTATCCACTGCCATAGCACAAATCGAAAAAGGGATGCTGCGGCAGCAATCAGAAAAGTTCTCCTCGAAAAACAGACGATAAAACCACGGCAACTTACAATTATTTATTGTTATATACGCCTCACAAATGTACAATAATACATAGTGACGCGCGCTCATTAATAGCAATTTAGTCTATAATCGGTTTACGTGATATTTTATTTCGGAAAAAATATTTACCACCGACCGTTAACTGTGCGTAATGCGAGAGGGAGTTCAGACGTTCACGGATTAGAACGGTTTGGTATTGTCCGTGAAACATTTTACAGGATTACCGCGTTTTGCCACCGGCGGGCGAATTAATTATTTTCGAAACAAACGAGGACTGTGATTTATAGTGACACACGTTTGATCGAATAGCATCTCAATCGGTGCAGTCTGTATAATAATTTGTATAATAATATACATTTTGACACATATATACTGGGTGTAAATCAAGTACGCTCAGCCCCATTTTTTAATTTAATAATGAATTTATTCAAACTCTGATTTTTGGAATTTTTAAATATTCTTAAAGACCATATTTTCAGATTCTAGTGTTTTCTTAAGGAGTGTCCCGTGGTAATACAAACTACTGTTTTTTAAATGAGAACCCCCCCCCTTTTTACTATAAGTTATTCAGTGAATAATTTTTTTGAAATATGTTATGTACTTGATTCAAAATTCAAATGAGAAGTTTTTCAGTTATTAAAATATTTATACTAAGGATAATAGTCTATAAAAATGGTATTTAAAAAATATAAAATATATGTAATATTGTATCAAGTATTTATCATACTTAGACCATTTTTATAAATTATAAATACTGTGATAGATTAATATTAATTGCTACAATTTTCAAATTTCCACGAGCTCTATATCTTTTAAACTTATTATCCCTGACCTATAATTATCCTTAGTAAGTACACACAGTTAAATAACTCTAAAACTATTCTTTCAAATTTTGATTTTGATACGTCTAAGTTTTCAGAAAAATTACCTAAAAATATGGTCTTCAAGTATATATTATACTTTCAAAAATCAGAATTTGTTTGTAGTTGTGGATCAAATTCTGAGGGGCAGGACTACATTTTCCGTAACATATACATTTAGAGGCGTATTTAGGCGCAGGCTCTATAGGCACGGGACTAGAGCGGGGACATTTGAGGGGCGGAAAATTGCATTATATATTTTTTACAAAATTACACAACGTATTTTTGATTTTATGAAATCTAATTTTTTAATTTTTGATGTAGAACATTTTGATTAATTTTTTAATACAGCATCTTTTTTATAAAAGATAATAAAGTATTTTATGTATTCAAATATATTGTATACATAATTTTAAGAACGATGGAGTTAGAAGAGGCGTCGAATTGAAAAGTGCTTATAGGCAGAGACAGTCTAAATACTCCACTGTATACATATTGCATATATAATATTGTATACACACAAATAATTTTTACTTAAATTATATACCATGTAGGTACATGTATTATATTGTAATGTCATAATATGTGTTAGGTGATTATGCTCGAATGCTCGATGATTTGCCTATACGCTTGTATTATATAGTTTGTAATGTGTGTTTTTAAACGGACGACGGACGTTCATCGCAGGCGTTTTGCGGTATAATCACTATATTGCGACAGAGATATTTTATAATACGTATAGACATTGTAGTCAGATATTTTTCTCAACGGACTTATAATACCTACATGCGAAATAAAACGTACGAAATGTACTCGAAATGGTTTAAAAGCTCATGCTGAATGCCGGAAACAACCACAGCTGATGACTATTATATCTTGCTCGCGGATTATCGGCGCCGTACGAATGAATCGGACAGTGGCGTTATCAACAAATAAATAAATGGTGTTGCTCAAATAATCGTATAGGCGACCTATCCCCGATACTATCGTTACCATGTCTACCGATAAAATGTCCTATTATCCTTCTACCTATGATATATTTTAAGATGTCTCCTGAGCAACACTTGGACCCTATTACTTTACACGCCTCACTAGATAAAATATAATATAATAATATTTTACATAATATTATTATATTGATAAATCAGAATAATTATAATAACAATAACACGATTGCTATACCACGGCGTAATACACATTTGTTATATGCTCGCAAATGTTAAGTATTATTATAATATACTCGTAGGTAATTATAGTTAAATCGGCGCGTTATTGAACTTTATTCGCGGATACTGCAATTATAAATCACGAATAACCATAGTCATTGTGCGCGCACAGAGTCATAATATACAATAATAATAGGTAATAATATTAACAATAATGCATAAGTGTTTACGCAACTGACACAGTTCTGTTATTATGACGATTAAAAAGTGTACAACAAACAAAAAAAAAACGAGGGGACGGACAATGCGCAAGCAAAACGTACTATATTATACAATACACTTGTCTGTACGGGCCACTTAAAGTGTACCTACTTATTATATGAAAGTATATTGTATACAATTAGTTATGAAATCACAAACTTTGGCAATGGATTCGTACAAAGTGTTACAACTGGCTGTTCCAGCAGCAGCAGCAGCAGCAGAAGCGTTTCAAACGGCAATAAATCTGTACTGCGTGGTGTCGGGTGTGCTAGTGTGGGTGGTTATTGTATAGTAGCCATTATGGTGATTAAAATCGATAAGGATCGCGGCCGGTGTATATGTACGAAGTGAATCATTATGAATTTATGATTAAACATTATAATATATAGGCCAACCATTATTAGGACCATTTTACTGTTGTGCGAACAATATGCATTTAGATAATGGCACGTCAACAACGAGACCGCATGATAATAATACCTAATAATAATAATGTATAATGTGCAGTAGAGCACGCGGCATTTAAGCGGAACACACCTTCGCCTCAAACATTTGAAGTCAAATTATTACGAAGTTACAATGATAATTGCTTGTCGTTAATATTATAATTAATCTACCTGCCTACATATTTATATATTATATTATAATGAACACTGGAGTTTTAAACACCCGGTGACGACGCTGCTGTAGTGAACTACAAAAATCGTTTCATTTACACATTTTTTATAATTTAGTAAGTATTTTACTATTAGGGCCGGCCCAATGTGGTGGCTAATATAAAATATACTTCCTCTTCAAAAAATTAACTATTGAATAGGCATATTAATAAGGGGCATATTAAATTATATTTTTGTAGGGCGGCAAAAAACTTTAGACTGGCCCTGTTCATTACAAGGTAAACGAGGTACACCGTCAATAGATAATAGTGCTCAACTGATACCACGACTATTGATAGTGTACAACATTTTCAAATTTATTTTATTTTATTTGTATTGAATTGTAATTTATTTAAATTAATTAAGTATTTATAATTCCTTTAATACGACATTATCTAATACACAAAAAGTGACAGGCTAGAAAAAGCATTTGATAGTGTATGTACAAAAGTACAATTTAAAAAAAAAAGCAGATGACGAATTAATGTCTTTAAAAGTGATGTAGTAAAATATATACTTTGTTAAAGTTTATTTGTAAAAATATAATTATTTATGCATCTAATTATATTTTAAAGTTTTAAACCTTTATAATATTAAAATAAAATAAAAATAATTATAATATAATAGTATAATACGTAATCTATCATATGCCGTAAACTATCAATTACTGTCGTACCTTATCAATTGTCACCCGATCTATTGATCACTATATCTATTGTCACGCTATCAATTTGACCATTGTCTATTGAAAACTATTTACATGTTTCCGGTAAACGTACCTGTGCTGTGCTATAATGTTTTGCGTAAACTAGGACGAGAGTGCATGCGAGTTTAAGCCCCCTTCAAATTTGTCATTTTTAAGAAGCTATGTTTAGGTAATTATTTCGTTCCTTGCGGTCACAGCTCGTCTTTGTGGCAGTAGTAAATCATCATTAGTGGGTGTATACTCTCCAACCATCGCCCATCACATAAATATTACGCACTCGCATTCACATGTCATTTATATAGTAATTAGATCAGAATATTCGAAACCAATAATTATCGGACGTGAAATAGCAATACGCCTGACGAAAATGTTAATACATTATATACATACAAATGTTCGATTTAAAAATTGTAAAGATGTTTGAATGCATAAACAAGACTACTTTGCATCGGTTGGAGCACTTTTTCAATTTCAGCAAAATATTCTTGACGGAAATAAACATTTTAAATTCTATCAATTTTTCAATTTTTTTTTATTAAAAACTATAAAAAAAATCTTGAATATATTATGCTCCGATTAATGCAAATCGAGCATCTTTTGTTTACCAAATCAACCATCTTTTCAACTTTTTATATTAAACCACTAGGAGAACCTTAATTTTTGTCAGTCGCTATAAGGTCGTTCTTATGAAAAATTGATGGGGTTTGCAATGGTCTTAATAGTGTCATACTTTATCGACATGCACAATTTTAATCTGCCGCACAATTAAAACACCAGCTATGGTTAAATAAATAAGCATCATGCAAGCAACGCCGAAAATCATTTTTTCCTATATTTTGCAGCACATGTGTACCAGACTTGGAAGAAAATAATGAAAAAAACTATATTATAATATTATTGTGGTACCTGCTGTATGAATATTATAATCCGCGACTACATAATCATTTCTTCCAAGACTGGGCGACACATAAATCTTGCAGCGTATCATATATTTTGGTGCGCTACGCATGTCCATTTGTTTAGCCGTGATGGGCGTGCGTGCTGCTATAATATTATACATTATAGTTATAATATTATGATACCTACTCTAATAGGAACCGCGGTCGGAGAGTATACGATGTCAAATATGCAAGTGGCAAATATTTTAAGTAAAATTATTGCATCATAATACACCTAATAACAAAAAATAATATGATAATATTATGATGTCGACTATTGTTCTCGATAGTATAATATGAAATGATGTTGGCACAATATGTATTATGAATAAAAACGTTATTTGTTTGAAGAACATCAACATTTAATATGATATGTATTTACCCACATCATGTTATAATATTATATTTATAAGCGATTTACGAACGCGACACATCAGAAAGCAACAATACATAATAATATAAGCACACGAATGACAAAAGACGGCAGATACATAGTATACTATATACATTATAATGTTATGGGGACGCAGCGAGGAGAGTGCACGAGCCACACAGACCCTTAAAGAAATCATAACGACTGCATTATTTAAGCACATATTATATTCGTTGTCGGTAAATCGCATATTATCATGTCCCCGCGTGATGAGGGGCCACCAAAATTAAATCGTCATATTCTGCGAGATCCGTACCGTCTGCTGCAACGAGAGAGAGAGTAATAATAATATTATATAATGTGTATGAGTCGTAAAATAGAACCAATAATAGACACTCCGATTCGATCGAAGACGAAAAGACCTTATGTGGGTGATTGATTACGGTGCGTTCGCTTCGTGCCCGATGCGCCCCATGCACCATAGCTATACACAATAGTAATATTATAATATAACCAGACCCATCTGCAAGGGCGTATAATACGTCATATTATAATTCTCGGTGGACATTTTTTTTTCAAAAAAATTGTACCAATTGATTTTGAATAACCTTAAAATAAAATATTGTTGTTCATAAAAAAAAATATGTAGTTACTTCATTGTAATACATATCTTACATAAAGGTGGCATATACAAATTTAATAATATAAAACTGATATAGACAAAATAGGCCACCGCCACACCGATCTCACAATTACGTCTTGCTTACGTCTGGGTACGCCATACTTTCAATTTATTACTTGACAGCTAATATTATAATCACGGTATGGTATATTATACTTTAGTTTAATAACTATATATCTAGGTATAACTGCACAAGCATATAGCCTTTAAATTCGATGGATTTGAGTCTCATAAAAAAATATTTTTTCATTTTATAATTTTAATGATATTTTTTTATTTTTTATCGCATTATAATGCACTTTAAAACATTATTTTGGTTTTTTTTCATTAAACCCCTAGACCCTTCCTCCCCTTTCATACAAGAGTTGTGTAATTATGTATACGCCACCAGGCGATAAAAGCATTGCGTCGTATGAAATCGACGACATTAACGCGCGTGGAAAATTTCGCGAGGGGAATACATCCGTACATCACTATATATACATAACTATACAATATTATCATTCTGTTGTCATTATTTGATATTGATTTGCCAAACACACGATTGAAATTTTCTAGACAACTTAACAATTATGCAGTGGAATATTTGTATATTTATGGGGGTGAGTAGGGGCGTACCAGGTTATCACCTCTCTCCTCCACCAGGATGTATTAATTATTTCCCTGTATATTTTTTTTTAATTTAAGAAAAAATAAAATACAACATTGATAGTAAAAACTCTTTTTTTTAAGTTTATTGACATAGTTTACTATCATAGTTATAAAAATGATATTTTAAAAACTAAAATTGTTGATGTATTATAGGTAGGTACGTCGATAATAGTTTCAGAATCTGTTATGTACTCAACTGCAGTATTTGCAATCTCGTTGATATCGAAATGGGTTATTTGACTATCGGGTGTTGTGGTTTGAAATTGCTATGCAGTAATCATTAATCTATATTATTTTTACCATTTTATAGGGGCTTATAAAATTATTCCCTGAGCCTAACTATAATACACGCCTCTCCCCACAAAAAAAAAAAATTAAATAAACGCAACTGCGGTTATGTTTATAAATATAAATAAGTACCATATAAAAAATATGTGCGCGGACATTACTCGTACACGATATGATATTTAATTCGGTATTATACGATTTCGCGGTCAAATACACGAGGGACTAAAAAAAAAAAACAGACTCTCTGCCTCGCGGCACTCGATCTCCCTTTCGATTCGGGTCGGAAGCATGGCCGGCTGGGGTGGTATAAAAAGATATCGTTAACGTCTCCGCACACGCACACGTTTAACGCTCACACGTCATAACACACGACGATAAGAAGTATTATAGTATTAAAACAAACGAAAACGGAAAAAAAACAGCGTTATAGTTACCTACTGCTACTACATAATATAATATTATAACCCTGCGCAGTGTATTAGTACCTATGCCTGACATCATTTTTGTACCGGACGAACCGGCCAGCCGCGTAATAACGTAATAAGTGTGCTCGGTTATGCGAGTGTGTGCGTGGTATAAACCGCTTCCGGTGTGCCGCCGCGGCCGTATGTACCACCGGAAAAGGCAGCTTTCGGCGAACGCGCACTGCTGTATATAATAATAATAATAATAATAATGTACGTATTATATATAGCTGCGAAGGGAATCGGCTCGGATCGTCGTCGTTCGTGCAGTGCGAACACACCCTTTCGGTGTAATTAATGACCTCCGGCCGCGGCTACTACGGCTGTGTGTCTGTCGGGTGAAGTGTGTGCGTGTGGCGGAAAGGGGGGTTATACAGGGTCGTCGGCGGAGGAAAAGGGGAGGCGTGGATGTGCACATGTACGCCGTGGTAATGATATATATATATATTATAGTGTGGGTATAAAATTCGTATACGTCTCTCGCCCTCTTTCGCCACGACCCGCTGCCGCCGCCGCCGCTGTTTAGGGGCTCGAGATTAATTGACCGGCAATTTTCGAATTTCGTCCGACGCCCGATTTCGCCGACGATTTGTTCGCCCGACGCCTCCGCTGTATTATTATTATATATTTATTATATGATTGTTATATTGAATTACAATCTGCAAATACGGGTGTAACGCGTATTATGATATTCAATTATAATATACATGCAGTGGTACAAAACTGCAATAAACAGCGAGTATTTATGTCTAACTCCGAAATTCCCTAGTCTTATTGCCGTTGTAGTGGCCGGAAATCTGGGAAATGTGGGTAAGATGGAACACCTTATACTTTAATTGTCTTTTGAGTTTTACCGGCTTATTTTTGTAATTGTATTGATAAAACATAGATCTTTATTTATGTTTGATTATATGTAGTTTCTAAATTTCCATTCAGTTGTGTGCATCATACATAATATTATGCATATTAATATAAATATATTATTATTATATTTATACTAAACATAAAATTGATTTTTTCTCATCATGGACTATGGAGGTTATGATAGGATATAGGTCCTTATATTCATAACAATTACAATTAATTTCATATCATATAGGTGATAACACGTCATTCCAGTTTAAAAGCTTTGATTTCTTTTATTGTACAAATACATTAATCACATACAATTGATGTACCTACATTAACATTTATCAGGA
This sequence comes from Neotoxoptera formosana, assembly GCA_022818045.1. NCBI lineage: Eukaryota > Metazoa > Arthropoda > Insecta > Hemiptera > Aphididae > Neotoxoptera > Neotoxoptera formosana. The sequence continues at coordinate 46,764,352 of CM040632.1, read as the reverse complement.
AAACGAGAGTGTCTAAACGATAATACCTATTGTTATATATTTTGTTTGGAAATTGTACGGAAAACATCTACTTTAGTAAGTTGTGATCCGAAGGAGTGATGCGTATTACTATTACTTCTAATGCCCTTTTGGCTTCTTGGTCCGCTCTGCCATTCTTTTCTATATTGCTGTGTCCCGGTATCCAAATGGATGTCATGTTTATATTCACTTACTGTTGCGTGATTGAATTGTTTTTACTTTTTTTCTTATGTCTTCTTTGCAATGTATGTAGTGTTTGTTCTATTTTCTATACTTCTCAGTGCGCTGAAAGAATCTGCGAAGATGGTGTTATTCTTATGGATATTTCCGCGGTCATTTATGTATTCAACTGTTTTAAATAATATTACTGTGGCTTCTGCTGCTGTGTAAATGCAACAATATTCCGGTTGTCTATACCTGTTTATCAGTTTTTCATTGATAATTGCAATCCCCACTCCCTTTTCTGCAGACTTGGTAAATATTGTTATTTCTATGTGTTTTTAGAATCTCGTGTAGATGCAGGTTTTTATATATAGTTGGATTTGGATTAAAAAGGTATTATGCTGTCGCGTCGCTTACACGAATTTTTGTTGCCAAAAACAGGTAGGTATACACTATAAACTTCACAATATCTGTGTGGAAAACCAACGTGTCCAATACCACACGATTGTTTAATGCGAATTGCAAAATCCATCAAGACTCATCCGACAATAAACATATTATTATAGACGACTGACGGAAAAATGTTATTCGACCTTTAGAAAAATAAAAACAAGACCGCAAGTGCGATCGCGTGGAATATAAACGATAATATTAGGTAGACATTATGTTTTTATGTGTATTATAGTCGTTCAATTAAATCATCCGTTATAAATTTGTTTTCATACCATTGATTTGAAATTTCATCGGACTACGAAATGAATAAATTCAAGTAAAAAAAAAATATTAGAAATTGATTGTAATATTTGTTGAAACAATTCTGTCATCGTGTGCGTAAAATATATTATAATATTTACATATTATAACCGTTTTATTTTATGGCGATTGTTGTTTTAATTAATGGACTTGTCGGTCGGACGCCTTTAAACAGCAGCATGCAGTGTAATATATACTTACTATGGTCTCCGAATGTTTCGGGAAAAAACAGCCATATTTATTTCATTAAAAAAAAATATTTGTTTCACCAAAACACATTTATTTTGTCAGCTCTCTTCAAGTTCGTAGAAACGTTTGTAAAGTAAGCAGTTTAGAAAACAAAGCCAATAATAATCATAAAAATGTAAAAGAATTATTTAAAAATTTGGTTTTCGTGGTACTTTATTTCTGATACATGAACGTTACAGCTGTGTCACAGACTAAAGTCACAGTGTTTCCCAACCTGTGGTACGTTAAATATTTGTTTGAAAAATCAATTAAAAATAATTTCTAGGTAGTTAAGTTAAAAATGGCCGACCAAATACTTTATTTATAAGCTGCATGAAGCATAATAAACATTACATGCCATGGACTACAATAAATGTAAAAAAATTGTGAATTTATATCTTTTCCGTGGAAAATGTGGTATCGTGTTTCAATAAAAATGTATGATAATTATGATGAATGCTTTTTTGTTAGCAATATTTCAATATTAAAGGAAACTTCAGTCTCTCCAAAAAAATTCCACTATTTATGCATATTTTATAAATCATATATGAGATGGATGATCTGTTTTTTAATAATACATTGTACTTTATGAAATGCATGTGCACAATACATAAATAAATTATATAATGTTATAAACAGAAACAACATTGCGCTACCTCTTTTCTAAAGTAATATAATTATACACGTGCTTAGTCGCAAAAAAAAATTAGTTTCAAGTTCGCTTACATATATATAAGTAAATATAGGCAGTATAAGTACTGCGGTTTCAAGGTTCAAAAAGTCTTGATTTTTCAAGGTTAATGAGCTTTGCAATATTTATATTATACTGGTCATTTAAATAAATTGAAAACATAGGATTAGCTTGTCATATTTTTATTTGTTAATCGAAATAAAAACGTATATAATTATATGTATTATAAGTATTTTCATTTTTTTTTTATACACATATTTTTCTTATAATGCTAAACAGTTTTAAAAGGTTAAATTGTCAATATATACGCTTATAATGTTTTAAAGCAAAGTATTGTTTTCTTTTTGGTGGAACATAAATTAAAATAAGTACGGAATGTTTAAAATTTGTAAACTAAATTTATTCACTTTCATTTCCATTTTTCCACGCAATATTTCTTTTTACACAAACACACACACACACCATATATTAATTAACATTCACAACGGTTGGATGAATACAAACACAATTTCGCTATATTATCACAACACATGCGATTTTTTATTCTAAAGTTTGGAATGATAATATTTTTGAATTACTTTGTTATTTTAAATAAGTTAAATATTTGCGCGTCGTAAGCCCATAAGCTCTGGCTAGATTAACATCCGCATAATGGTGATGGTATTTTAATTAAGTTTTACCACAAATAAGTCCAACTACGTTTTCACACAGTTATTTTATAATAGCATTGGCATAACCTCAATGTAATACTACCTTTAATTATTTCACTAATAATAAACTCACTATGCCAATATGTATGATGTGTATGCATTTCTATAATAGCCTTGAATTAAATATTGAAGCCGTCGACATTTTAATGGTACATTCATAATATTATAATATTTTGAAATTATTCTCGAGTATAAACACGTCTTTTACTATTATCAAACAATGATATCTCGTCAGAAAATCAGAGAAAATAGAAAACATTAATTCAAATTAAAATCATTATTACGATTGCATAATGTTGTCGTATAAGCTGGTTTTCATAATCAATAAACAATCGATGGTGGTTGCCGATAGTTATATACTTGACCAATGGTTACTTACCATATATATTTTTTACTTCATATTATGTACAAATATTAATGAACATAATATTATATTATGAGTGTAATGAATGTTGCTTTTGTATATCCTTTCATCCTGTAAAAAGAGAATAATATATTTAAAAAGTGCAAATGTGTAGGTAGTGCATAAAAAACGGTAATTTTCATCATTAAAATAGGTAATCTATTTAAAAGACGGCTCTCTATAAACGAATATTTTATTTTACTTTTTTAATACCTATGTTTACAACGAGTATTATTAATATTTGTTCTTTTATTCTTCAGTTTATGTACGATTTCCGCGTAGCACATATTATGGGCTATTTCGGATTCGATAATAATAATATCCTAGTCATGAAAAATAGTTTTTAGTCAAACCGTTGAAATAAAATATTTCTTATACATAATAATATATTACTATTATACGATACAACACAACACACATTGATTAGCGCCGACTGAGACTCGTGCTGTAATATTATTAATGAATAGCGTATTCATATATTTTAATATCGCATCAGCTCTGGTGTTATAACCACGTCGTAATAAATAACGACACAGAGAATGGAAAAAAAAAATACATCCTCTTACGTCGAATTTAACGGCGGACGTCGGCAAATTACCATTTATAGTAGCCGGCCGTATCAAAACGATTACCGAGTGTAATTTTGTGCATCGCACGGCCACGCGGGTTTAAATGAGACACCCACCCACCCACCCGCCACTCTAGCCGACTTCACTGTAAGTTATTCTCCGATAACAATAATTATTTGTAATATTCGTTACCGAGACTTTATTTCGAACTTACCGTGCACTGCTCAACAACGTGGTCACATTTTTAACCACAATATTTCACAGCGAACGAAAACATTTTGACTTGACCTTTTTCCCTTTTTTTAATCAACTTTTTTTCCCAGACATTCCAACGGCACGAGCATCCTGTGTTTAAATTTGTTTTCGAGAATGTGGCTCGATCGATTCTAAACGACTTCATAAAAAAAAAAGTCACATCTGTTTACAATGTACTATACGCTGTCGGAGTGAAATTCAATGACGATTACAAACACACACATAAGCGCGTGTCGTATATTTATTTAGGTATACCTATACATTGTTTTTTTCTCTCGACAATCTGATACCGTATACCTAATAGGTACCAGTACCTACCAAATATTGCATACCTACGCGGCGGTAATATATAATATATGAACTCGTGAATTAATAATTATTACGCAATATTGTTGTAATTATCGTTCAAATCGTAGTCGATCGATCTTTAACACACAGTATACTATATTTTATCCAAAAAACTGAAAAAAACCATAATATAAATACCAAAAAAGTACTCCAAATTTATACTTACATTACCATAGGCTTTAGTCAATAGACCAACCTTGTAATATTGCATGTAATCTCAATTATTATATCAAACATAATATGCCGTTGGTAAATATTAAATATATTATTATTATTATAATGGCATTGTTATATTATTTTTCTCGCTCAAGCATCTTTGCCGACACGTTTGACCGTATAATATTATTAAATATATACAATAACTATAAATCGTATATTATGTAACAGCAGCCGAAATTACTGTATGATATGCCAACTAGATTCCCAAACTGTGGGTTGAGGAAAGTTTTGAAATATACATTTATTTTTTATAGTATGAAATATATTAGATAAGGTACTATAAAGTATACATTATACAGATACAGATAAAAAAGAAAAATCTATTTTATGTATAACTACGAGTTTAATCATATTATTATGATAAAGTATTTTCCGTGTATAACCCATGTGATTATCGAATTATTGTTTTATCATTGTGGCGATTACGAGTGTTGTACCGGTGACGTGCAGTCACCACAACATGCGTCCATAGTAAAATATATTGTAAAGACAGCGATCAAAAATGAAACAACAACAAAAAAACGGTCATTTCAATACAATATAATAGTATGTTGTGGGTCATGAAAATTTAAAAATGTTCCCAAACCTGGTCGTAGACTGTAAATAGTTTGGGAACCTCTGGACTGCACTGTCGTCCCGTCACTCGACGGCGCCGATTGGCAAGATACACACAAAACCATCGAGTGTAATTATTGAGCACTCGACTGAAACGCCGCTGCAGTAAATAATATTGTAATGATAATAAAATAATAAAATAAAAAATAATACGTGATGCACACCTACGCGCAGACACACAATATAATATCGTCTTTATTCTACATAATATTATATTGTATAGGTTCTGAGATAACTTAAAAATTATCCAGATAGGATAACAGATAAAAATCAGATAATTTTTTACGGTTTTTCGGTTTTTAAAAACATTATATAATTTAGATAATAATAGGTATTTACACGTATTTATAAACGTATAGTATAGATTAAATGTTAGATATATTAAATAAATATACAATATAGATTAAATTAATATATTTGAATAAAATATAGGAGAATGTTAATACATATTATTAATATATCGGACGTTTTAAATTATCTGGACATATCATAATATTATTGTTTAATGAATTAACTACACAATTTATTGTAATAAAAATAATATAATAATCGATAAAGATAATAAAACTAAAAATAAAATTAACAATTTATTATGTTTGGTTTTGAACACATCCCAACATTTTTCAAAAGTACGTAGTCTAAATGACGCCTGGCAATCTAACTGTGGAATTCCTCGCCTTTATTTAAAATGTTTTAAATATAAACAGTTATAACTTATAGAAAACGAAAATATCAAGTGATATCAATAAAACTGTAATTTAATCATCTGCAGATAACAATTTTATTTATACAGGTAAGATAGAAAGATAAAGATTTTTATCTAGATAACACACAAAACTGCGGTTCCGAGTGACTGATTTTAAGCGTTTGGCCGCCCGCCGGCCGTTGACATTGCATTACAGCTGCTGTTATAATATTATAATGTTATTAGGTAAGTTATCCTGGCACTCCAGTGTTAACATTTTTTAACCATTAATAATCTTCTATAGTTTGTACCAATTTTTACCAGCAATTTCAGAGCTTATACCAAAATATTTCCCGAGGAAAATTCAATTTTCCGTTGGGGTGCCTGCAGGGTATCTAATATATTACCCCAACACCACTATAAATGATTAATGCATTACATTAAAAAAAAAATTGTTTTCATTAATTATTGTACTATACATTATAATATGAACGGTTAAAAAAAAAAAATTTGAACATTGTGGTGCCAGGGTAACTTACTTTATATTATTATATGATGCATATTATACTGCACATGGTGAGATTGTGGAGTGACGGCGGCGCCACGAGTGGTGTGACTGTGGGAGGATAATTTAATACCTGTGTATCATATATATGCCAACACGTTGTTGATATTTTGTTTCATAATATCCCGCACTCGGTTATTTATTAAATTTACACGTGAACCGATATTATACCATACGATACATACGTATACCTACATATTATTATATAATATTATGGATTTTAAGTATATACACATGTTTACAGACCGAGTATGTTTATACACATCGACCTATTATATGTACGGTATACAATAGGTATATAATATATATATATATGCATACGGTTGTCCCGTCGACCCATATATAGTTTACAACCCATCCCCCAGTCTCTGATTTATGCATGTGCACAAGGTGCACGTGGCCCCGCGCGTATCGTGAATTACAATAATGGCAGGTATTTGGATAGTGTTTTTTGCTGCTCGTTTATATAGTCGTAAAAAAAAAAACAAAATACGATTTGTCGTTACATTGTATTATGATATAGGTAATCTCGAAGTGGATATGATGCTCATATTTTTAAACATGACTATATTGTATATTTTTGTGCACGATCTAAAGGATTGCTCGCAGTTTTATGCGCGTAAATAATATAACCTGATGCGTAATATTCAAATTCGCGAGTCGTATATAATTATTGTGCGCCATACGAATAATGATACTTAAAAAAAAAACCAACAACCCTATTAATACCTGTATACCTATTAAATATATAATCCTTGTTCATTTTATTTACCGCTCACTCGTCTCAATACGTGATAAATCGCCGGGTCATAAACATTATAATATGTATGGTACGAAAAATAATAAAAATTGGTTTTCTCTTTAAAACCATAATATTTCCTATAATATGAATGCGCCTATAAATCGTTATGTACAAATATAGTATTGTAATAGTTAGGTACGGTAAAACCTACACTAGCTAATAAACACCCCAATAATAGACAAAGTTTCAGTGACTGCGAGAGTGACCAATATATTACTATACTACCGATACATTACAATGAAACCTCCCATAACGGACACCAACCAATAGCGAACGTTTTTTTAGGTACAGGGAAAATTCCACTACTTTTCAAAAGGAACACCTCTGAATAGCGAATGCTTATAAATAACGGATGAAATTTCGGTAACTGAAGTGTCCGGAGGTTCCACCGTACATAATTTGTATGACATGCCGATATAATAGAACTGTATAACGATATAAACGTTTGTTATTATTATTTTTTTTTTTTTAACTCTCTAAAGTCTTTTGTTTTTGTTGATACAATTTTATAATATTACTTCATATTATATTATTAGTGAGCGCAGCAAACTTGAAAAGTTTGTTCGAGTATAAAGTATAGTGTCCGAAATATACCTTTTTAGTTTATTTGTATACAGTTATATTATTATGTTCAATTCAACGACACAAGTTTTATACATTACATATATTATACTAATATAGTAATATAGGTAGTGCATTATATACACGGATAACTTGGACGTGTTGTCCAGCTCTCTATTAACCTATAAATTATACCAGGTTGATTGGATAAAAGGGTAGTTCGAGGGTTATAATTTATATCATATTTAACAGCGGACAGTTTGGTGTTCGCTGAAGATGTCGAGTAGCATCGTTTCATAATATTATTAACTGCGATTCATTTACATAAATTGCGCTGTCAATATGCTTAAATTATAAATGGATAACGTTCTATGGTTTAGGTTAAAAGTGTAAAAGATTTTCATCATTATAATACATACGGCCGCGGCAGTGTATTATCTATTGAAAATTAAAATTTACGTCAGTTAAAAAAAAAACTGAATTGACGTGCGTATTAGGTATAACCAATCAGTTTTTTTTTGAGTAGTTATCAGAAAATCAATTTCCGAGAAATTAGGTGCACATGATTCCAATAATACGTTAAGACTTAAGAGACATTGAGTTATAATGTATAATATAATTTTGTTCGTCTGTTTTGTATTTACAAACACAAATTCAGGGAAATGTAAGTATACCCGCCGGTATAAATCATAATTCAAAAGTATACCTAAAGGCTTATTACGCGTGTCATGGAGTACTGAATAAAATAATTGTAATTCAGTTAAAAATGTTAGTACTGCTTAATTTTATTTACATTTCCAAATTCATAACTCCCATAACAATGTAATAACTAATAACTGCACATTTTATTTCTAACAGTTATAACTTTTGTAGTTTCACATATTACATTCTTATAGATTATAAATCTATAATCTTTAAAATAATTTAATTCAAAATCATTTGTTTGTATGATTGAAAACTAAAATTATATTAATTTTAACTCTTTTAGTGATACATGGTGATCTATTTGAGTGTCTACACTCGTATATTTTAAAATTTTAAACTTTTTTAAAATTCGAAATATTAATCTTACACAATTTGATGTTATTACAAAAATAATATTTTTGAAAAAAATTAAAGCCTTTCAAAACAATGAGAGTAAATACGCGTCTTAAACGATCTTTTCTGTTTCATCATTAGATCACTTTTCTTTTTATAATGTCTTCAATTTGACACATTCTTTTTTTTTTTATTAGAGTTTTAACTTTAAAGCTTATGGGTCCAAGCTTTTATTTTTTTACTTAAATCTGTAATTATTTTTACACGCTCACAATATCATCATAAATAATAATATAATCGTTGTATAACATTTTAATAAATTATAGTCATAATTCGCCATTTGTCAGATATTTATGAAAAAAAAAACGATTTGTACATGCGTTGTCAGAAATAAATTTAAAAATATTGTATATACACGTATAGCGAGGATATATACACGTCACATTTCCATTGTGGGTAGCCGATATAGCACTACAATAATAATTGTAAGCGCATGGCAATTTTGCATTTTGGATACTTTTTGAGTGACTTAATTATGCGGCTTTTGTTCAATAATTTACGATATTTTGTCAAGAATTGCTCGGGCCGTAATAAATATTATATTATTTACCTGCTGATTGGTGTAAAATAGTTGAACTTTCCCAAATCTTAAAAAAAAATGTAAGGTTTTGTCATTTTTCGGATCACGATTCGATATGATTACATAGTTTTGATTATATTTTGATTCATAATGAATGTTTGCATGGTGTAGAGCAGGGGAAGACTTAGACTTTAAATCAGTGCTATATTTGTCTTATAATAATAACAATGTTGAGTTTATTACTTATAAAGCGTTACGTACTTACCTTAGGTTTTATTCGTCGTAGTGCATCATGATTTCGAACAAGCCAATTGCCTCACTATATACCTCGCTATAATACGATCGATTTTAGAATTTGGGTCTGTGATTTGGTCCACCGTACATGGAAAATGGAAAAGATTCAGAAACATTTTACGCAAGTTATGTTCTAAAAATATTACTCACCCTACACACGACCACACATCTGTTTCCAAATTGCCGAACTTAACCTAACCTGTACAAAAGTTTTATAATTAATTTAGTTTAGTGCATGATAAGATCGATGCTATCCGTCTATATTTAATAGGGTATCATTTCATGTACCTACCAAGGTTTGGGTCTCGGAATAATCAGATCTTCAAAATCGGCACTCGTAAAACGAATTATTTATGTAATGACCTGATTCAAAGAACAATGCGTCTTATTAACTTGGACACCAGTCCCATAGACTTCTAGTATAATTTACGTGTAATTGAAAATCTTCGGACCGGACCAATGAAATTGTTTCTGTATTAATCTCATATTGTGTACATTCCTCTTTTTATATTGTTATGTTTTTCATTACTATTATATGTACGCTCTACTACTTTTACATTTATTTATATAACATTGATATATCGTAACTAAATTATTTATCAATATTAATTGTAAAATTGCCGGCGGGCGTTGAAATAAAAAATAATAAATATCTAATGCTACGACGAAATCGTATAACGAGGAGTTACTGCACAATATATATATATACTCGTATTCAAGTTGTACAAGTATATTATATTATATTATAATTTGATTTCGTTTGAATTTTTTTTTTCCGTTCGGCAAAATCGTTATTCTCGTGCAGTTTATTTTATGCGCGTGTGTCTTTTCTTGTTTAAATTTCACTGCGGGACGCCACTGGCTAGTGAATGTGCGAGTTATGTCCCCTCGTGCGATTTAGAAACCACATGGTTTATATTAGGTATATTGTACAGGCGCACGTCACACACTGGCCTACGACATATTATTATATTACGTGCACGCATAAAATGTATATAATATAAAATACGCGCAATATAAATTGCGGTTACAATAATATAATATATAATATCATGTAAATATCTTTCCGTGTATAATGTTATAACGGGTAGGTAAGTTGTATGTGCATAAAAATAAATAAATATCACGTTTTTATTGTTACGGCTACTCGTGTAACGAAATAATGTATAATATATTGAAAACCGTTTCCGACCTAAGTCGAGTGTGTGATTTTAGGACTGTTACGATTACGCAGGTGGATATAACGAGATTTCCATATTTTGTAAATGTATAGTTTAGATAAAGTGCACATATATATGGAAAAATTAAGGAGTATAGAACTGTTTTTTTAATGAATGAAAAAAAAACCAATTTTAAAATTTGTCTAGCATAACAATTGTGATCAATATTGTTACAATACATTGTGAACGACTCGTTTTGATAAATTTTATTTTATCTATACTTTCATGTTATGAAAATAATGTATAAAAATATATTTTTCAAAACAATTAAATATTACAATGTTTTAGGTATAATAGTGAAATCAATGTCAATTATATATAGGTATGACGTGTTAATGGAGTAAATAATTATTAAATAAACTCAAGTAATCAAGTGCACATTGTGTATGATATTATTAAATAACAGCTAATACGTTCATGAATTCATGATAATATATACAAGCCAGTAGGCACTCAGTAAATGTTTAAGGTGAAAAGTTATTTTGATCGTTGCGAGAAATGTATTATAATATTACACTTTCTATCCATACGTACGTGCTTTTTAATTATAGGTAAAGTGTATGTATCGAAAATATTTTCTTGCACAATATTTTATTACGATAAACGAAGTTATTTTTATTTCACAGGGGTGGTTTGCCGCGTGTTTTACTGTGTGTAGGGGAGAAAATGTCCAATTCGACATATCACCATGGGAGTAAATTATTATCGATGGCGAGCGAAAGACCTTATTTTTAATATATATATATATCGCGGAAATTCGTTTCGTATATGGAGTACACGAGATTTAATTTTTCGTCTCGAAAACGCATTAACTTTTCGTGACTTGTATCTTTTTATTTTATAAACGATTATTTTGACACTAACAACTTTTCTTCTTTTTCTTTTTAGACACATAAACATAAAAAAACGCAACATCTGTTCTATTATATTTGATAATGTATTTATATATCACAATCAATAGATTGAAGTTATGTCTTTTTTGTATAGCGTTTTATGCGTACAATAATTAATGCTTCTACAACTTAAGGTCAATTTTAACAGATATGAACATTTCGTGTTTTAGATTGATAAACATTAATTAAAACTAACTGCGTGGATTGTTCATTAAATTGTCTGCAAACGATACTTTAGAATTATGGCTTATATTTTTAATACCCTTTAATGATGTCTTATAAAAATATTGTAAAATCCTATTTCCGTCTCCAATTTTTAAGTTATATTTCATTTGGGGGCCAAATTGTGTTTATCTTTATGCAATTACTAAAAATATTTGTAAACGTCATAAATTATTTTTATTTTCCATTTCAAGAAGCTATTGAGCTTATACACAATTATTGCATGTTATATCGTTTGCAGTTGAATAATTTGTATTCATTTGGATACGATTAAATCTTCATATCTTGTTTAATGATGAGCTAGCTATCTTGTATAGTTTATAGGCAGTACAATTTACATTTAACAAAAGACCGTAAATAAGTTCATGTAAAAAAAATAACCAACAAGTAGAAATAGTTTAAGCACATGACTATATACGATTATAAATAAGAATATTGATGGATTCATAAAATAAAATGAAATTGAATATAAAATATTTTAAAAAGCATGTACCCATATTTATAGAGTGATTTATAGGATTTGTATAGGATCTGAAACGAATAAATATATGCATTTATATATATATATAACGAAGCAATTCTTCCAAAGAAAAGTTGGAAAGCGAATCGAAAAGGAGGAAATAAAAAGAATAAGGAAAACATTTGTCATAAAAGTCGTTTTAAATTTAAAAAAATAAAATATTTATTCGCATAAAAAATAATTGTACTTTTGAACGGAGAACAGTTAGATTTACAAGAGTTCGTTGGAAAAAAGCCAAAGAGTAATATAGTCATACGATAATTCATCTCGTTGTTAAATGAGTACATAATATGTATTATATTATAAGTACATATAAATATGAGTACCTACCGTACTGATAAGAGACTATCGATAATCATTAATGACATTCAAATTCAAATTATGTTATTTTTATTTAACTCACAAACAATGTATGGGTTTACTATAATTATAATATTTTAATTTTGTGAGCACTAAAAATTGAGTCTTCCCTCAACACCGATGGTTCAAAAAGTTTCAAAAAATTTAAATTTAAAATAATAAATTTAATATCGTGGTGGAATCAGTCGAATCACACAAAACTATATACCTACCTATAGGTATGGTTTATGGCCGATGAATGTTGTAATCTATATGCTGAAAAACGTATACTAATAATAATATAATTTAATCGTTACCTACAGATTTTAACGACAATCTAATAATAAGTAACGACGAAAGAAAATGTCTAGACCCGCCATCTAACTGGTATGCAATTATATTGTACATTCGCGGACGTGATACGGAAATAAATAACATGCGACAAATAAAGGGCCCGTTGAAAGGATAAAATATCCATTCTCAAATATCCTGTAGATATATACCGTCGAATTTTATACACCTATATATTATGATTTACTCACTTTGGCCACTATCTCTTATATAATATATATAAATTATAATATAATATACGTAACCTTAACTATAGTCTGCTAACCCCTAGGTTCACATACCCACGTAATATTTCACGCGTTTTTCGAATAATGCACGAAACTCACGGTGGACGTAGTCATAATATGATAAAAAAAATAATGAAAATGTTTACGCGGTCGCGACGATAACATCGCGGGAATATATCATGTAGCAAAAGCCGTGTGATCTGGAGGATTGGCGACGGTGACGACGTTTGTTCTATATAATATACGACATTTCCGTAATTTCCGCGAGCGCGTCGGAAAGTTTTCGCGAAGACCACACGTCGACTGTAATATTATAATAATATTCAATGGTGTACAAAATATGTATAATATTATATTATTGTATTATATTATTGTAGTACAATATTATAATGTATGAAAAAATAAAAAAAACGACGGTTCGGATCAGTATATATTATTGGGGTTGGTGGGTTCGAGCACCCGTGTGGGTGGGGGTGAAAGTCGTCGTAGTCGTCGTCGTCGTCGTCGTCGTACAGCAGCATCTGGCCCCGCGTGAGGGGTAGAGGTGACGGCTAATAATAAATTACATTGCCGCCCCCGCCTCCGCCGTCACCGTCATCCCCCAAAACCCAACCCCCTCATCGGCGTAGCGCCCACGCGCGCGAAAGGGATGAACGCACCGCCAACAACGCACAATCGATATACACGCACACACACACTCGCGCACGCCCACGCACACGCACGCATACGCCACACGCGCCCGCGCCCGACCCTCTCCTAAATATTCATTTCGCGTACATATATACATTATATACATATACATAATATATTGTACATATATATACAAAATACACGATACGCGCTTCGGCTCTCGGCGGCATATATATATATATATATATTATATTATATTATATAACATACGGCTACAACCAGCTAAAGTGTAGAAGCTGTTTCCCTGTTATACATGCCAATATTATTAGAGTATTGAGTAAAATATTATAACATAATACCGTCGTTGAAGTATATAATAATATTATATTATATTCGTATCAATTATTTCCGACAAACTATAGGTAGTGTAAATAGCTGTTTCTTGTGGTGACTGGTGAAGCGGTTTCGTTTTAAAAATGTTCATTTGTAGAAGGACACTTAAGAGAATCTACTGTTGACATCGATTTTTTTTTCTTAAAGAAAGAAATAAACATATTTCAAATTTATTGTCGTTTGTGCGACATTATACAGCGACGACAAGACGCGATACGCATCAGCCAACGACGAACGCGTAATCTAAATATCTACTGTATACTCCTAACTACTACTTAACTAGATATCAATCAAATACTAAACATTTGACTTTAACTCAAAATAAATATAAATTTCAGATAAGATTCACCAGTTATGTAATGTCATGTTGGTCTATTTTGCTACAAGATTAGATGATATTATAATCGTATATATCGTGTTATAACACGCTTGCGGTTGACTTCTAAATACAAAGTATAAATATTACGTATCAAAATAATTAATATGATTCAGAAATCTGAATAGTAAACCTTTAAATTTGTTTATAAAATATTTATTTATTTTTGAATTTTGTTACTCACAAGTTTCGTGTCACAACTTTATTTAGCACATAATAATAATGCACAGCTAATAGCCAGGATCCTTTACCCCCCCCCCACTTATATCGCTTCTAATCAATAACAGACATTAAAATATAAGCACATTCTTTTTCACACTTTTGCATCCTAACTTTTTACCAAATTCAAGCATTCTGGAGGCAAAAGCAATACAGGTAGATATAATTTTATAAAAATAATATGCGGTGTGTCACAAAAAGACATCATCACGTCTGCTCCTCCTCTCCCCCCCTTCACCATGATGCAGTAAGTTGTAGGTATACACGAGGACCCGTCGCTCGCTATTCGCACTTGATAAGACGCACACTCCTATATAATAATAACATAGTGATAGCATGTACGATATAGGTACAGGCAAGTACTTAGGCACAGTTAGGTTACCTATTGATGTAACCCCACAAAATCCGCGACAACAATTTCACTAACGCCCTCTAAAAGAATGTAATCTGTAGATCGCGATTTAAACGCCTCTAATAAATGCGGATAATATACAGGGTGGGGTGATCAACTAGGGGTGAATAATGCACAAGTGAGGTGATGTAAAGGTCTGCTTTTCCCCCCTGGCTTTTTTTAAAATACCGTTTTTTAAAAAAAGCTTAAAAATAAAATATTGATGTTTGTATTCTCAAAAATTATATATTTTATTTGCTACCTATTTAATTATATAACATATTTCAAAATTATTTTACAGCATCAATACGGTTTTAATAAAGTACAACTACACAGCTGTGCTCGATTTGGTATTTACAGTAGGCTTATACAGTATTGTATATATGGACAGAATATCTAAATAAATCATCGATTTCACCATCACTGTCCATGCGATGGTAGGTACACTTATATCGTCGTTGTAAAAAGCGATTGTTGCAATCGCATTTCTAGCTAATATCCAAATAGTTAAAACCTTAAACAGACTGTCACCACGAGGACAATATTTTATGATAATTGCTGTCATGATGTCCCACGATAGAGCTGTCGCACGTGATTAATAACAGTTGATATTATATTTGGGGGGCTTAAGATTCACTTAAAATTATTTTTTCATACACTAAAATGGTCTTTAAAACTGTCCATCTAATATACCTAGTGAAATATAAAAAGTTAGATTTAAAGGTACATTTTCAAAATATTTTACTTATACAACTATACAATGTCAGGTCTCTGAATTATGAAGGTAATATTCTATATGATAATAAAAAAATAAGCAAAAAGTAAAACATAACATTTACTGCTGTCGTATTTTTTTAAAATAATAGGTTAAAAGTATTACATAAACATTTTCCGTATACTTACCTACCTGCACTTCCCTTTTTTAGAAAAACTAAACAACTTCGTACAGGTGTGTAGAATACCTGAATACTGCAAAATAATCAATACATTTTATGCATTACACATTTGCACAAAGTGTTGAAAAGAAATTTACTTTCAAATAACTTCTATACAATTAGTGTGTACACAATCATTTTATAACATTAAATTTAAATAATTAAATTGGAAATAGTTATCTGTAAATAGTTTATAGTTTTATAATCTTATAAAACCATAATATATTAATATCAAAATGCATGTTCAATTATTGAACTTCAATATATAATATTATACTAAATACCTCTGTTCGATTAACAACACAACTGATACTATTATCAGTTATAGTCCAATTAAAATATTATACTACCATTAATAACAATAAAGTTATATATAAAAAAATATATTAATTGGTTTTCAATAATAATTTGTCTGAATACATAAAATAACACAACAGGTAACTATTTGAGAATAATATTTTACGGTTTTGGGATACCGAACTACTATAATAGTATAGTAATAGAAATGTAAGTTAAACATTCGAGTGTTATGTAAATATCCTTAGAAAATCTATTTCTAATTAGTTGCTTGTATTTATTATTATAAATTATACATTCGGAAGTTATACAAATATTCTATAAATAATTTTAGAAAATCTATTTCTAATAGTTAGTTGTTTGCATAAATGTATTATTATAACTTATATATAATATAATTTATTATAGTACCTACGTTCATTAAATTACTAGAAAGCTAGATTTTACCTGTGCTGGTACCTATTATATTATACTTGTTTATTATTTATTTGAAAAAAAATGCATACTATATTCAGTTGTCAGTAGTTAATATGCCAAATCTGTTACGATAAACTCATCTATATGAACAAACATGTATTGTTTGATTTAGTGTGGGTATAATATACAGGCCATACAGGTATTGCGCATTTTATTATAATAAATTATTTAAAATTCATCTAACAAAGTGTACACTATGCCAAAAGTGAAATAAATGTTCAAAAACCAAAAAGGGAAAATGTTTGAATTGGTCTGATAAAAGCGCTCGACTCGACTTATTTTTGTATTATTTTATAATAATACGTTTTCGATGTGTATAGCCGTTTTAAGTCACCACTCGACGTGGGTACCTACACTTGAAATAATTACCGCAGGTATGAAGGTAGTAAACGGTTAATCAATTTCAGCGCAACACACGTTTCGCGTACTTTAATAGGTCTTAATATTACGTTGCGGCTGCAATTACATCAGAATAAATCAGCTCGATTTAATAAACTTTACCACGACAGACGATCCGAAATCAAGCAAAAACCACGCACACACAACATAATAATATAATATGTTCGGAAAAAATTACATTATTCTCTTCGCGATACTTGCGGGACACTGTACGGTAAGCGCAAGAGCCGCACCCAGTGATTATTTTACGGTTTTTTTTTTTTTTACATTTACGTACGACTCATAAAGTCATAAACATAAAATACGTTAATAATATTTAACACGATTGGCCGTGACGGACGAAAATCGTATCGAAGACCGTTTCTTGGGATTCGAATGTGTGCGGTTAAAACGCGCTATATTGCGGTGAGGATGCCCGTCGGAATATAAAAAATAATCAATCATCATAATAAACATGACTAGAAATCTATACGATCGTTTTTATTTATGGTACTTATGCATTTTAATAATATATTATGCTGTTAAATGTTTTCTCGAAAGACTGTTATAAACAATTATTATTGTAAGTAGGTACACGTTACAATAAATTATGCAAGTACATCCTATTTATCGTGAGAAAACGAAAAATGTTTACAATAGACTTGAAACTATATTATTGCAGGGCAACAACTGAAAACAAATGTTTTTAGATTTTCTACTACTGTTTGGAATAGAACATAACAATATTATTCTAATGTCATTTGAGTGTATAGTTACAATCGTTTACACTTTACGACTCTGGTGATTTATTAATACGACACGTTATGAGCAACTTGTTACATTTTTAATTGCCTAGTTGTACGATAAGGTTATTATTTTTAACAGCCATCAGTTAAAATTAACAATGTTTGTTTTCAAATAACAATAACAAATCAATAATATTTAAGTAAGTTTTGACAGTATAATTACGCTTAAACGGTAGGACACTCGGACAGGTATTGTAATAACGATACAGTTAGGAAAGTTCGGTACATAATACTATCAAATTTGTAAATGGTCAGAATGAAAAAAAAATAAACATAATAATATTATTTTCTTTTAAACATTAAACGGAGAAGAATACGAAAGAAAATAAGTCGATAACTCGCGAGGGTATGTGTGTGTGTTCTTTATGCAGCCATAAAAAGGTAATAAAAAAACATCCTATAACATAAAAGACTTCGGTAACCCAACAGAGGGGTTTTGTTACACTAAATTCTTTAACGGACTAAAGAAGAAAAAAAAGTGATTTATAAAATGTATGCCAGGATTAAACGTAGAGTTAAAAACGTAAAAAAAATAAAAAATAAAATGTCAAAGCATATATTTTATACTAGTCGTGAACTCTTTATGATGTATCGCAGAAATGTTTTCCTCGTCTTGAGAGACGATTTTTGCATCAAATTTGTTTCTAAAATGCTATATTACTCTCTACCTATACCTTTACGGTCATATTATTATGCGGTGTATTATGATATTATATAATTATATAAAGTTCGTCGATGGCTTTGGAACTGACTTTTTTTTAAGTGTCTATTCGAAAAGTGATTTGCAGAATATAATATATCTTGTGTCGTATAATATTATAATATATTATTAATACAACTGTACAGCGATGCGGTGGTCAGCACATTCTTGTGGCCGGTCTCGGTGATTTTATGTGTAATCATATAACTTAAAACTATACACATGATTGTGGTTAGTGGTCTTTAATAATTTATTATTGCCCTCCTATAAACCCACCGACTGCATTGATTTATGACACGGTCGGTCCTAGCGATTATATACAAATAATATTATCGATTTCGAGAAATGTAAACAACATTTATTTGTATGTTAGAACCTTTATGGGTATTTTAATATTATATATAGTATATACGTACCTACAGGCTACAGTACCTATTATAATAATATGATAAACATTTTATATACATAGTGATTCAACAATCATTTTTACCAACATTTTTTCCTTCAATAATTCAGTTGTTCAAATTCAGTTGTTATTGAAACCTACTCAAACACCATTTTTTGATATTGTAGAATTTTTTTGTACTACTTAAGGAGTGTCCTGTGGTGAAACAAACTTCTGTTTTTTTTTCAAATGAGAACCCCTTTTTTACTGTTAATTATAAGTGGATAATGTTTTTAAAAATGTTGATGTACCTAATTCATAATTTCAACTAATAGTTATTCAGTTATTAAAATGTTTGTACTACCTAAGGATAATATAGTTTACAAAAGTATAATAATATAATGTGTAATATTGGATCTAGAGTTTATCATATACTTGGACCATTTTAACAAATTATTAATGTTGATGGATTAATATTAATCACCAACATTTTTAAAGCCCCATAGCACCCATATCTTACAAACCCATTACCACGGACCTATTATCCTTAGAGGCTTAGTACTCAAAGATAAATAAGTCAACAATTACTCGTACGAATTTTGATTCTGATACGTCAACATTTTGCTTAAAATTATCCACAAAATAATTTACAGTAGAAAATGGGGTTCTCGTTTGAAAAACAGACATTTCTATTTTTACAAGACACTTTTTAAAGTAGTAGAAAAAAATCTCAAAAAATCCAAAAAAAAATGGTCGTAAGCATATTTAAAAATTCCAAAAATCAGATTTTTAACAAATTATTATCGAAGAAAAAGGGGAGTGAGCATGTTCGGCGAATCACCCTGTATATTATATTATATTATTAAATACAACATGCATCAGATGTGTTATAAATTTGTGATAATAATAAAGTGAGCGGTGAAAATGAAATTGAGTTTTAACAATAAAATATAATATAAACCCCAAGTAATTTAATTCTTTACACAATCCGTAAGTTATAAAGCCGTTATTATGTCGTCGTTTCTAGACCAAATCTACACATGTACGGACATTTTTGTACATATTTTCACCGACGAGATGTTACAAGAATATATTATTTTGTATTAGTATGTAGTAGGCAGGAAGGTATGTTGTGGCGACACATTATATAGAGGTACTTTGACGCAATATAATTCGTAGGGATCTCTTTTTTCACATAACAATATTATTATGATATCTCCCATCATAAAAGGTTTATTTTATGGATCAATTCCAGGAATAATAACTAATTCCATTCCTATAATACTGTCTCGATTTCTTAACTCTTAATAATACGATTACCAACAAATATAATATAACGACACACGCACTATGATATTATCTTCGTTTGCAATGATTGATTTAATGATTGACGAATTGAAAAAAAATAACAAAGATATTCTGCATTATTTCTTGTAATTTGTATTTTTTCCAAGCAAAACTTAACGTAAACAATTTCCGTTAAGGACCAAAAAGTTCTGCAGATAGAACCTTTTGTTTGTGAATATATTGTTTTCACTTAGTTAGAACTTTTTTGTTCCGAATTAAATGTATGCTTGCCGGGAAACAAAATTTGGTGAAACAAAAGAGCACGTGACGTGATGTTTGATGTTTAAAACAAAAATAGTATGATGATTGATGTTAGGTTAGGGACCATTATTTGTAGAATTTTTATTTTTTATTTTGTTAATAAAATATGTATACCAATGGATAATATGGTATCATCTGATATTGGATGGTTGATACAATGAGGTTTTTTGGTTACCTATCACTTATTACTAATTTATTTTATCACATTATAATCTGAACCTGTTCGGTTTGACATCAGATCTTAGATCTAGGTATTTAAATCATGCATTGTAAATTGTAATAGGTATTAAATAACAAATTTGTAAATTGTGTTGGTTTAGAATCTTTTAGTTATCGATAACTCTTTAAAAACTATAAGACAAAATGGTTGTTTTTGAGCTTGAATTACAGAGCACTGACAACTTAACATATAATAGAATATGTATAAATCTGACATTAAAACTGTAATTTTCAACTAAATAGACTATCTAATTACTTAAAACGCTTAAGTGTAGGTACATGTAATTATTTTTAAACATTCTTCTGTTATTATTGTTTTGTGTTTGATTTTTTTAAATAATTTATACTTTGTTTCATGCTTACAAAAAAATTCAGTCAACGTTATATACTATTGTTTTCATTTAAACGTTTCTATAATGCTCGTATTTTGTTGGCATTTCACTGGGCGGCCGACCCGCGAGTAAAACATTATACCGTCTGCACCAAATCTACAGTTCAAAAGTGTCCAAGAACACAATAATAACATCGTCTCATGAAACACCGCGATCGAGTCTTAATATTAATACGAGAACCTTCGGCGGTGTGTGTGAGTATGTTTTCTCGATAGAATATAATAATAATAATAACAATAATATATGTATTGAACGACGGGCGGCGGGGTCTACGGCGCCCGACGACGTGCACGCACTCTCCCCGCAGACTTTATGCGGTTATTATTTTTTATCCAAAGGGTTTTTTTAAAGTAACTTCTAGCTATTATATATTTTTCCGACCCCCGCGAACGCTCATTATTGTTATTATTATTAAAATTATTCAACGGGTGGGGACGCTGTCTGCGAGAAACCAGTTTTTGTATGCGTATAGGATACATGTATTATATTATTATTATTGGTATAGGTGTATTATAACCTTAATACCAATACAGGTTACGCGTGGTAATAATGATAATAAAAACGCGGCGGCTGGCAGGTGTCCGGTAACCCTTTCTCCAAAATAAAAAAAAAAACACGTATTCCGGTAGCAGCTATATAACACACGCACACAGACACACACGTATGCGCGCGCGTTCAATAAATATTATGATAAATCGATATCGACACGGTCGTCAAAACACATATTGTACAATTTTTTTTTCATCATTATTACTCACACCTCTCCGGTTTTTCTTTACTCCGCACAAAGGTATAGGCATGTACTTCCGCCGTCCGTCTACACTTCGGTGACACGCCACTTCAGTCGTAAAACCTCCGCGGCCAGTCACGAAACGAATTAACCGGTAAAGATTTATAACCCAATCGCTGTGGAGAGTAATAATTAACTATATTTTAATATTATATTGTCATAATTGTATTATTATTACCTATGTAGGTACTCGGGTACTGGTATGTGATTGTTTTATATTGTGGTTTATATTTATACGCGCATTGCTACGCGTTTGTGGAATTAAAAATTTCACTTTAATATTAAATACATAGGTCATCAGGTCCCTAAAATGGGAGGGGCGGTTTGACATGGAGTATAGAGGCCCGACTAACTTAGGGGACCTTCGAAATGAATTTATAATTTTTGACATCTTGATTGGTATACTTATTTTATAATTGTTATAAAATAATCATGTACCTATGTTTAAAATATAGGTAGGTAATCATTTTGATATTTTAAGCTGTGTTTCGACCACTGATAACTTAGCAATTATCGTGTATGATACAGCCATATCGCTTGTGTAATGGGTGTTGTATTTTATTATTGGGAATTTGGTATATTTCCCGCAAAAACATTTAGTACAGGGGCCCAAAATTTGATGTGGGAGGCCTGATATGAGTATACCTGCCTACTTATATCATACACACAATATCACTATTTAAAAGTGTTACGAATCAGCTCGGCATTGTTCATATGTATAATCTATTATGGCTACAAGAATATTGGTCCTATCTATAAACGAGGTAAAATGTTTGTGTAATCCATCTATCAGTAGTTATGAGTTTATGACCAATATACCTACATTTTTGTCCAATGTCATATTTTATCCGTTATTTTACTATCGAGGAATATATCAAGCTTTCGTATAATTTCAGTCATAATATTATTTGTATATACAAATATATCCATATGATGACAATTTATTAATATATATTATAGTTATCAATTTGCTTCTTATTATTCATCGGCTACGGGCATTAAAATATGTAAAAACACTAAGGTGTTGCGGATGAGCGGAATGTACTCGTATATAAATTAATTAGGAACGAATAAATCACGATATCCATTCGGTGTATGCTATAGACATTAAAAATAAATTTAAGACACACAATAGCCATTACCTATATATTATGTAAGTTTTTTCTCGAGTATCGCACTAAGTTATCGAGCCTGTAGGTTTACGCGAATGTCCCGTATGCATCCCGTTCTTAATTTTTACCTTTTTCACAGCCCTCGAGTGCTTTCGTATAAAGACGTCTCATCGACTTATTTTCCATTGAATAGCCCACGAGTGTGACCGCTGTCCACGGGTAAGACTTTTAACTTTTAAGAGATATAAGTATATAACCGACGAGGACTATAATATTATAGTGAAAAATGTTGTGTATAATTAGATACTTAGTTTTTACGACAACGACTGTGCGGCGATGGTGGCGGAGGATACCGCGAGCATTTTGTTTTAACTTCGATAATAATTATATACTGTGCACGACTACGACTCGTTAACGGTTGACCTAGTGAGCTGATGCGCGAAATAGTGCCATAATAGATGAGTAGTTACACGTGTTTTTTAACTTTTAAAATTTCAAAAAATGTATAGTCAAATTATATATATATACTAGAAAAAAAATACCAGTTATAAAAATAAGTACACTCACTCAACCTTAAAATGGTTGTACAAATCCTAAATAATAATAACCATAATTTTTTTTGGGGTGTAAGACAGTTCACTTCCTAGTGGTGCAACCTGCGGGGTAATTTAAATGAACCTGAATTTGGGTTACATAAAATTATGATCTTTTTTCTTGGGACGCACTCGGGTGATATCTTAAATAAGAGTATAATTTCAGGACGTATTCGGCGGAAACTTTCTGGTTCAAAACTTCGTCGTCTGTTGTGTTGTGTCGAGTCCAAATGTGAATGGTTACCATGATTACAATGACCAATTAGAATAATATAAAAGGCACACGCGACACAGACGGCGTATAACTGTGAACACGCGGCTGTATGCAAATAGTAATTAATTGATTATATACGAGTTTAAGATACTTTATATACTTATTATTTACAATCAAAATTGATTTTAGTAAGATTATAAGATACTTTATATACAAATTACTTACAATCAAAAAGTATTCGAAATATTTTCTTAAATTGTACTCGAAGGTCGAAATAAACACATGATAATTTAGAAACTTCGAAATAACAGTCGACCTTTAGTTTAATGATTGAAAAATAATAGAACTTAAAACTTATATAATATTATACATTGAAAAATAAATAATTATTCAAAATATATTTTAAAGAAAGAATGATCACACAATATTAAACATTAAACTATTTGTATTTGGTATCGTAAATACAGTACTGGTTTACAATTTTGAATGTATAAATGTCAGATAATCAAATTAATAAAAGTATAAACACTTTAATACTTTATGACACCGCCAATCGTTAAATATTATCAACGGCGTTAAGAAGAAAGGCTGAACGTTCAGTGTTGTCACTGTGGCTATTGACTGTAATAAATGTATAAATAATAAATTGAATGTATACGAAATAATTCATCATTATTGCTATTTGCTACCTAATAGATATCAAGTTATAGCTTTGTTTTGATTGGCGACCGATGTTTATATAATAATACAACATGTCATGCTCCATAGGTCCATAATAAAATAGATAGGTACATAACAAATAATTAAAAAAAAAAATAGTTTTTAAAAAATATTAAATCATCTAAAAAACATATCAATAAATCTGGTTGGATCATTAAATTTACTATACAATTTATGTTGTATCATATATTATTAGCAGGTAAACTAAAAATAAAAATGGCATTGAAATACCATAATATTTAAATAATTTATAAAATATACTATATTGGTAACAATAGATATTATACTAAATAATATAAGAAGTGCAATATATTATATGCACTTTAATGACTATATTAAATATGCAAAAATATACATAACTTACATTATGTATCTTGCATTTTTCTATCACTAATAATTGACTAATTATGATTTCTGAATACAATTATTTTACACACTCAAAAGTGCATGGTCATTAAGTTAATTAAATGTACAAACTTGCATATAAGTTATCATGATAACAGCTGCAGCTACTAAACATTTTAATTAGAATCTTATTCAATACAATTATTCCTATATTATACTGTTTTTAGCTTGGTTGCGTTCAACGTAATTACTTAATTTTACATATATACATACAATGTGATTATTATTATATATCATCTCACATCATATTATGTACCTATACTATTATCTGAATATCTTCGCAATTTAATAAAATTTCTCGGTCCCTGCACAGTACTACATTATTCTCTGCAATCGCAATAACATAATATATTCATTTAAATTCATTATTCCGTGAACCTGTGTATAAAAAGGCAGTATGATATTTAAATTAATCGCACTAATTAAAAACCAGTGTATTAATGTTTATTTTAGTTTTTGTTCTTCGATTGCTAAGACTTAAAAAAAAAAATAGGTTATTGAATTTTGTTTTGAATTTTCTTGTAGTACCTAAGTCAAGAGTTACAAACTAAACTTAACACACAATATTGGTATCCAAGCGTTAAATGCTTGCTCAAAATTAAAATAATACATTTTACTATGTATCATAATATTATTTATTCGAATTCAACTGAATGTCGGTGTGTGTGTTTGTGGTTGTGATTTGTGAGTGTATAGTATGATTCGAATTTGAACTTTCGAAAAAACATTAAAATATTAAATATTAGACTTAGGTACCACCTATGGTCAGTCTATTATTCAACATTAATATAATATTACATTGTGCATATTAGGTATAGTACCAATTATTATTTGCTCCTGATTAAAATACGCATACACCAAAATAGGGCGTGCAAAAGTTATAATAACGTAATATATGAGAAAAAAAAAACAATTGAATTTTTTGTTTATAACTAAAATTGAAAACGGTCGACAAAAATAATTAAATACCACAAAACAAAAAATAACATTAACTAAACATATAATATAATATAATTAAACAAAGCATAATGCAATTTGTAGAATAGCATAAAACGAAAAATAACGAAAACGAAATAATTTAAAATACATTTACTTAAAAGTTATAATATTGATTGTGTAGAAATGTTTATTCGACTCGATTTGTTTCATATCTAATAGAAATCAATCCATGAATTTATTATACCTATTATTTCATTAAATTAATGAATTTATATACGTTTTACTTTTAAATAACTATAAACGAAAAAAATATACAACGTTTAAAATGTAAATATATAACGTAAAACGAAATTTTTTTTTCAAATGCTATCCCTGCTTCAAAATAAATATATTTATAAGACCTTTGACTTATGGTAGGTACACCCAATTGGATTATTTAAAATTTATTTGCGTACTGTAGACCTAGCATAATAAGGACTTATACTATCGCGTAGTACGAACATACCATATATTATACAATATGAGTTATTTTATTTTATTGATTTTGTTCGTTCCCTGGTGAAACCGTACATTAATTAATAAAACAATCAATTTTGAAAACTATTCAAATTGAATACCACGATACATAATGTGTGTTAATTAAAATCCCAAGACCTATTTGTTAATAAATATTTTATGTCCTTTTTCATGAAGCTGATTGTTTTTATTATACTTTTTTATGGTTATATAAACGATATAATACACATTATAACATAATATACGAGTATAGTGCAAACGTGTTGTATTCTCATTCTATTATAAAAAGTATTTGTAAAAACAAACTTAAAACTTTTTGTTCAGACACAGTAAATTTTACAGTCGTGCTTGAAAAAACGTTTGTGGAATTTTAAAGTTTATATAATGGTAACATGTTTTTATATTATAAATTATAAGTAAGTACCTAAGTATATTATAAAAATATCTTAATAAGGGACGTTCCAACTTCCAAATCACTGATTATCTACTAATCATACCAAATTTATGAATGTATTATGCGTTATACATCTATAATATTACCTATTTAAAACGTTTTTAATCTCTCTCAAAATTATATTTTAATTCATGCAAATTGATACTGATTTATTTATTAAAATAAACTATTGCTATAAATATATATATATACAAAATAAGAGTTTGCGAGACAGAAAAAAGACCCTTTAACAGAATTAATCAAATTAGCTTCTAGTTGAGAGGGGCCACAAAGTGTTTATGCAATCGAAAACGTTTTTTTTACAATTTACATAAAACATATTTCAAGAATTTCAACAACAATAAACAATAAATCTTTTCCTCAGCCGTGTAATAAAATATTGTAAAAATAATTATTTATTTGCTGTTTTTTTTATTTTTATTCTTATTGTTGCGGGCTGTAGAACAATTGAATGTATTTAAGTCATTTCGTAAACGGACAAACGATTAAAGGGTTCGTATTTTAACATTTAACATCCGCGTGTAAGCTATACGTAAGACGTAAATAAATAAATAAAATATAAATCCTAATGTACATTATAATAATTTGTATGTGATTATAAAATCCATAATCACATTTTTTACAATACAACATAATAATATATTTTAGGACTCAGGTTCATGGATTTCGCAATAAATCATACATACACACGAAATAAAATTAAATAATAAATACAATTTAATCATCTATAGCTAAACAATGCAGCATCGAAATAAAATGTTTTCTTTTCTATTTGTTAACTAATACCAAAAATAATATAGCTTAAAATATTTAAGTATACAGCTATTTTATATTACAACATATTATTAAAAAGCACTGCTGCAGTTTATAGTCAATGTTTTTACTTTTTAATGTATAATAATTCCATATTATTATTATTATAGTATTAAACATAGACTTAAGAATTATAATACTTATGCATGTTTGGTACACCGAAAAATAAATTTGTGCTTTGGATATTTTATTTTAATTGACATTGGTAATTATTGTGATGCATGTTGCCTTACTGATATTATAATACCCTTGAGATTTCTTAAACGACATTTGATAAAATATGTTACATTCTTTATACAATCATAGATAATTATTCATTTATTAAAACAAGTACAAAACGTTTTGACTTTTGATCAACTATTATAATACTTGAATGGGAAATGATAACAGAGCACATTCACGCAATATTATAATAATTACATGTATGTGCAAAAGTTATAAGTTAAAAATAAGTCCAACGTGTACAATCAAACTCGTGCACAGACTATCCCAAAACCTATGAAAAATATTATAATAAATACAGCAGCTTCGTCGATCCGATGCTATATAAGTATTTAGATGTTGACTTGCCACGAGACTCGGCCGACTGAATTCGAAGAAGACGACTATACTGTAAGGAATGTGCTGCGAGGTTTCTAGATCGAGATTGTCACACTGTAAATCATCATAACAACCGGAATGGTCGGCGTGTAATAATAAAGTACGACCTCCTATAAATATAATATCGTTGCAGGGCGGCCTGGAAGACAAATTAGGCAAACACATTTAGACGAGACAGCTGCAGCACGCTTGCAAGGGGAAAGGGACAGGAGGGCGAGTACGTGATGGATGACGACGACGACGACGACGACGACGACTATAAGTTCTTCGGTCTGATTAAACCCATCGGCATTTATATAAAACAATGCGGTGTTATTAAATCATTAAACTTGCTACTCTTTTTAATATTATCATAAAAATGATATAAAGAAGTAACGACGTATTATACGTACTATATTTGTCAATTGACTTAAAAATATTAAGATCACAAAAGTCAAAACACACACACATATCATCTACGCACGCACACAATCATGAGCGCGAAAATTAAAAAAAAAACTTTCACTCATTATCGTTCAGAGCACTGTAATCGTTTTCTCTCCAATTAACGACCACGGATGCACTGAAAGTATACATATTATTATTATATTATAAGATAATATTATAATATTGAAGCGAGAAACGTATCAATACACGCAAAGTGACTACCTGCGTACCTATATATTAGTTTAATATTAAAAACCGAGAACCAGCTCGATTTGCGATTTGTTAAGCAAACAATTCGTGTACAACAAACAGCAATAATATATTAAAAATAAAAAGTGTATACACAATACACTAGTTGTAGGTACACTGTATTCGTCAGCTAACGGGAAAACGGCCGTATCTGTGCCGAAAACCCCAACTTTTCAGAAGACCATAAAGACCGTTTTTTCCTTTTCAATACGTTACTTTGAATAATAATAAAATATGATATTTAGGGCAAACGTTCATGCAGTTATTTCGACCAAAATGTACTACTCTTTTGTCAATCATACCGATGAACCTTTTAATGCGCTTAAACTTCTGAAGAGTGATTTGAATTTAGTATAGCCACTTTTTTTAAATGTTGTTCCTCAACTCCCAAACATGTTTTTAAATATTTAAAATTCTTAACATTTTAAAATGAAGATTATTTGAGATCTAAATTAAATATCTTAAAACGTCACCAGATCGATCTCGAGTAGACATATTAACGAACTCAAATCGGTTTTCAAAAGTCTTATCACGTTATTAGGTCCATCGAAATGGTTGACACAAAGAGTACATATAAATGAGCATAATATGTATACATTGTTTACTGTTCACGCCGAGGTGATGACTATTGTACTTGCGCTTGCGGGAGCGCTCCACTATTTATTTTACACTTCAGTCACACACACACACACACACACACTAGTGATGACTTACTTATGTGTACATAGTTACTATAAACACATTTATAAGACTCACGTGCGATTTGAAAATTGCCTATTTTGAACTCCTTAAAAACTGTCCATTAGCAAACCCCTTAAAGGTGTTGAGGAACAACATTTAAACAAAGTGACCTGATTACTTTAAGGGCAGACATGCCTAAATACTAAATTCAAATCACTTTTCAGAAGTATGCCTATAATTGCATTATTAGTTCCATCGGTATGATATCCAAAAGATTGGTAAGTATACATTTTGTTTGAAATAACTGACTGTCTGCAATCCCATTAAGTTACAATATTATTATTCTTTAAATTTGTCTACAACATTGGGTACCTATCCAATATCCCTAAGATAATTGAATGTTTAAATGTGATCGTATCGATATTTCGTTTGTTACCTCCTATTGATAAATGATAATGAATACCTAGGTAAAACATAATTAATAATTAATTATGTCTGTTATTATTATTCGTTAAAACCTATAACTCTAAATAATTAACAATACAGCTAACAATATTAAACAATACTCTACACAAATCAAAGAGAATAAATCGTTGTGGTTTGAAGTACTTATTGAACGGAATTAAACTATAGATAAATGAATTTAGTTTTAAATAAATAATAATATGTCTGGTACAAAGTATACAAACGATTTATTAAATAAAAATATTCTCTCCATAACATTTATCGTTAAAAAAGGTAACAAACATTTTGGTAAAAAAAGTTTTATGATTATTCAAAATATATATATAAGCGATGTACCTAAGCTAAGACATTTTTTTGTAGCCTCAGAAACTCATATTTTCTTATTAAACTATGCTCTTTTGCATCGAGGTTTGAAAAATAAATGTAGACAATTTCCATACATTTTATTGAATGCCGTACCTATATATGACGTGATGATATTTAACTTTTTACATTCGATTTTGAGCTCAGCGAAGACCAACAGAATTATAAATTAAAATATAAAATAGATTAAAAACAGAAACGTGTACAATACACGCAATATCCAACCAATTTTTAAGCGTACAATTATTCATAAAATTATAAAGCGAATTAATTTACGGATACATTTTCAATGTCTTGTTCGTCAAATATACTTATATTCTACCATTTTCAAATTTCTTATTTCCGCTCTTAAAAAATGTACTCAATAATAATGGTATAATAAATAATAGTTCAACACAGCAAACTTTATATAATACCATTATGTTTTAATACCTCAACGTTTTACTTTACAGCCAAACAGGTGTCTGTTGTATAACAGTGCGTTAATTTATGCAGACATGTGTCATTTTTTTAACCAACCAAATAAAAAAAAAAATCTACTCGAGGTTATCGTCTGGGGCTGTAGGTACGATAACGCCGCTTGTATACGACATCGATGTATAGAGCATGTACTACAAGAATAATTTCGACTACTATTTTATTGTTTTATTATACACGGCGAGTATACCAACATAATATAATACTGTGTACACGCTGCATCGTATACATTATAATATAATAATATTTATAAATACTGAAAAACTAAATAGTAGTTATGCTAACCTCCATCATGCGTGTGTAATGCGCATGTGATTATTAAATGCTGCAATACTTAGGTATTACGTTCAAATAAAATACAATTTAATATTTATTGTTAATATTATAATGGTAGGTACCTATAATACATACAATGATTAATGATCAAAGGTTGACCAAAACGTATAGGTGTGCGGTACACCATCCTACAGGTAGGTGTACTCGTATAAATAATATCATTTTTTTCGATCACTTCCGTTTAAAGAACAGGTGTCCCCTTATGTTTTACATTGCTCATTATACAATATTATGATATACCTATTATAATATTCCTCGTCGTACAAACGACAAACAACGTGTGAAATTAACTCATGCAGTCATGCGAAACCGAATCAAAAATATGTAAACATGTATTCATATAATATTGTTGTGTTTAAGCCTATTTTATATAATTTGCCTTTATTCCCTGCAAATCATCTGTTTGCCGTGAATCACCAACAACGATTTAATTTTTAAACACACAACTATCTACGATGTACAACATCGTATAGTTTTACGCGTTTTATAATTATAATATTATAATATTATGTAATACTCAAAAAACATTCATAAATCATGATAATATGTATTATGTACCCACCTACGAAGTAGTATTTTTTTTTAATAGCTTTTGTTTTGTTTTTAGATAATATTATATCATGGTTATGAGTTGAAAATTTAAATACTCCACGTGCCACCTAAACATTGATTTAGGTCAATTTAAAGTTATTCGGTGAAATACATTGATCATTTAGATTATTTATATTTAACAAAATATTGATACCTATAATTATTCGTTAACACGCGTTAATATTCTTGAATAAATAAAAATTACAATTCGTAGGTATGGGTAATAAAATATATTTTTAATAGAACGCGTCAATACGAACCGATAAAACAAAATTCGAACATTTTCATCACTCGAACAAACGAGCAGTAAATGAGAAAAAAATATAATATTATTTTACAACGTTGTTGCATTAAAGTATAAGACTAGGTCAATCGTCCCCAACGTCAAATACCGTTGTTCCAATTAATAAACGGAAATGAAATCGCTCGGAACTCGATACGCGGTATAATGATATTAAAATATCGTAGTTGACGATTTTCGCTAGATCTGCATAGAGGAGAAAACCGTATATACGTGAATAGAAGCGATGGCAAGAAAGGGGGGGGGCTAACCTCAAACCCGCATATTGCTCGTAAAATATTATGTCACCCGTTGTCATTGTAATCCAAAACGGACGCAACGGCGGCGGCGGAAACGGGAGAGATGAAGAAGAGGGAACGTAGTCCGAGTACATAATAATAATAATATACACACACACACGCACACACACTCTCACACAGAAATAACGGCGATTACGGTTAAATTGGCCGACGGACTTTGACGAAACTTTACGGGGGAGTGGGTGGGGGTAAGAAAAAGAAAACGCGGCCGATTTTAGTTCGGAGGGTCAATCACGTACGACCCTCGTAATCCGATCGGTCGAAGAGACCCCCAACCCGCCGCTGCTCATCCGTCGCTAGAACTCTATTGCTGCGGCTACGCTACGGAGGCAAACGTCGAGAACAAAATGGAAATTTTCCATGATTGTCGTCATCGCGATCCCGAATAAGTTTATACTCAGTTTTTTATATTTTTTTTTTTATCGAACCCGAAAGATGTTTATACGTCTTTAATCGAATCATAATAATATTATAAACACTAATAGGTACATAATATAATATATTATTCCAATATTGATGATCACTCACATAAATCATAAATATATATATTATATATTATTATCATTGTACAATAGCAACAAGCTATATTATTATATACCATTATTATTGCTTAACAATGGATTAGGTCTGCATGATTTATAAGTTATTAATAATTATTATTGTTATTATGGCGACGACAGTAAACATTTAAAATACCCCTCGGGGACGTTAGCACACTTAAACAATACAAATATAATATTATGTTATATTATAGTGTATATATATTTTATTGATTGTACTAAAAAATATTTGTCTAGTACAATGCACAATTTAAGTAGTTAAAAAAGGTAAAATCATATTTTAAATAAAATATTATACGACTTGCGGTTGAACATCATTTTTAACTTTGAAAATATATCATAATGATAATATTCACAAGACGTAATGAAGTAAACTGAGAAATTCACCAAACGCATGTACAATTTCATTATTTCCATTAATTACGTATAAAATTTAATATTCTGATTTTTGAAATTTTTTAAGTAGATTTTTATTCCAATTTTAATTCTATGACTCTAAAGAATGATGAGAGACTACTGTCAAAAATCAGCATTAAAAAAAAAATCATCTTATTTATAGGAAATAATGCAGTATCCATTGAAAAAAAGACGTTTATGCCACCATAGGACACTATATTATATCCTTAAATGTTTTAAAAATTCAAAAACCTAATTATTTAAAAATGTGGGTTTTTATTAGTATAGGTACTTACCTAAAAATTTCAAAAAAACATAGTTTGAATAAATTCATTATTGAATAACGATAACGGACAGGGAGGAGTATAGTTTATTTGTTAAGACAATTATTTGTGTGTTAACGAACGAAAATGATATTTTATTCATCACATCGAGTAGTTACCATATATATAACATTATTACCTACTCTAAATTAATAAATTGACATACATTTAATTGATCAGTAATCACTATTGTGATTGTATTATTCGTGTTTTCCAATTACATGTTTTACATTTACGTTTAGCAATGGAACGACGACTAGTATTGTTTACAATAAGCACGTGGCTAAATAATAGATTCGTTTTAATTTCATCGTCCGTACATATATTATAATAATATATTTCCAATCGGTTGTGAACGAACGAGCTCATTCGCAAAACGATGGAAAACAATAATTCCATCAACCTCGTTACAAAATATTAATCTAGTGATATCTGTATATTATTTAATTGATTTACTGCCATGTGAAATTAATAAGTACCTACACAATCTAATGTACCATAATCTATATATATATGTGTGTGTGTGTGTGTGTGTGTGTGTTGACCATTAGGTAAGTCATGAATATTGTAATACTGCTTATGGGCTCTGTATATTTTTTGTGTATGTGTTACTGTACATACAGGGGTATACCTTAATTTCCATAAAATATGAAACATTTTATACATAGGTATATTAGAAGTTGTAATTAAAAATACGGAGCATTTAATAATAAAATATGAAAATATTAATATTAATAAAAATGTTAAATTGTACAAAAAAGAAGCGAGTACCTACATAATATTACCTATACCTATATATTATAATAAGAACTTTTAACTTTAAAGAGAAAGATTATATAAATATATTTAAGACAATTACACTTAGATTATAAAAAGTGATTAAAATTGCGTGTAAATGGTAAGGTTACCGTATTAAAATAATAATTAAGTTTGGAAATAAAATAGCTTAGGTTAGGTCAGGCTACATCTAATATTCCAAAATAATTGTTGTACAGACATGTAAATCCAAAACATTTATCTGTTACATTAATTAAACACAACTATAGAGCCAATAATTGTGTATAATATAATATGATATAAATTGATAAATTTCCTCAATTATACGCTATTATTATAAAAATTGTAAAATATTGTTGTTTAAAAAAAACATATAATGTTTATAACTCTAAAAGTTTTTTATTGCGAATTATTATTTTTATCTTTGCTTTAAATTGTTATTGGGTATTATAAATTAATATTATGCAGAGTTTTTTTTATAAAAATATATTTTTAATTAAGTCGCATTTACTTAATAAAGTTATTGTAATTATTTTTATTAAATAAAAAACACGAAATGTAACTAAATATAATTGTATCCCGACTAATTTTTTTCTTTTCTTTATTGTCTTACTTCCGTTTGTATAATAATTAATGATGTACTTTACAAGAGAAAGTAAAATGATAAATTTATATTTAAAATATTTTATTATATTTTGGTTTGTTGATAAATTTCATAAAACTATTATATTGTATACAGCAATTTGAACACACGCATAGACATTTTTATACCATACATAGTGTCTTGTAATTTTTCACTAAAAACAAATACATTTAATAAGCTGCTATTATGCATAAATTATACGAAACGAATAGATTGTTAAAAAAAAAAAATTGTAATCCAACCTATTCCTAATGACCTATATTAGGTAATTAACGATTAAAATAAATACATCATAATATTATAATAACATCATAGTGTAATACTGTAATGTATAATATTATATTACTGTTTACAATCTTATTCATAATATATTGTGATATTATTAAACCAAAAACAAGCCACACTGTTAAGAGTGTATACTTCCTACATAATATGTGTTTACTATAATATTCTAAATTAAATTATCATATTTGTCTGATTCATAAATTAAAGTTAAAATCACTTCTGGTAAAAAAGAAAAAAACAACAACATTGATTCGTAAAAAGTCAGTTTCCTGCAGTCGAATTGAGATGACCTGCTATTGTTACTTGTTTGTGACACGCTTTTGATCCCCCGATCGTTATGAAGCAAAGAAAAATATGAATTTTACTTCCAACATATTATGCCAATATCACCCTTTATACTCATTTTTTTTTTGGATGGTATTTTTAAATCAATAAAATGAATATACTCAATTTTCGTTTATTTATTTATTTATTATGATTTTAAAACATCCAAGGGGCAGAGAGTGCAGTTTTAGTAATAAATGCAACGTTAATGTAAACAATTGGTTCAATGGTATATTACACATAGGTAATGTTTTAAGAGGTTAATATCATTAAAACAATTTTTTAATTATTTACATAATTATTACTTAGAATCTTGCTATACGGTTAATTAGGCGACTACTTAAGACACAAAATTACGTTTACGATCATTATCGACTTAAAAAATAGTTAATAGAACGAGTGTTTGTGTTATTCTAAAATGAAATTTATTTAACAGTTTAAGGCATATTATTTTCCTGTTTAGTATTTTGTACAGAAACAAGACATCATTATACTATTTCTCCGTAATGATAAACACATATTATAATGCATAACCGTCTTCCTAAATCAGATATTGGTTGACCTGATAAATAACATCTACCTAATACAACCACTAACAAAGCTCATCTTTTAATGTATTCTGTTTCTTTAATATTCATTTAACTACAAAATATTATACATTCGTAAGATACTAAATATTACATAATATTATTTTGTTAAAAGCATCGAAATATTGTAAATTATAAGATATTACAAACGAGTAACGGCGATCAAACCTTTTGATATTAATAATTAATATTATAATAAAGTTAATTATTTACATATTGTTATGTAATTGTGTTGATCTGTCGTATTTAAAAAAATTGTTTCAACACATGTAACAAAACACATAATATTATGTTTTCGTTTTTGTTTTTTTTTTTATAGTTTGTGATTTATATTATACCATGTTTCGCCATAGTGTTATAAAAATTACATTTTTTTAAAAATTTATAATTATGTTAAAACATTATGTAGATGGCCAAATGAAAATCAATCGTTTCACAATAACTACGATGAATTAATTTAAATGATTGGAAGAATACATTATTACATACTATTATTTGCAACAGTCTATTGATTATTCTCAATAGTGTCAAACTCATAACGAAACCTTTGGTATGAACTATTAAAAGCTTTACGAAAACTCATAAATTATTAAAGAAAACTTGCTCAAGTTTATTTTTAGTTGTTGATCTCGCGCCAAATCAGGGAAATTGCAGTACACGAAGTTTATTAAAACTTGTAAAACCCTAGAAAATGTTTATAATATAACGTTATAACTTATAATACACCATCTGTATTGATTATACAAACCCGTAACACATTTATTTTGTTTTACTAAACCTAACGAAATATTATTTACCTTGTTAATTTATTATTACATTATAAGCAAAATATCACGTTACAATATTTATTAAACTACGCGTATCAAGTACAGTTTAACGTTTTTGTTGTGTTCAGAAATCTGTTCAGAAACACTTTAAAATTAAAACCTCGGGTGTACATCAGTAGGCTATGGTATAAAAATGAGATAAAATATAGATAGCAAAAAAAAATTACCTTCCTTTTTTTTTTATTTTAAAAATTACCTAAATATTCTTTGACGTCTTCTAAAATTATATATTTTATAGGTACTCAATTATTATTATTATTATTATTATTATTCATGATACAGCTTCAACTTCTAAGATGATATTAACTTATAGGTATAGATTATTAGATTATAGCAGCTAGGGTTTCCCAATGGCCAATGGGTGTGTCGTGAACTCTTAAAGGTGTGCCGTGATATCCGCGTTTTCATGTACAACTATGTTTCCGGGTCCCAAAGTACATACTTATTTTTGGTAAATAAAAAATATTCCAAAGTGTGCCACAACTTATAATAAATTATAATTAAGTAAAAGGATGGAAAAAAAATGTGGAAATGGCTGTACATCAGTAAATATGTATAAACACGTGTGTAAAAAAAACCTAAGAAATGCTCAACATTATAATAAAGCCACATTTAGTAATGTGTATACTGTATATTATATTATGTATAATTTAAATTGTATGACTGACCGAGGAGATATAAAAAAATTGTCAAAAAAATGTTCGTTTTTTTTTATATTATACTTTATTCATACAGTAAATGTTGTATATATTTTAGACGTGCATATCCTTTTTACGTCGATTTTCTTTTAGTCCCAGTGAAAATCCAAGTTGGAAACACATCAAAGCATTATTCTATCTTGTTTAAAGCAACTTCATACCAAACTCTCGACCCGATATATACATAAACATACAACTTCTTTTACTTGAATTCACTTATTATTCGACAGATTTTTCATTTCTTCCTCAGTACTTTGTCAAAGTTCTGAAACTCGGAAATTGAATGAGCAAAAGTAGTAATATAATCATACTTTTTACCACAAAGGTCTATTGTTATGATTTTGACAATTCTAAAGATATATTTAAAGGTACCTACCTATACAATATCATCGCTATTTAATTAAATAGGACCGGTACATTTTACTATTGAAAAATTGTTGGTAACATTTATACACGATTTCAATGCACTTTTTTTTGTTTTGTTATTTTTACATTCTGCAACATGATGGTTATTATATTAGCAAAAACTTAATTTATACAATTACCCTCATTGACAATTTAATTTAATATAAAAACATAATCGCTTAAATAACGTCGCCCTTATTATGGAAAAACATATATGTACACATTTTACGGACAATTCTGACACATTTAATACACTTATTCATATTAGCTACAAAAATTGTTATAAAGAGTTACATATTTATACAAAATCTGTATTTAAAAATTGCATGCTAACTGTTCATTATAAATTTATAATAAAGACTCTTAAATAATTTATGCTGCAGTAGGTATATTTATACGAGTGCGTATACACATGTAGTGAGTTCTATTTTGGATCTCGTAAAAACCAATAATTATATTTTAAGGCAATGTAGACTACTCTGCGGGGAGTTTGCCAAATTACACATTTGAATTGATAAATCCTACGTAATCGTTTTGCCTGACATAACTTTTCTTCCACTGTAGGAGCACAATACATACATATACATATCTCACAGAGTTCCGTGGTCTACCATTGCCATCTTATTTAGGGTCGAAATATTCTCCGTTTTTCGTTACAACGAAACTTGGCAAAATTAGGACACCAAGCAATCTAAAGTTTCAAAGTCCTTCTCTTCCTCATAACTCAAGAGCACCACTTTTTCGGTATACAGCGAAATTTTAATCATCCGACAACGTTTCCTGTTACTTTTCTACTTTATAAATATAAATTATTCAATTATTCAGTACTTTATTCTTTTAAACCATGAGCGTAATGTATGATGGTTCTACTGTTTTCTCAAACTTCTTATAATATAAAAATAGAAATTATAATATAGATATATTGCCTACATATTTTTTTATTTGTATATAGTTGCATTTTTCAATCGGTAGAATTATGAAATTTGTGAAAAAAAATCTGCACTAGCTGTTCGACGGTTTGAATAGTACCCAACTAATTCCTTGACTGCCCGTAATTGATTAAATTGCTCCAAACAATAAAAATACACTAAATGTATTGATCCTGTCAATAACCTACTGTTAAAAATAATCGCGACAAATGTTGTTTTTAAAACGATCATTTTCCCCATAGCTACGACGATACAAAATAATATCGTAGCTAAAAACGCAATTCATAAATATAATCATTACCTTTTTTTCTTTTTTTTTTCAAAACACTTTCATTTAGGTACCTACATAGACATATAGGCTATACGTAGACGCGCGTTCAATTTTTCGTTTCCGTTTCAAAGCCTTACGCACAAAAATCACTTGTTCTTTTTCCATCATTGTCGTAACAAACACTGGGGGAACTAAAAATTGCCTTTGTTCGAAATCCCGACAGCTGCCTTTTAGCATCACGGCGGCATGCAGCGGCGGCGGTTCCGAGATTCTGAGCAAACGTCGCTTTACTTGTAATATAATAATATACTTTTTTCCCAGACCGATTTGCATGCAAGGCGCATTTCCTTTTCGTTTCGTACTTGTTTAATGAATGGGAAAAATCGATAATGAAGAAAATAATTATGAGCGTGGCACATAGGTACGTAATGGTCTTTGCTGGTTCCTAGTATATAATAGCAGTGCCATAGTGGTAAGTGCTTAACTGGTATAGGTACTGCGAAACACTCGAATTGTGAATAATTGTACATTTAAGGCACACATAAATCTATTTATGTCCACACCATGCAATTGTACAGCTTAAAATATTTTGGTTGGGTTTCAGAGCACAAACTATGACTTTTTATCAAAAATGAACAGTAATCTCAGTTAAAGACAATATAGCTTAATATATTTAAGATTTAAATCAGTGAATGACAATCAAGTCATAAAAAAGCAGTAAAAAAAAATGTATGTATAATATAGGTGGGAGTTAAAACATAATTATTTATTATCAGTACAGTTTAATTGTTAGATTAAAATTAGTTGTGATCACATCAGTGTTTGAATTTATAAATCATTTATAATATTATACCTACTTATTAAACTTTTATTTTTAGTTTATTTTTAATATGAACTCAGGTCATTCGTATTCGAGCATATACTTATTGAATGAGCTTTCGACTTGTTATTGAATATAATTCTCAATATTGTATTGCTGGTTTTTTTCAATCAACTAAATTATTATGATATAACACTTCTATACATGCATAAAATAACAATTACGTAATGTCTTATATTATAGTCTTATTAGACACTACAACATAACGCTAAACACATCTCGATAATCGATTATAAGTCAGACTAGAATATTATAATGTAAATGTTAAGTGTATCATTATATCAATACTTAATACGTAAACTTCGAAACCCGTGAAAACTATAAAATATGACGGCAAGTAATAATATATTGGTCTTCTTGATGAAATTTAATAGTTTTTAAATTGCGTGGATATATCTTATGCCATTTCACATTTTTGATAATATTATATAACATTTTATGCTATAAAAGCAAAACGTATTGCTTTCGGCGGCTTAATATTAAACGCTTTTGGGACAAAATTCGTATTTATGTGGATAGGCAACGACAAGTCAAGTATACCTATTATATAATATATATATATATAAAAATGAAATAATAAATATAAATATATAATACACTCTGCGCAGTCATAATGTACGAGAATATTTTTATATTTTAGTTGTACATAATGTCATAATGTGTATACTATTATATACGTATAGGTACCTGCGCGTATTATGTTATACCTATCGGCTTTTTCACGTTTATTTTTGTGGTACATGTTTGCAACAAAGACATTTCGAGACTTCGGGTATGTACCCGAATACATGTTATAATCATACGCAACGGCTCCATTGACAGTCGTTTGCAATATCATCGAAAAAATAAAATAAAAACAGGCGGCGGCGGCGGCGGCGTCACACACATAATATTACATAATATAATATAATATAATATATTGTCGTAAGTATTTTGTTGTTACTCTCACACACTAATCTCGAACCATTTGCAGCGACGTCGCACTATATAATATTATCGTATCTATATATATATATATATATACTGAATAGCAGCAGCTGTTTGTCGCATTCCAGGCGGTAGTTTTTCTCCGCAAAACCCACTAAAATGTATACGCACCTACTATAGCATGTGCACAATGCACGAGTAATAAATACTGCGCACCTATATTACACCACTGGCCACTATAAAGTTTCGAAGAATTGTTTGACGGTAAAACGAAAGACGGTTTTTACGAAATAAAGTATCATCGCAGTGGACGGAAAAAGTTTTCCAACAGTCCCGGATAAAAACGATTTTCGACGATATTGAAGAATAAAATACGATAACCATTAAATAACTAGCCGTTTGCAGGTCTCAAACGGTTAATCTTATGAAAACTATAACACAATGGCGAACATTCGAATGATTTTAGTCGAGATATACGTAATTCTGACGTCCGTTAGGTACTCAAAGATAATATTATGGGCACACGCAATCACGAATAATATTTTTTCGAACGATAGGGATATCATTCCGTATTTGGTAGACGCCAACTCTTTCAAAC
Organism: Neotoxoptera formosana; assembly: GCA_022818045.1. NCBI lineage: Eukaryota > Metazoa > Arthropoda > Insecta > Hemiptera > Aphididae > Neotoxoptera > Neotoxoptera formosana. Next base: position 46,722,104 of record CM040632.1, on the reverse strand, counting down.
AATCTAAATTTTTAGAAACATTTGAAATGTCAAAAAATAACTAATGTATTGTTTATAGTTTTTATGGATATTTTAATGATGTAATATTTTTTTTTTTTTATAATATTATGTCTACTAAACATCAACTCCCAAGTAGGTAATGGCTTAACAATTAAAGTGATAATTCGAAACGCATATAAGGTTATTTGTTCAGTGACAATAACGATTATGCATGTCCCTATTTTTACATAATATAGTAGTACATATATGACTCAGTCATCGTTATTCGTTTTACATAATATATAATGTGATATGTAGGTATATCATAAAATTATCATATTACATTATTGAACGACATTTCTTCGAACAACGCTACAAACAATTTACTTTGTTCTTATTATTATGGTGTATACCATGTAGCCGCCATACATGTTTTATAAGAAGGTATATTTCCACAGCACATACTTTTAAAAAATTCTCAAATTCCAAGAGCCATGGCTTTGTGTATACCTGACATACTTGCACTTTCTTCTTTTCGACTTTAGGAATGATTTTTTAAAATGCACTTAAATGATATTATGCGTAATAGGTACTGCAGTATAAAAAATTTATTTTGCTTATATTCTTACTAATTTTGAGTGTTTTGCTCATTATTGCATGTTGTATAATATATATTATATTATATCAGTAATCAATACCTTTATTGTTTAATATATATTACTGTTGGTCGCATGTGCCCGTTTTATTCATTTGAATAAGTTATTATTACGTATTTACGCGTATCCGTCTGTTAAAAAATACAATATTATACTTATAAACGACCGTCGTAATAATAGTGTATTAATAACTACAAACATCGTAGCTGCAGCAGCAGTTATAAAATAGTGGTAGGTATAATATAATATTATTATGATACGCGAGTTGTACACGACAACGTTTCGTCGTCGGTAAATAAATAAATAAATAAGTACCGAAAAAAAAAAAACAATTTCTTCTCCTCGTGCAAACGCGCTTCTAAACATTGTAAATTACATTAATTAAACGCGTTTATGGCCGCGGCGAAAGGAGCGAGGGGGGTGGGAAGTCGGTATGGCGGCCTAGGGGGGGTTGCGGAGCGGCGGCGTCGTCCGGGGGTGGACGGTTTACGGTGCGGCGGTTGAAGGGAGTGGAGGACGAGAGTCGGTGGTAAAGAAGAGGCATACGCACACACATAATATGTACACACGCGGAGGAGTCAAGAGAGCGTAATGGGACGGTGACACGCGACATTTCATTTGGCGCTTTGGCCTCGCCGCCGCCACCGCCGCCACCGCTGTTGGGACCGAATCGATCCTATATAATATTATGTGTGTGTGGCATACGCCGCCACCGCCACCTCCACCTCCACCGTTGTTATTATATCGACATAGCGCCGCCGCCGATGTGTTCATGTCGTCGTCGTCGTCAAATACCTTCTCAGCTGCTGAATAATAATAATATGTACATAGGTACGCCGCGCCTCCGTCGCCTGCATTCGTGTTGTTTTTTCCATTATTTCATTGTACGTTCTTATGTTTCACAAATTCCTATCGTCTCGCCACACGAAATTCTCGACGATTCGAGGCTACATAATAATATACATTTATATAGGTACCTAGGTATTATATAATATTATTATTAAGGCTCGGATTTAGATGCATTTGCATTTTTTTCCTGGACCGCTTGACACGATGATGCTTTCCAAGATACAAAATTATGTTTCAAGCACACACTATGCTAACGACAAACTTTTTTTGTGGCATATCTTGTATTATTCGAGGTTTTCGACGTTTAAGGGCATTGTTCAATTTTTTATGTCCTTTTTCAACCGATTTCTAAGAATATTACGAAACAAAAAATGAAAATATAGTTTATATAAATACACATATTGTAGTATTGTACTAATAAACATAAGGTAATCTGGTTTTTAAATAAAAGGTTTCGCTAATTAATTTTAATATCACACATACCAATTAGCCGATGACCAATTATATGGATAGCTGATATTTTTTATTTTTTTTATCGTATGGCAACATTGTTTCGGTGATGCAAAGGGTATAAATGCTTTTTTTGAAAGTTAATTTTTCGATATTTGTAGTGCATCAGAGCCATAATTATTATAGTGTTATTATAAGCTAAAACCACTGCAACGATTATTATGATATAATAATACCTACCTATTCATACCTAGTTTATCCGCAGATCCATAACCAGTCCACACTGTCGCGGGAGGGGGAGAAATACCCAAGTTCTCCTCCTCATTGACTACGACCCTGGTTTTCCGTACGTATGACATACTAAATTGTTCTTCGTCGACATCTGTTGACGTTAATCAACAAGTGCGAACGTCTTGTACGACAACCACACTTTTATGATTTTCTCATTTTTCGTATTCACGACTCTAATAATATCCAAAAATAACTACCGCCAAACCATATATACAACTCTTCCAAAACAAACACCGCTAAAACGTTTTATGGTTTACACTCAATACTGTATACACACGACCTTGCTAAATAAAATTAGGACTAAAAGCATTTAATCGATGACATACTATAATAATATAATACTTTTTAATATTTGGTGCAGAAATATTAATAGATGTGAAGAAAAAAGTTATGATATAAAACAAACACCTCGTTAAAACATATAGGTACCTACTAAACATTAACATATGTATTATGCAATTATTTATGAGCTAAGCATTTTCTCAATACGATTTAATATTAAAAAATAAGGCAATAACATTTTATTACCTATATTATTACATCAACTCATATAAAGATTATTCCTATCAATTTAATATGTTAAAAAAATATTGGGAAATTGTTTTTCCATTACTTTTTATAACTTTTCTATACGAATATTTATTAGGTACTTGAATTACAACTAAAAAACAAAATCGAAGTTTTAAAAATTGGTTTCCCGTTAAAATTACATTTTTCCTAATTTTTTTTTTTTTTGTTTTACCTAATTATTTTGATATGTACTGAGGATTTTTTTTACTTTTGACCCCCTCAACTAATTAGGATTTTAATTTATTACCAGAAATCATTCTCAAAGTTGAATATTGAAGCATTTTTACTCCACCAAAAGGTAATGAGTGATGATGGATATAAAAAAATAAAAAAAACACAGCATTGTAAAACCAAAACATTCATCGCTCCACTCGGGATCTAAAATAAATATTAAAAATACATTTCTGGCTTCACTATAAGAAATAAAAATATAATGACATTTCATAATAAAAAGTTTCTCTCATTGCATTACATTTTTGAATAAAATATTTTCAATACACTAAAGAATTATTTTTAAATAATTGGAACTACCTATATTGGTTATAATAATGCATTACGGGCCTTAATTATTTTTAAGTTTTCGACTTGTGTATTTTTGTGAAGAATACATAGGTACATATATAATTTATAAATATTGACATATTCTTTGTAAATACTTAATACGGACCTCAAGACAATATACTTAAATACACATTCTTTGTACGATTTACCGCGTACGTTGTGTTTCCTTATAACAGTGTTGATAAATGTTCTTTCCCACCTGTGTCAATAGATCATTTTGGTATTTCCGAAGTCAGGCAGTTTATAAAATATGTCAAAAACTATCCGTCATCTGCTTAGGATAATATTATGTTTTCCGATTAAAAATCAATCGTTAAAATACATAACCTAATCGTCTTAGAGGACGCCGTAATCACAAATGTGTTTTACCCGTCTTAAAACGATTTACGTATAGGTACCTAGGAAATTGTACTCTGTTATTTTTATTGTTAGAGTAAATTTGACCAACGATATGAAACTTTAAATGTACAAATATTACTTAGAGTCCCGCGTATAATTTTTTGAGATTTTATTTTAAAACAAGTTATGAGCATAATATCCAATAGTAATCGGTTTTAGTTACGTCACCTCAAATAAGACAGTACTTAATAATATGTACTACACTTCACTATTATTAAAAGGTTTATATAAAGTAACCGTAAAATATGACGTATAATGTTGGTAATTTCTATTGTTTGTTAACGATAATGATTTAAAGTAGTTGTACGCCGCTGTATTATATACTCGGTGTATACCGTCGATAATCACTAAACTAACGGCATTAAGTCAGTGCATGGCCAATAGAGTAGAATATCAGCTATAGCGAGTACTAGGGTATAGGTATGGAGCTTTTAGTTTTTAGGGTGGGCACCGATGGATCATGGGGCTAAACGAAAAAGCACTGGCACTGCCGCGGTAAATCAGACGCATACAGCGTGATTGATTATGTCCTGTTGAGCTGAAGGATATTATTTCGACTTTAGGGGGCGCCATACCATCAACGAGGCTACTATACTATATAGCTGCTGTTCATACGGCGACTTTTGCGTTAACTTTCACGTATATACTTGTTGGGCTTATACATATAGAACATTAACGTTAACTCGTCTCGTTCAATAATACAGCACGGAGGACGGAGCAAAAGTTTTAGCTGAACTTCAAAGTTATACAACTTTGGTTTATTAACAATTTCGCATTTTTACGAAATCAAACTTCCGCGAATGCCTTCGTCTAAGTTAATATAGCGTCGTGGTAAATCTCTGTACGGTTTTCGTTGTGTTTATGATTGAATATTTAAGAGTACTATAATATATTTTAATAGTATTATTTATATTTTATTAAATACGATTTTTTATACTCTAAAGAACAAGGAAGAACTCTGTACCTGGATCTGTGCCTGTATAGTTATAATAAGATTTATAAATTATACAACGATGGATGACCATAAAAAAAAACCAAAACGCGTTCAAAATGAGCATTTAAATATTTTATGTTGTTAACACTTTTCCAAGTTCCTCTTCATTATCAAGAAACATAATATAAAACCTATAATAGCATGTAGCTATTGTAGCTGATACTTATAAACTTTTCTTTCTATTCGATATACAAAAATAAATTATGACTTATATTGTTATTTTAATTGTTGTTTTAGTATATGTACCGTTAAATTTACTGAATGCTTCTGTACAGTTAAATATTTTACTAAGAGTGTCACCCCTAAAATAACTAATTTAACTACTTAAGAGGACGCTACCCGTGCATGAGTTATGTGTATAACAAACATAAAACATATCAAATTTGAGTTCAGCGGAACCAATGCATTGTGTTGTTAGCTTAAATATTAGAGTGCATCGACCAATTATCAAACTTAAAGATAAGTTTATTATGTCAGAAGCGTCGGATTTTTTCGGTATTTTAATTTCCGCGGAGTAAGAAAATATTTAATGTGTAGGAATGTGAAATATCACAAATTAAAAATACTCATATATGACTTGAAAATGAAAATATCTGTAAAATATGCCGACGCTTAAGCACAGATCATGTCCTCCCTTTTAAGTTTGATAATAGGTCAATCCACTCTGATATTTAAGCTAACAACACAATACATTGGTTCTGTTGAACTCAAATTTGATAGGTTTTACGTTTGTAAGACGGAGATAACACATACATGTGTTTAGAGCGCTCTTAATAAAAAAAAAACCGCGAGCTATATTAAATAATTATTATCAAAATGCATTGTATATTATTTAAGAACAATTGATAATTAACCAGTATATTTATCAATAATCTTAAATCATTCAAACCAAGCCTTTGACCAATTTATGACATTAACTCGTACGATAATATTTATTTTTAAGCACCTACAAAATACCTACTAAATTAGGTAACAATAATATATCCATGAACACATAATAATATTCAAATACAAAAATTTTAATTATCTCCTAGAGTTTGTGACAAAAACATTCAAATTACATTTATTATAGTCTTAAAATATGTATTAATTAATCACATGCTAATTATTGCATTGATATAAGCTACGTACTCAAGCACACAAAGTCGCGGTCAAATACCTATATTTTAATACCATGGTATAGTTTCATAATATTTTATATTAAACATTTTAAAGCTTTAAAAAAATACCTAGCGGCTACAGCATTTACCTAGCATTTAAATATAATACAAATAAAAAGTTCAAAAAAATACATAGAAACACTAACGTTTTATTTTGAGACTTGTGACGAGTACCATAGCATTAAAAACACATGACATAATTTAAGACTAGAAGCTTATATATACCACATTATACCTAGGTATATCAGTTCTATTTTTACAATCTGTTACGATTTATTACCATATTACGAACAATAAGCACAATAACGTCTAACTCGACATATTTTTTAACTATATATATCTCATTAATACAGTTATTTTCTAAACGATAATAAAACAAACCTTTCTCGAAATAATTTTTATGTCATCACAATAAATTAATCAGTTATTGAATTGATATAAAATATTAGGAGAATAGTAACAAGTAATAGCAATTATAGCAACTTTATATTGTATTAGGTTAAACAAATTTGAACCCATATAATAACAACAAATAATCAATATTAACCTCGCGAGTTTATAAATGTTGACATACATCATACAGTAAAAGAAACAAAAAAAAACAAAACAGTAAATCATTACATTTTTTTTACACACGCTCAAATATCTAATATACATGGTAACGAATATATTTAGTCCTCTTTTCTCGGGTGGGTGTCGGTAGAACGTTTTTTTTTTTTATGTTTCTCGTAGTTTTACTCTTCTTTTCATTCCATTACGATTGCGGCTACAGCAGGGAACGTGGGTGGGCAGCTGAGTGAATGGGGATTTATGGGGAGGGTGGTTGGATGACGGGTGAGGTTTCGGGCGAAAATGCAATATTACACGGGTGCCGGGACGAAACCGTGAACGTGCGGGGATAGTCATGGCTGGGAAAGGGGTGGTCGGTCGGACGAGGGTCGGTGAAGGCGACGATGGTGGTAGTAGCGGTGGGGGTGATAGCTGAGGTGGCGGTGGCGGCGGCGGTGGTGGCGGTGGTTAGGATGGGAATAAGAAGAGAGAGGTAGATACAAACGGTACTATATACCGCTTCGTTGTCCCCTTGCACACTCACTCACCCTCATCCACCGAGTCCACACCGCCACCGCCACCGGTCCAGCACCCGCAAACAAAACGAGTTGCCGTTGAGCCCGAGAGCTTGAGATTAATTATGAAACAAACTTTTAATGGGAAACATAATTAAAAGACGGCAGTTTTTGATACAAACGAGCGTTCCGAGGAGAGATTTAGAAAATATAAAACCAACGCGATACCTCTGTATATAATATAGTTTTGGTGTAGGTACACAAAATATAATTATGTAAATTACATATACGTACATATAGGTAAAATATCATATACCTAATATATTATTCATATTTGTCTGTACACTGATAAATGTACTCATCCTATTATGAATTCAACAATTTGCAACCTTTTTATTATTATTATTGTTATTTCGTATTTGTATCCATAAACAACAGGAAATGATACAGAGACCGGGTGTTAGGCATTTGTCTCGTTTCGCTCGCTCCCAGCTCAGGACAGTGGTGATTATATCGTTATTGTTATACATTTTATATTATAAGTTTGTATATTTATTTTTATTTATACTTGTTATATTTAAAAAACTTTTTCATTTGCTTGATAAAAACTGATGATAAAATAAAAAAAAAATAAGATCTATTTATATATGAATTACATCAAATTTCTAGTCGACTTTTTAAGTTACACAAAACCGCTTTGAAGCACTCATTCTACTACAAATTAAAAGGGTAAAACAAAAGCAGTATAAAAAAAACAAATACTCTTCGCTTAGAATCTAAAATAATTCCGTAAAAAAACGTCACATTAAACTAAAATTGAAGAATATAATATATTAAATAATGATGTACAAAATATATAAGCACCTAAACAAGCGAATGAATATTATGATAGATTAGCCGAAAATTGTATGCCTTAATAACTCCCGGAGTTTAATGTATGGGTATTGAATAGAGTAATAATTATATTGTGTGTAGGTACTGCAGTTACTGTTTCCGGTATCATAATATATAGTATATTATAAGTACCTGTCACGAAATTGATTTCTGACCTAACCGTAATAATGAGTACCTAGGTAGTGATCACAAGTCATACAATTAATGCACGCGTTATTTCCCGGAAAATAATAGTCATTTATATATCTACTACATTTATTTATTTTCTATTAACACAGGTAACAGCTGAAGTAAATATGTAAATATGAGTAAATATCATATATAAAGCACTTGAATTTAATCTCTATCGTTGGAGGTCGTGGACTAATCATAAGGATGGTGAAAGTCGAACTGAAAGTATAATTGGATGGGACAATAAAGGACGGAGAAAAGGATGAGGGATGTTTGACAGGTCAGAATACCCTAAATCGAATTGCCGCAATAGTGAAAAGGAATAAATCTCGCTACACAAGAACTCGCCGTGGACGATTTTTGGACCCTCGCACCCTCTGTCTGCCGGGTGTACTCGAGTTAAGCAGCTGCGGAGTGAACAGGAACATGGTCATGCAAAGAGGTACGGAGAGAAAACATAATATTCTCATAACTATTTCAAACAATAAGCAAAAGTGTAAAGGATATTTTTTGCTACGATATTGATGTATAATAATATTGTTTATTATTAATTAATTATTAATAATAAGAGACTAAGATTCGTATATCTATAATACATTATTGGTGAAATTTCAAAATCGATTCCGTTAATTAATATTAAGTTTGAATAGGTACGCTTGTTTTATATTTTAGTGAATCATACTAAACTGAAATTACAGTAAAATCAAAACTATATTAATGCTAAATTAGTTTTGCGACCAGGCATGGATTCATGGTGGGTAAGAGCTTTACGTGCTCGAGTACCCTTTGACGTCTATACAACAATACAATTAATTTATATTATTAATTACGTCATTCGTGTTATTTAAGATTAAACCAATTTTTGATTTTTTTTTTAATATCCCTGGTAAAATTGTCTGGATCTGCGCCTGTTTGTGATCACTTATAAAATAATATATAACACGTACCTATGTATATTTTTGATTCAGTTAATCATGCTGTATTGCTGGTACGAAAATTGTATACGTTGCTTAAAATCAATATTTTTTTATAAATATAAATATAATATACAATATTATGTGGTAATGTAATGTATATATATTTTTTATGTAGTTTGTACTTTATTAGAATAAGGACATGCTCAAGTGGCTCAGTTACCAAAAGACAGTCTTCTAAGACTTATAGTAAGTACCTACTCAATAAAAAAAACTTATTAATATTGTTCTACCGTTTGTTATTAGACATTTATTAATGAACGTAGTTTTATAACCTTGACAATTTCTCATGAGGTTTTAGTTTAAATTGTTCTCAAAAAGTTTCAGTAATTAGAACTAAGTTATTTTGTTTTGTAATTAGCTTTGCGATATAATACTATGGTTATACAATTATTAGCTACCTACTTTGTTAAAAAAAAAAAAAAATGATAGAAAAATAATTATTGATCATTGTGTTTTTTTAATAAATGAGCCTACTTTATTAAAACTACCATTTTGAACTTAATGTCAACCCGCATTGTTTAAAATAATTTCATTAACACAAAGTGTATATTTGTCATTTATTTTATTTTATTTCTATAATTTTAGTTCTAAATCAGTTGAATTACTATAAACCTATGTTTTAATAGTAAGACATTTTTGAAACTGTAATATTATATTTTAATTTTTATAGTTAATGTATTATTTTCAGACTTTAATAATACTAAATATTTTATTTGCAAGAAAAATGAACTATATGGTACATAAATGATAATAGTAGGTACCTACTTGGTTCATAATAGTACATCTGTTCAAGTAACAGTTATTATAAGCTGTTTGTTCTGTTGTAATATACAATAGTAATGTAGCGGTTATCTAAAACTAAATTATTGATAGCAATAACTATTAATTAATTTAACTTGATTCACCTCATTTTTTTAAAACTACATTGTACAAAATTGATTTTTATTTTTATTTTTCTTAGAACTTTGTTACATTAGATTTATTGACATCGAATTATCGGGAAAAAGACTGCAGTATAACACTATTATACAAGCTAAGTAAAGAGTTTTAAATTACGGATGATTGAACAAATATAACACAGTAAGAAGGAATTTATATTTTATTGTGTTACTTCTGATAATTCTGACGATTAGTCGCCAAATTTCTGTAGAAACAGAGTACTTATCAGATAAAGTAAACCAACTTTAGTAAAATATCACATAATAAGTAATAACTATATTTTAGTTTATATATTATAATTCTCTCAGGTCTTTAAGATGCATTTATACTATATTTATATTTTTCTACATGTTATTTATTTCTCCAAATTACTACGCGTTTTACTCATTATGTATAATTAATTTTTTTAGACGTTTTTCAGTTAAATAAAACATTAAAAAAGACATAATTTTAAATTTCAACATATTTTTCGATTTCTGATTGTTAATTTATAATTTATATTTGAATTATATTATTATAGGTTGTCATTATAATTCAATACTCGACAAACAATAATTATATGTCAAACGAAAAAAGACAAATATATGAAACCTGTTGATTAACACTGACAATCGAACGCAATATAACATTAACAGAATGTCGTGAGTATATGGAAGAAGTCGTCAAATGTTAAATTTCCAACACCTCGGGTGCGGTGCTAAGACCAAATCTAAAATACGACCCAACATTTTTGAATTTCCAAATAAAAATTAAATTATACGAAGGGATTCAAACACAATAAACATATCGTTTTAAAATTTCTGTTTTCTTACCATTCCGAATTTATTCGACACGCTTTATTATAAAGAAATATAATATATTTTATTTCATTAATAAAACCTACTATAGTAACTTCAATAATTGTAAGTATATCATCTAACGAATACCATAATATGTAATATAAATACAGTACGAGTAGTATGTAGTAAACATATTGGTTAAACTGTTGATGTTTATATTTTTGTTTTGAAGACAACACTTATTTCGTTTAAAGGATAAAAAAATTTAAATTGTTTTCAGGTGTCACTGCGCGGTTTTCCGTCCAACCCTTGTAATGACAGTGTCAATATATATAAGAAACGTGCTGCAGCAACTACCACCTCTGGAAGTCCTCAACCGCCGCTGCAGTCACCGATTACTTGTTTTTTATGGGATGAAAACGTCAACCGAGCTGGGTGCGACCACAAACATATAATATTATACGATATATATAATATATACATAGATATGCACGATGGTTGCGACGAAAGAGACGATCGGTGGCGGCGGTGGGGCCGGCAGTATATGATGTGGATAAGTGTTCGACACTTAAACCCAAAACACGATATGTCCATTTAAATATTATACTCTTTTATCATTCCCCCAGTCATACGGTTTTCTACTGTCAACTCCGACCCTGTTGGTTTTAGCTCATAATATATATATGTATATACCTACGCAGTTGTTTTTAGTTAGAGAGAGCTGTAGGGATATTATGTACGTATAATAATATTATTGAAATCGATCAAAACCAATATTATTCGGACAGAACGAACAAAAAAAAATGTTAAAATATAATATGTTTAATTAAATGTTTTATTATTACATAATATACACCATTCTATTCTTCAAATAACATATTATATTCTATAACTATGTTATAACTTATAACTTATAATACATAATATAAGATATTACGACGAATAGCAAAACGATATGCCAATATACAAAGACTACTATATTATACAGGACTCTTAGCAGTAGGTAGGTAAATTATTTGAACTATCTAAGTTTTTAATTAGACTGCTTTTTATGACTTACGTTTAAAAAATAATAATATGAACTAATGATGAAAAACACGTTTAACGTTTTTAATTAAAATAAAAAGACGTATAAATTGTAAATACTAGTTTACCTATCAAAAGAGTTGCATTTAAAAAAAATATAAATCCGAGCAATGTGAAACAAAATCAAGGTCTCATCATTTAAATGTGGAAATTATATAATGTTTCAAATATATCCTTTCAATTTATTTCAAGTCAATAAACAAAATGAAGAAAAAAATGTCTAGGTCAATCTTTATAGGATATAAGCCAATTATTTATCGTGAATAATTCACTGCTCGATAATCGCGGACCGCAGTCATTTGGTCTGACGAGACAATTGATCGCAAAAGACCAATACAAATATTGATCTTAAATTGCCGATCGAATCTTATCGAATAAATCCCTATCCGTTGTTATTTTTTCAATAGGTATGTAAAACCTATTTTTGTAATGTGGTGAATGGTGATGAACGTCTACAGACTGCGCAACTTACTTTAGTGTGTGTACATTAGTATACGTGATTGTAACTAAAATATTTAATTTTTTGAATTTTTTTACAATCGTGAACAAAATTAATTAATTATGCGGCTATAGAAAAAAAAATAATGTACTTATCTAACCTATGAAGGTTTTTCTCACATCGATGAACGAGAACATGAAAATAAAATATTTTAATATCGGAAATGTTTTTGTAATATCAAACCTAACCCTAACAATAGTAAAGGTCGGGTTCACGTTAAAGTAGATGACAAATTAACAGCGTTTACTGAAGGTACATAATAATCTTGTGCCAAATGATGCAAAATTGAAGCAAAAAAAGTTATTACAACTATAAAGAAAAGCGCCACACAAACTACATTCGGTACACATTTAGTTTTAGGAAACGCAAGTTAATGCAGGAAATGCAGGTAAATAAAATACTCGTATTATAATATTAATAAAAGAAAATCTAGATCACTATGAGCATCTAATATAACTATTATCATTTTTACTATTGTTATATTATCGTTATAATTTATAGATACCTCGTGACGAAATCGGGTGGTATTTTCAATCTAAACCTAGTGATTATAAATTTATTATATCAGATCAGTATATATTTAACTCCGACGGTGAATTAAATTCACATAAAGGTCCAACCGAATCACGTGGTTTAATATTTACAACTCAACGAAATTTAGACTTTATGAACAGTGATATTATCACTGCAGGGTTTGTGACATTTTCTGTAGCACCCTCCATTTTTACCCAGTTATATAATGTTATGTGCGGGGTGTGTTATTCTAATGCGATTCCTGGTGTTTGTATAATGTTCCCGGACAAAAAAGAAAATGCATATCGTCCAAAGCTTTAAAATCTTTTAAGCCCAATTTAATTCCAAAAGGTGTAATGATAGATTACGAAACACAGTCGCTTCTAATGCTATTGAAACGCAGAATTCCTCGGAACTGAGGTAAAATGTTGTTTCTTTCGTGTGTAACAATATGTGTTTGGAAACATGTCCAAGAATTAGGACTACAAAAAAAAATATATTGAAGATCCATGAGTTCAAATATGTTATAAGCTTTAGCTAATTTATTTCCAAAAAAGGTGATGTGATAAAAAGTCATAACTCAACACTTACCACAAGTTAATACACTAATAACAAAAACTTCCTTGCACAGCTATTTTGAAAAAAAATTGGCCTAAAGGTTTTCTGCATCAATCCATTTGGTGTTTTATATAGTATTATGAAATAATAAAAAGTAGAGGCCGTAAACAGATTTAAAACTGCAAAACCGCATGTCACGGATAATGAGCTTCCTGGAAATAAAAATGTATCAAAATTATAGAGCGGCCAAGATTAAAAAATTACGTACTAATTTTATTTTAATTACCTACTAAACAAATCTATAGGACTTTCTTCGTGGCATTTCGTACAATATTTCAAGTTTAAGTTGTAAGTTTTATTAAAATATAGGATCGTTGTAGAATTATAATAATATTATTGTATAAGTTGACGGCCTTGATTTTCATATTATTATTATTATTATTTTAAACGTAGTTATTCAGGCTTAATTTGTGTTATTGTATAAACGTTTATCTTTATCAAAAATAGGATTATTGTATGTACTACATACAGTTGTATGTTGACGGACTTAATTGTTTTATTATTTATATGATTTTATATATACATAATTTGGACATAGTTCTCGTTTTATTATTTCAAATGTATTTATTTAGGTTTAATTTGTATTATTATTTACGTATATCATTATTAAATATAGAAATGTTGTAAGTATAATATTATACTATTTAATTATTATTATTTATTAATGTGTATTATTTTATATATTTATTAAAATACTATAGTTAACTACTGTTAAAAGTTCGGTTAAATATGTGTTCGTTAAATTACTATTGCAGTGAAATTTCTTGCGTTAAATTATTTGAGATCAATTGTCGTGCATTAATTTTGATGAAAAGACGGAACTCTCAACCATTTATTGACTATGTGAAAAACTGAATAAATATTGTTAACTTTTAACTCTAATTATCACTTATAAGTAAATTTGGTTGATGTTACAATATTATTACTTTTTCACCCTAAATATTTTATAACAATAATTTAGGCCCAGAACGGAGCAAGAAAACTAGTTATACAAAACAATTAATTTTCAAGAATAACTTATTGAGAGAGAAACAAATTTACAACATTTCACATATTTATATATAGTGTGTCTCTCATAGTCCTCGTCATTAATAAAAAATCTTATTATGAGATGTATCTATACATTACGAATGAGGTATGACTTCGATCAGCTCATAATTATAGCATTTACATTTTTTATCAAATATTCGGGACTGGCCCAATACGTGACCTATCTCTGAATTTGACCTACAACCAGGTCCGGTATGTGACCTACCAGTTTACTAAAAGCAATATGCTCCGTGCTATACCATTACCAATTACCAGGCACTAATACTTTAAAATTAAATATTAATTGATTATTAAATTTAAAAAAATTAACTCATATTATCTTAAATTATTTCTGATTTAAAGGTCGTTAGTATTAATAATATGTCATACGCGTACAAACAAAGACTACAAAACACTCTTTATTCGATTTTATACCAATATAATATAATCGGTAGGTAAACCATTTTAAAGATATTATGTTTAATATCCTGCAATCCTAATCTATAGAAATACAATTTTGAATAAGCCGTAACTTGTGTTATTATTATTTTCCTTATCCTATCTTTTTAATAATATATTATAACCGGATAAGACGAATTGAGCGGTAATTCACATATCGGTACGAATATAATTCGACGGTAGGCCACACATTGGACCGGTGCCAACAGCCAACAATTTAAAGAGAATGTATAAACACATGATAAAGTTTACACATACATAAAAATAATAAGTCACTTTCAAACTCACGCAACTAACGTGAAACATCTAATTTAACTCAAAAGCACAAAAATGTAGGTCTTTGATCAAAATATCTGAAATTTAACGAAATTCCATTAAGTTATTTAACTGCCTACAAGGTTACACGTAGTCCCGTAGATATAATAATATTGAATGACGGAAATTATTTTGATTTTCATAGAAAAATAAACCTAGAAATATTGTTTGTCGAAGGACAAAACTGTTATTCATTATAATATTAATTTATATACCTAATACTTAGGAATATTTTATTTCTCATAGTTTCATATGTCTGTTGGAAGTCTGTGTGGCCTTGATGATGCATACAAGTTAAAACTATATTATATTATGCCATTAACCAAAAAAAAAAAACTCGAGCTCTCACTATCTGCTAATATAATATAGATTTAGATTATCCTAACCGCAATGGATGTGTTAAATTTGAATTTAAAGGTAAATCATTGCATATCACGAAAAACTAGTTAAGAAGATGGATCGATCATCATCTATTTTCAAGCATATAGTTTGTATTATTATAATATTGTCATTGTTTGGAATTTTCTTGGTTTGATAGATTGAATTAATGTTGATTACTAAAAATATCGAATATGACTTATAAATTATTAGTCAATAAAACGACGTACAGTATAAGAGTTGAATGGTATAAATATAAGTACGTAATGAAAAAAAAAATTAAAATTTATCAAATTATTTTGAAAATTTGTAATATAGTGTATAAAAATAATTTTGATGAAAATGGTGAAAGGTTTAAAATCCGCGCTCACAGTTTATATTCTTATATTGAATTACAAAAAAATAACTAAAATCTATTCAGGAAAAATCGTTTGTTTTCGTGTTTGGATATCCAATTTTGTCAAAATGTGTAGGTACTAGGAGCATTTAAAACAAAATCGTGACACAAAATACTTATATTAAAATTAAGATTCCAATAATTCATGATAATATTATCATATATTTTCAAACAAATAATAAATTATGAAGGCGGTGGAGGGTGTACTGGATAGGATGACACTGAATTGGATTTTAATTGAAAGGTATAATACGTAATTGGTAATCGTGATGGTTGAGATGAGAAAAAAAAAGTTTATTTCCAAACTATCTCATCGTATAACCATACGAGGACATAATATATATTGCGTTTAACTCGCAGGGGAGTGTTGTTTGAACAAGAAACACACGCTAGTCTGAAGATGTAGTACACATTATATTATATGTAGGTAGACACAAAATAAAGACCTTTTTCTCGAATAATGAAAATATTTGAAAACAAAGATAGTGATAATATCCATAAGATGGAAGGAAAATCCTAATAACTACGTTTTACACAGATGGTTTTTTTAAAGGTGATTTTAGCTGCCACAGCAACGAAACGTCTCATTTAGCAATGTCTAATTTTATTTGAATATAATTTAGCTTTCTATAATATTATTGTTTTTATTTTAGTACAAAGTATAAAGGTAAAAAATACAAAGTATGTATAGTTTAATTTTTGTTAATTATTTTCAGACGTCGTTGTAGTGTGTGTACATTATTATTTATTTGCACGATTTATCATTGCTTATATTCTGTTAACCTCGTTTTGTAGTCATCAGACTGACGAACAGTGATAATAATAATAGAAGGTTATTTTTTTTTTTTATTAATTTGAAATATTTATTATAAATAATTATGTATAATATTGCCATATTATAGGAAACTTTTTCAAATGATTTACAATTTTATAATTATTTTTGTACATAATGTGGCAATAGTAATTAATTACTAAAAATTAACATATTCAATAGAGTAATAAATATTTGCATAGTGAAGTATGTATAATGAGTATAGTAAATAAGCAGTTAATGAGGCACAGACACTACAAACTTGTATGACGAAAAGTACAATGTAACATAACATTTAAAATTTAAATATTTATAATTTATATTTCATTCCTATAAATAGGAGTAATATAATATTGTATAATATATTATAACATAACTTAAATCCCAATTACCAATGCTATCACAGATTTTTATCTAAAGAAAAAAAGTTATAAATAAATACTTTTATTTAAAATTAGCCAATTATAAAATCCTAAAGAAAATGAATACTTAATAATAAATCAGGAAACACATTTAATACGCCAATTGGTGATAAATATTTATAATTTTACGATACTTCTTAAAGTTGAAGAAAATAAATGTAAATACTAAATATTAATACTAAAATTGTTAACTAAAGTAAAAAATAATTTTCATAGTATTAATTAAAACATTATCTTAATTATTTTAAAGTTAAATACCTACTTGAAACGTTGGAAAACCTACTCCATAAGTTTTATATTTAGTTTTAAACTTTTGAAAAAGAGAATAAACTTTTACAAATGTTTATATAATAAATGGTCCACCATTTACATCATATAATATAATATAATGTATTAAATGACAATTTTATTTTAGATTCTGAGCAGAGCGATTAATCATTAATGTATTGATTTTACAACAACTATGTTTTTTATGTACATATACACATGTGTACATGAATCATCGTAGAAAAAATACACTGAGAGCTGTATCTGGTAAAAAATTATACCTATTTGGATCTTTTGGGAAGTCGAAATAATCAGAAAAAAACAAAAAAAAAAATTAGGAAAAAGGGGGATTTATACTCTAACGGCCTAACTCGTATTCAAAACACAATCAATTAAATTTTTTTAGTGAAATAGACGTCCACAGAGACTTAAAGTTGTTATCAATTATTCATGTGTAAATTTTCTAGACATAGCATTAATTTTAAAATATTATGGCCAAATTTTTGCTATTTATAAATAATTAAAAATTCTTCCTTTTTTTTAGTTTTTTCAATTTAGGTATGATGACATAATTGATTTTTGGGAATAATTTGAACATTTAATACAAGGTTCCTCATAAGTTGTAATTGCACTATTTAAAAAAAGTATTGAATATAAAATCAATAGTATATATCTCTCTATACCTCAATATGCGACAATATATTTCTATAATAATATTAAATACAGTCACCATTTATTTTTCAAATTTTTAATAGTTCTTCTAAATCGTCAAAATCTTGAAAATGTACACATTTTTTTGTAGTTAAAAACTCATTAAATTTTAAACATAAATACCTAAGAATTGAAAATTTGAAACAAAAATCCTCAACATTTGTTTGCTAAAAATCAACGAAAACAAATTTATTTAAGTCATAACTATTTTTATGAGCTATTTAAGTCGACATTGGATATTCAAACGTATAATTATTATACGTTTAACTTTTTATCCTCGACTGAATTTTGTTATTTAGTTAAGTATTATTCAAAAAACATTGATCGTAAAAACTTGAAAAATTCCATTATCGCTAAGTAGTTCATTTTTTATACTCCAGAAATTTTTCAAAATCTTTAGACAAATTTTAAGCTATTTATAGCCAATAATAGGCATTTAAAATTTAGAATTATTTAAATGTTGATAAAAAAAATGTAAGGCTAGTCAAAAAACATGAAAAATTAATACAAGATCCTAAAAAGATATTCTTATAGCGATTCAAAAATATTAGAAATACGTTGGCATAAATATTTTTATAGACATTTTAAGTATACATTTTTACGAAATTAGATTTTCAAACAAACAACTATGATATGAATTATTTTGTTGTAATTCAAAATGATGTTACTATTTGAAAACTTGTACACATATTTTTATATTTTATTATACATAATGATGTATTTAAAAATATGTAAATTAAATATAATATTATACTATTTTAATAAATGCTAATTTGTCTTCGAAAAAAATCAATTCAACCTGTCAATACTCAATATCTGCTTCTATTGTAGCAATATAAATACAAAATAAAATACCTATACTTAGGAATAAAGTCTGTTCAGAATCGTTCTTAACCGTATGCATAAATGCATAATGATTTATCTTTGAATTCAAATTTAACACCTCCATACGGTGCCTTAATCAATGAAGGAAGTACACTCGACCCCCACATGTAAAGAACCTACCTACATCAAAGTGGTTAACTACTTGCCCACTTTTTTAAATTGCAATTTTGATCAAATAATTTCCAAAAATCGCAATATGATGGATAATTTATGATTTTATAGCAAGATGAATTTTAAAATTTAAAATTTAAGACAATAATGTAGAATAAATGGATTGTCCGACGTCCAGACGACGTTGTTTTAATATCATTAGACAAAGTGACAAAACCTTTTATAAATAAGTTTATACATGGAATAAAGCCAAACAGAATATAATATTATTATTCAGAATGCAAAATAGGACAAGAACATTGATATACATTTATATTGCCATATAACTCATTTACAGATTTGAAAATTATTTAGCTTTAAACCAATTTCCATGGTTAAATAATTCTTCTTCACTATTTTATCTGTTATCTTATTTCTATCTAAGATTTAAATCATTATCTGAAATCTAGAGCTATTTTAGGACAACCACTATAAAGCGAAATAAATTACAAGTGACGAAAAGAAAAAAAACCGTTTGATATTTTAGATAATATAAATTGAATGACTAAAATGTTGACAATTTTCTGAATTTAGTTATCTAATTTATGAAAACGTGTTTTTAGTCATATATAGTTATTGAATAATTACAGATAAATATTTTACGAGCCATTTATTTTCATTCAACATAACTTTCAGAAAAAGACATTTGAAATAATATATTATAATTGAATTATCACAATATAAATGAACAATTTTAAAACATTTAAAATGTTTAATAAATTTAAATTTAGATTATAATTCATGAATTTTATTTTTTACAGTTTATTTTTTATTTATAACTATCATTAAGTACCATAATGAATAATGTCGTAAATACAAATATGAATAAAAAAAATACAAATATTTTTATTTTTAGTATACTTTTTATGATGTTTTATTGTATTAATAAGTAATAAATTTACCTTAAATGATTTATAAGACGATAGGTTTTAAGTTTGAATCTATTGGTTGTACAATTATATTGGTGTTTATTTTGATTGTCGTCAGCTGAGTGAGGAGTAAAAATGTATTGACTTTTCATTTCTAGGGTGGTTTCTAGTAGCAAATTGAAACTAGTTAAATCTAATGAAAATTCCCATTTTTTATCAAAATGACCGGATACTGGATATTTGGATAACAATTATTATGATTTTAGTATTTTTGGTAATCTAAACAATATTATTCGTATCGTTTTATGTGCTTATATAATATATATTATTATTTACAATACACAATAAAACTGTCAAAATATTAAAATGAATCTTAAAACAATATCAAAAAAATTTTTACAGACATAAAATATCATTGGACCTGTGCTCTGTCTATTGATATCAAAATAGGTTCAGATTTGTTCATCATTTTTTACCTAGGTATCTATGTCACAATATCATAACATATTTTTGAAATACCTATCGTATAATTATATTTTTTAAACCACCATACACTTGTTTATATGCCTCGAAAAATGTTGTCTACTACTCTACGCTATATCCCTCAATACCAGTATATATGTTTTTGCCAAAATACATAATTATTTTTTAAGCGCACAAAGCGATTAGGTACCTCAAACTTTCTGGACATGCCTCGTAGTTACAACTTACTTTAATGCGTACGCCATAGTATTTTACATTTTTAAACGTCGAACGTAGTTAATTATTATTATAATTCGTAAGGAATCCTATAAATACAATATTATTTATTCCTACCTATTGGCTAATGCCATTGTACTTAAATTAATATTTCGTATAGACATTTTATATTACCTTCTTTGTTTTTAGTGTGTTATTGTTATTTACGTCATGTATCTACATAAATATTTGTGAGTATAGCATAATATACTCGTTTGTCGTATACATACGTATACAGTATTGCACAGTATTATAAAAAAAAAAATCGTCACTGAGGTAAAACGATTTACTGTGTGCCGTCGTCGTCGGGAAACGAAAAGGTGTATAGCAATGAATATTATAGCCTTTAGGTATTTAGCATTTTTGGCGCAAAGTCAACAATATTTGTTTGCACTGACGGTTTAGTAAAAAGAATCATGTGTCTAATGTCAAATTAAGACCATAATTATTCAAAATGTAATAAAAACAATTATTTACTCATACGGCATACATAAGAATATTAAAATATACTATACTATGATATGAACCCAAAATAAAAATTAAATCAATTCGATATAATTATTAATCTGTTTTATTTAAAAGTTATTAAATATTTAAATATTTTTGGCTTACATATTGAAAACAATTAAATAACTGAATATCTATAAGCTACCTACGCAGTTTCGAGAGTAATTTAAATAACATACTGTAGTATAAAATAGAGCTCACAAAAACTAAAAACAAGGGACTACATCGTGGACACTTATTCGTTTCATCTTTCATAAATGTCAAATTGGGAGTTGATCTCTACGACTGTTGTACATGCACGCGTAAGAAACAAAATATTTACCTATAATAATATAAAACGGTACGCACGCTGTTTGTGTGCTCCGTCTTTACTGGATAACAAGTTGTGTTCAGTCCTGCAATAAGCTCTTATTGCCATACAAATTATAATATAAATTATGAGGCCAATTGCCGGGTGACACCCTAGCAGGTGATCCATAGTAACTATAACAAAATTGAAGAGAATATGTAAATGTTTCATATTTACAACATTGGAAGAGGGACATTTATCGTGGCAGGGTCGATAAAATATGTGGTGTCTGTCTGTGCGTGCCACTTGCTTATACTATCAATAAAACGTCCATTTGGCATCAATAATTAGTTTCCATAAAAAGTATACTTTAATAAAGTATTCTGGATTCTGACGATCACGCTTTTGGTCTTCGCTGTTTTCGGCTGCGACGCTTTAAATTAGACGCCACGGAGCGTTGTAACACGTTGTGTTCAGTCAACATAAGCTTTTATTTCCTTAAAAACCATTATACCATTTATGCAGCCAATCGCCAGGTAAGACCCTAGCAGGCGATCCATTGATCGACGATCTCGTGGTGACTATAACCATAGACTTATAGAAATATACGGCACATTTGCTCCTAGGATTGGGGCAAAGACAAAGAGGACCGAGGTCATGCCAAACGGATTAAGAAAGATAACTTGAATTTCATTATGAGAGAAATGGAAGAACTGTTCCGAGAACAGCTAATTAGAATGTTTATTAAATTTCTCAATTTCTTTCAATTTTCCAAACTGTAAATGATAAGCCTGATCCTCATAGCAAGGTCCACCTACTTGCAGTCATTATCATACCTATAATGTTTCATCTATTTCTCTAAGGCTATGACTATTACAGTCCTTATTCATCTCCTGATCCAGCGGATTTATAGGAGTTTAGGAACCAACCGCTATTAACGACGAATCAAACGCGAGTATTTGTCATTTGACAATGCAAAAATGTGAATTGTCTTGTGTAGTTATGTTAATGATAAAATTTGATGATGATTAGAATTTGGTGCGTAGTTTTTATCTAATCCATCTAGCCTTTTGATCATCTAGCAGAGAAATAACGGGTTCCTAAAGCAATCCGCTTATTAGGGCCAAAATATGGACTTGGACTTACCTTTGGGTGGGCGGCCGGGGACCTATTTAGAGTTTCAGGTCTTTGCCTGTGCCTCTAACTGGGGTTTAAACATCCAACTGCAGGTTCCTGTTTTATTTTATTTTATAGATTAGGTTGGTGATTTTAAGTTTTGAAAGTGGGGAAATTTGGAAATTGAGGATTTGTGAAAATATTACTCATAGAAACTAAATAGACCTAACACCTAAGCAAACTTTTAAATAGTATACTATATTCAAGGTAAGAACCGTACTGTAACTTACTGTGTAGTTACCACTTTACTAGTTTTTTCATCGGTGATCAAGAAATATTCGTCCGTCACTCTCACCGAATGTACCATTTAGCGTACCTAGGCTAGCCACAATGTTGGTTTCTTATCCTGAAAAACGACAGAAGTTAAATTTGATAATACATAACTATTCAACAAATGAACTTGTACTTTATTTTAAACAATAAATATCTATAGATTTAAATATAATAATCCTTAAACTATTTTATATTATCAAAAAAAAACAACGAATATTATAATTTATAATAGTAAAATGAAAAAAAACCAACTGAGTTAAAAATATATTTAATAATATTAAGGTTTACAATGTATTCATCAACTTTTATTCAGTTTGTGTACGAAGTATTTCGTATTTTATGTTAAATAGACAATAATATACAAGGATAGTACAACTAAACTATTAAAGCTCAAAAGTTAAAAAAATTGTTATGTAAAATAAAAAAATGATAATAAATGAAAAATATACCTATTTGGAAGTAGTTTGGAACATTTAAAATGATCGATAATCATAATATATAAATATAAATATTAAATACCTAATAAATAAAACGAGAAATGAGCACTGAAAAATCCGTAGTTCCCAAAGTGTTAAATATAATACACACTTGTTAAATAAATCCATTTAATAATAATCGTTAATGAAACGCTATAACAATATTTCGTCTAAACCCTCATATAGGCTCCCTCGCTTCACCCACGGGTATCTGTTATCCAACTACTGATGAATCAATAAAAAGTAAACACCTATTACATCGGTGGCTTGTTTTACAATACAATTATACCAAATGATTTAATATATAAAAAAATTCATTTTTTGTTGTTGTTTTGTTTAAGTTATCCAGAATATTTTTTCTATTTTATTTTTATTGCTTTCGTTTTATGGTCTGAACTTTAAACAACTTTATTTTATAATATAGCTTGTTGAAAATGGAAAAAAAAATTACAACTTCCAAAATTCTTATAAAAACAAATTCTGCAAATTGTTATTATTATTTTTTTACGATACACAAGAATATAAAGATGATTAATTATTGTGAATTGAAATACAAACACACAAAACTATAGTAAACTAATTCTAGACTGAATAATTAAAATCAACAGTGATATAGCAAACAAAATCTTATCACCATATTTTTGAATATTGTGTAGACTGTTGTTTTAAAAATTTAAACCGTTTAAGAATTAATTTATTTTTCAAATGTAAATTATTATACCAATAACTACCGTGCTTTTTACCGAGTTGTTTAAAAACTATATCATATTAAGGGATTTTTAATTATTTTCAATTTTTTTTTGATTCTTTTTTTCACTGAAAAAAACATATTTGTGACTAAATGTGTATATCACTACGTACATAACCAAATTTAATAATACCAAAAATATAACTTACTATGAAAATGTTAAGATCTCAGTTAAATGTAATTGAAGAATAAAATCGAATACATGAAAAAAGTAGTGTAGTACCAAAATGCAATTAATTATGTCACTGAAAATAACGTTGATTTAATATATTGCCATATTGGTACGCTCGTTTTGCATTTAGCACCGGCTAATCCTTTGGTATTATTGGGTACCACAGACTATAAATTATAATAATATAGCCCATCTAAACCTCGCTTATAAAGTATATCAATAATATTGCAATCTGTGTGGTCACTAAAATAGAGTAAAAAAAAAAAATATTTAATGCTTAATTTAAAATTATCATTGAAGATTAAGCACATATAATAACAATTGATCAGCGTCGACTATAAAAGCCACCTATTAGACAGTTAAAAATGTTTTAATTGATTGAACATTTATACTGTGTACAGTAAAACAGTTATCGACAAGACAATAATTATGAAACATATTTCATTCATCATAGTAATTAATAAAATAACAAATAATTTTAAAAAAACATAAACATATAATATAATATAATATTATTATATTTTAGTCTTTAATAGATTATCGCTTTATAAAGTAAAAATAATATAACTATATAAAACGGAATAAATAAATAATGTATAGGTTAAACTCAAACAAATTAAAAAATTAAATTAAACTCCGATTCCCCAAAGTTTTAGTAAAATGATAATTCAATTTTTTCACTAAAGGTTTGAAATATGCCCCACGCTTATTTAAATATCCATTGAAGTCCCAATTAGTTTATAGTCCAATGATCCTACCGTCGATTTGAACATTCAAGGAAATCATGACGTACCCATATAGAGCAAAATTAATTGTTGTGATTAACAATTAATGTAATTTTATTACCGTTGGATTTTTATTTTTTATACAATGCATCCATGTGTAGTATAAAATCAAATTTACAGACCGTTGCAGAATTTAAGTTTAGCGTACCAAATGCTAAATAGTAAGTTATAATTCGGTATAAAGCTTCTAATGATATTGTAATGCATCGCTGTATCGGTAGATCTACAGGAAATAATATTTACTAAACGCAAGATCTAGCCAAACAATCAGAATATTATAATAAACTCGTGTCAAACATAAATGCAAAGTTTGAAAATATCCTATTTTTGTTGGTTATTAAAAATTAATATAACGTATTTTGAAACAAACTAAAAATATATTATACTTCTTCGTGAATAAGTTATAGGATGTAAAAGGATGTATAAGCCGTTTATCAATGGATTTTGGCGGTTTTCTAATCTGGTAAAGAAACGTTCATAAAAGATTGCTGCTTCTTCCTCCGCAATTGTTTTAATGGCAAGGTCTTTGTGGAGGGTCAGGTTACATACAAAAAAAGGTGCATTTATAATCTTGCAAAGTGTAATATTTTGCAGGAATGCTTAGATTTTGTTCAAATTTGATTTTTTAGCCGATCCCCAAAATGTAATCCCGTACGTCCATATTGGCTTATGATATTAAGCCGGTGCAGTCGTTGAGCAGTTGGCAGTGACAAATTATTGCAACGTACCTAGTTAAAAATGTTATATTAATATGTCATCCGGATGAGATGTTCTAGAAGGACTATGGTCCTTATACTAAGTATACTTTAGTATAAGGTCTATGAGAATAGAACCCACTGCATAGACTATGGCCAAAATAATCTACTTAATTGACTTCTAGCAATGGAAAATCAATTTAATTTCGAACTCTTCTTCAATAATATACCAGACTTGCGTCATTATTCAAATTATTATTAGTATATATTGCATACTATGTTTACTCTTTATCTTATGTACTAAAACGTCTAAAACCGTAATAGATATTTGTATTTTGATATTTGTTAGGTATATTACCAATCTGTAGTTGAGCCTACTAGGCGTTAATTTAAATTTTAAAACAAATAAGTAGGAGGTAAGTGTCCATCAAAACAGTAAAGCATCGTTTTCGATTTTCTAGTATTCCTTAAAAGTTTCTGGATGTGATTACGATGTAATACAGCCCCCACTACAGAGTATCGACGTGAAACACAAATAGCATTTTTGTAGTGGGTAGTTGTCGGGTCGTACATGTTCACAAAAAATGGTCGAAACAACAGCAATCGTTTACGTAAGTCAAAATGAAAATCTGTATTTTATTTTATAGATACCAGATATTCTTTATTCGTTCTGCTAAAACAATAAAATATCATTTTTTTAATTATCAATATTATATGATTTGTGTATCATTAATAATATAATATTACTATTTTATACTGCTGCAGGTACAGTGTACAGGTTAGGTCTGGCCGTGTTTGTGTACATAGTACGTACCCACTCGAACCCACTTCATAATAATATTATTCTCTTCTGCCCACCACTTTCCTGAACTTTAAGACTTAACTAACTATTTGAATACTTAATGAAAATAAGTAATTCAACTTTTAAATTATTTACATAAATTAACTGTATAGGTAAGTTGACTAACTCAGATTTTTTTAGAAACGCGAAAACAAATATTTTAGCCCTTCACTTCGCTTTTAAGTTAACCAAAACTTACAGTGTGCACTAAGTAGACTATACTAATTGCAGTGTTTCTCGAATACGTTAATAATTAGATACTCAAAATCTTGTTTCAAAAATAATTATTAGAAAAACAATTATTGACAGGAAAAAATTGCACTGGTCCAACAGTCTATTATAAAGATGATTATACATTTTAGATTCTGAGCTGAGCATTTTATAAATGTATTGATTTTACAATGATGACGTGTGTGTGTTTTTTTTTCGTGTCCATCATCCCCTTTTGGAGTACCTAGTAAAAATGCTTAGATTTTCAACTTCAATATCTTTTCTAGTAGGTAAGTGAATTTAGTTGGTACTTGATGGGGCCAATAGTAAAAATTCCAAACATTTTGTACTTTTATAAATAATTGAGAAAAACCAAAAAAAAATAGGAAAAAACAGTGATCATCGATTTTCTTATTTTGTTATAATTTAAAAACAAATAACTGTAGATACTTGATATTTTGATCGAATGTTATATTATTATAATATATACAATGTACAGTTTTAAAAGAATTTTTACCCTTTTTTTAATGATACTTATAGAAATGTAAAATATTTAATTTTTCAATAACTGTCAATGAAAAAAATGTTAGTTGATCCCGTCTAAGTTGTAATACCACAAGATGGAAAAAAAGACTTGTAAATGTGGTAGGTACAAATACATACGTGGTTTGTAAAATCAGAGTAAACCCTTGGTTACTCATTAGATGGTGTAAAGTATACCATGTAAGTATTACATACAAAAATATAATATATTATTTAACATTATCGTCACTGTAATTATTATTCATACGGATCCAATATAATATTTATATAAAATATACAACGCGTGTAGGTACTAACTCTGCAGCAATATTACATTGTTGTCGACAATGGCGCTATAATGGGTTTAGCGTTTAGGGTGCGAATTTTACGGGGTGAAAGACAATAGAGCAGTGTTATACGACTTGTGGTCGGCGCAAAAAATCAAAAACCGATGTCCATACTCTAAAATATATAATACTTTCAAACATATAACGTAATAACTAATAACTTAGGTCTCAGCTCTTAAACAACCTGTTAATGCCACGATTAACGAATATTACACTTCCGCGCTAGTTACTTCCTGCAGTCACGGCGGATAATTGTTATCTTCTCATTTCGGGTCAAATCGTTTTCAATAGTATTCTATATGAGTCTTGATTTCAAAATTATTGGAATCAATATTATATTTTATATGAGTCTTGACTTTAAAGTTATTGGAATGAATTGATAATTATTATAGTCTCGATCATTTTTTTTAATAATTGAACATTCGGAATATTTGTATAGTGAAGAAAAATATATCGTACCTATTGTAATAAAAAACAACATTATAAATTATAATCAAACAAAAACATTGTAGGTGAGTAAGTACCTACTATTCTGCCCTGCCAAAGTGAAAGGCAGTAATTACAAAAAAAATGTGAATAATTCGTAATTATAGTGTTGAGATAATGGCTTTTTCTTATTTTTTTTCAACTTTTTTACCTGTCAAAAAAATTATTCAAAGTATTGAATAGTAATTTTGATCGTTATTTGTAGTAATTTACCTCTTTTGGATAATTTTTTTTTGCCAAATCAATTATTTATACTTTTTTTTGATAAAATTAAGAAGATACTGAGCGTTTGTGTTAATACAAAATGATAGCAATATAATTACAATACAATGGCAGTATCTACACATATTTTAATGATATTAATCCCGACCAATCAAAATATATATATATCTGACTTATTAAAATCTGTTTATTTTGTTGAATAATTATGAATAAGTATGAAAAGAATATAAAATACTGACATTCAATAATATATATATGTAATACTGCTATTATATCTGTTGGCAGTTAATCTAGGGCCACTAGATAAATACGCAGTATACCAGTAAATAAATTTACGAAACATTTAAGCAGTAACCATTATACTGCGTTTTCTTCTAGAATATGTCATTTACTGCTTATTTGTCTGGTATTCGGTTATATATTGGTAGATACTACATATTAAAGGCTAGTTTTGATAGCGTTAATGATGTTTTACTACATTTCAACCTATTAAAAACTATATAAAATGGCCCAATAGAACATTATCCTTAATTTATCGTATTTATAATATCGTTTTTGAAAAATGTTCAGTTCTGTCTTTTACTTTAGCGGGGTAGTAAATAGTCAATACTGCAAAAATCACAATGCATTATACTCATATTACAAATTGTATACTATTCTACAGTTCGGAATAGTTGAAGGAGAATTAATGTATGTTACTATTAGGCATAAAGTAAAAATGATCTCAGAGTCTGATTTTGAAAGTATTGTATAAAATCTGGTTCATGCTATTTGTAACTGCAATTCTATCGATTTGACCATAATTATTTATCTGTGCTATAAAATCATGAAAACGAATTAGTTTGAAAAACATTTAAAAACATGTGAGAAAAAAATTTTACTATCAAGGTAAGAGGACGTGATGTGTTGTCTCCGTCAAACATACGTAGGTATACAATGTAGCAATTTTGTGTCCAGCCGAATCCATTTTATGTATTAGTTTTAATATTACAGTAAATATTCACCTATTTTTAAATTTAAAGGTAAGCATAAAGCAATTGTTATCTGTATTTTCTGTACGGTGTTTTTTGATATCTTAATTTTAAAACAAACTATATAAGTATCTAATATATTAAATTTAAAAATGATCATAATACTCGCTTTAAAATTAAAAATTAAAATAACAGAAAACCCGACGAGAGAGCACAGATAATAATATTATTACCTCTATTTTACGTTTGTTTTTTTTTCTTAAAATGTTTAATCAATTTACTCAAGGATAATTTATTTACAATGTAAAAAGTTTACAAATTATTATAAAATATAGTAACGATTTCGTCATAATAAAACCATTTAAAAGTTTTGTTTCGGTCATTAAAATACTTATTTTAAATATTATTTTCCAACAAGATTTGTTTTTCATATTTTAATAAATTGTGGCTCAATATAATAAATTTAAATAGAATAATATTATTTTTTTCAAAATTGTTGACTTAAAT
This sequence comes from Neotoxoptera formosana, assembly GCA_022818045.1. Taxonomy (NCBI): domain Eukaryota; kingdom Metazoa; phylum Arthropoda; class Insecta; order Hemiptera; family Aphididae; genus Neotoxoptera; species Neotoxoptera formosana. The sequence continues at coordinate 46,691,997 of CM040632.1, read as the reverse complement.
CGTCATTATAAACTATCTATATAATATTCAACGTCAGTCATCAATAAATCTCATGGACAATAATATACAATTTCTTAATACTTAGGTTCTATATTTTAAATTACTATTTCAAATAAATTGTGTGGGTAACATACATATTACGTTATTTCCGGCGAACAGCAAAATTGCAAAACATATGAACGTAATTCCACGGACATTATTGTCCAAAACTTATTACTACAAAGTAAATTAAAAATACTAACCTCGTCCAATGTGATTGTATTTCTAAATTACAGTATGTAAGTTAGTGTAAGTCTCTTTCGTATTAAATCACTTCTCGTTCTGCTATTATAGTAATTGGTTTGTAACCCCCGTGGCCAACATTTTTATATCCAAATTTTAATTTTAAGTCTCTATATAGTTGTAATGCATATACGCCATCATATAAAATAATAATACATATAAAAATAATTCTCGTCGATTATTGTTTTTATCGTATGTATGTTAAACTATTGAAATCAGGGCTGACATCTGAAAAAAAAATTCATTTTACGTATTTTCAATTTAACCGTTATACAAGTGTTTTGAGTTAATCGTTATTTCCGTTTTCCGGTTTAATTACGTTACAAATTTAAATCGTCTTTATTAATTGTCAAATATACCTATATCGTTATAACCATGTCGTCATTATAACGTTTGCAATCTTTAGTTAAAATCGATGAAAATGTTTAAAAAAATAAACAAAACCGTAATGTAAACAAGTTAACACTGTACAATATTTATAGGTATAACCATTGAGAGTAAATTAAAATTGAACATTATAATATAAATAATATAAATAATTTAACGAATAAAGTATGAATATTTTTTTATATATTTCATTATTTCATGATGTTAGATTTATATTGACATAAAACGGTTATTTATTTTTTTCTTTAGTGCAATCAATTGTTAGTTATGGCATAACTGATCTGGGGTGAAACACATGACCCACATGCTTATCGACTAAAAATCACTCTTAATAGATTAATTAAATGTTTACTATATTGAAGCCATGTATTATATCAATAGTTGTGTTTATTTATGTTTTATACATTTATACATTACATTTTATTTCAGTAATATTCTATTAAGTTTTTACAGGTTCAAATATTATGTCACATTATGCATGTTGGTCACTCATATAAACCCGTTATAATAGTTAATATTAGTGTTCCTACTTAAAAAAAAAACTTGATCTAAAAAGCTCAATATCGTTGTAGCTACTTAAATTTGTAGACAACTCAGAATTAATATTTATAATTTTAAAAATGTATACAATATATTTAAATTATTTCTAAGAACTCTCGAATTTTAAATTATAGATTTTTTTTTTTTTATTTATCGTTATAGCTTAGCCATTTAGAGGCCATTATATTTAAACATTATATTATATATATTTGATACAATTGGTTACAATATTTACGACTTATAACTATTTAATTATTTAATGTTTTTTCCTATTTGTATGGACTTGAGGAATGGCGAGGATTTGTTGTAAAATTGTTTAGTTCATATTATATTATTCTTTGTTTAATTTTATATAGAGATTAATAAGTTTTGTATTTATATTTGTTCATATTTTTTTACTTTTAAAATATATTGTGCTGAACTCAAATTGATAGGTACCCTCCCCCCTCTCCACCCAAAATAATCAAAATGCTTAAAGAGGAGTTGCAATCATTTATGCAATAAATACATGAATACATGAATACATTTTCAATTCGTAATAAATTGTGTATTGTTTTGCTAAATAAAATTATTATTATTGTTATATAATAGCTCATAAGAAATATCGATAAGCAATGATCTTTTCGTCGTCTTTAAGGATCTAATAAAATATATGTATGTATATTATGATGTGTGAACAAGGAAATAAGGCGTATTATAGTGTCGAGTCCTTAAGACACAGTATAATATTATTATGTTGAAATTAAAAAGGGTTCGAAAACAATGTAATGCGTATAGGTACCTATATAATATGATGCACGTACGCCGCCGTTGGGTTCGTCGATAAAGAATTACGACGGTCGACGGATAATATCGTTTCATTAGCGTATCGTTATCGTTTAGTATAATATAATATAATATCGACCTATAGGAGCATCGGTCGCGTATAAAGCGGTGGAGTTCTTTGTCCAGTGCCGCCTGTTCGCGGAGCGTATCGGGACCAAAATCGATTGCAGTGTAACCGGGGACCCGTGTTTGGGAATCACTGAGCTCGGCACTCGGCGAGTGTTTGTTCGTGTGTGTGAGTGTGTGTGCGTGTGTGTGTTGGCCTCGATTTCCCCTCGTGTTTGGCATTTTTTCTTCTGCCTCGTCTTCGGCTTTTTGTCGAACAACCCCTCCCCCCCACCACTGACACTGCACGAATGAAATGAATGAAAAATACGGAAGCGGGAAGAGTATATTATTACAAGAGAGAACGCGAAATGCAGTGGGTGCAATCGAAGACACTAATATTTAGAGGACGAAAACGAGTGAATGGGAATAATAGACATAATATTGTCTCGGACAACTCACACTGCGCGCGTCACATAATGTTATTACGTAAATACTGTATAGGTACCGAGTAATTATTAAACAGGTACAATCTTATATACATTTTTCTTCAACGTGAAATGATTATTATTAACCGTTACAATCCTCTGCGAAATAATAAATAATAATCGGTTGACAGAATATAATCGCCGTCGCTGCAGGTACCTCCCACTCGTATATAGAGTGCTTAAAAACATCGAAGCTCCTGCACAATGACCTGCTGCACAAAACACAACATGTCATCACCGCATATAGTTATTATTAATAATAACTTATTAATATTGTCACCTAGCGTATCACAGTATTATACTAATATTGTATTTCAACTACATCTGTGACGTTAATAATTATTATCGTAAAGTTTTTTTTTTTATACAATTCCAACGATATTATACTTATTTACTGTCTCATCAAATATTATATTGTCCTGTACATGTGTTTGCTATTGAAGTATAGGTACGCATTAAAGACAAATCACATGATTAATAACAATGCTGCAGTAGCCATTAAGGGGCACTGGGAGCACGACCCCGATATCTTTTTTTTTCTTTTATTGAGTAGGTATTTGGATTATAATAACTACTATTAACATTATCAGGTACAACTATGATGAATCATCATCTTGATCACGACTATAGATGAAATTTTCACGCCAGCTGCTGTAATTTGTTCATAAAAAGTGTAAGAAATGACTTTAAATCGATTTTTGATTGTGCCGATAAAATATTGCAGGAAGCGCGCGTGTTTCTTATATTGTTACAAGAATATATTGAAAACTCAAAAACACAGAACTTATTATAATACATATTCTCAACAACGATGGTTGCACTTATCACAGAAAGTTTTCTTTTTTTTTATCAAAATTGTAATGACTTGTTAATTGTTTTCTTCTTTTAACGAACGATTTAAATCAAATTCAGACAAAATCTAGTTAAAATAACTTCACTGACTTGCTATTGTTACCTTCTAAAGTACATATGCACTAGTAAATGTAATGATGTTAAACCGGCTTATCATTTAATAAAGACCATTCGAATAAAATTCCATATTAAAAGGAGAATTTGTGTTCCGCAGATGATAATAATATAGTAAATGGAAAAGAACAACCTCAACTAACCCACCGGATTTATTAATATATTGCTCTGGGGCCTGGATGTATATTTATCTTAATGTTAAGACTTTATTAAAAGTATACTCAACTTTACCTGTGACAACAGCTCCAGTTGAAAAAAGTTTCTCTAGTTTCTGAATCGTTTCAAAACATATTTAAGAAATTCTATTAGTGAAAATCAATTAAATGGTTTGGCACTACAATATAGGTACTCCTATATAGAAGTATTGAAATAAATATTAATTAATTTGACTCTAAAAAGTAAAGACATTGATATTTTCAAATTTAACTTTATTCTTATTATTATCCTCATCATGATTTATTCAATTTAATTAAAATTTCTTGTGCTAAGGGCTATTTAGTGGATTTTCACTAATAAAATAGTTTTGTTTATTATTTTTTTTTCAGACATATATTTCTGTTTGTCACTGAAACTTTAAAACGTATGCATTAACATTATAAAAACTATTAATAAGTTAAACAATTAGTGCTCCCGCCCCAATAATACATGTCTGGGTACGGTACTAATTGATATACTGGAATATTATAATTTTTTTTTTATTTTGAAAAAACGTAGAAGTACTCTGACTTATAATGTACTTATTTTATATACAATATCTAACAGACAATTAGACACAAGTGGAAACACAAAAAGCGTAATATATAGTTTATTTAAACTTTTAAAATATTAATTAAAAAAATAGTAAAGCATTTTTTAACAAAATCATAAACTAATCAAGTTTGAAAACACTTTTAAAAAATAATAAAATGGCTTGGAAAGATTGACGTGGACGGAATTGAAGTATATTAGTTCAAACTTATATTATTTGATAGGAAATATTTCATCTTATAAACTTATTTTAAAAACATTTACTTAAAATGATCACGAGCTCTTTCTTGACATTTATCGTATTTATTCTACATAAAAAACTTTTATTTTAAATTTTAATTAAATATTTAAACTTTCACTTTGTAAGCCAAATCTTTTTATTATGAATTCACATTATTGTTTTCTGTAAAATGAGAAATAGTTGAACAATATCCACACATTTTATAATACATTTTAAGAACAATAACTAATATTTATTTATTAGAAATATAAATATTGTTTTTTTCACATTTTGTGACATCTATAGTAAATACTCGACATTTTATGAATTTGTTTATAGCATCAATAATTATTAAAAATATTTTGAATAGAGACTAGCACCAGACAGGATAACTTTTGGGGGTATCAGCTAACAAAATGTTGCACTTGTAATATAAAGATAATAATAAATAAATAATAAAAAATACATGATAATTACGAAGTCTCCTAAAAAAAAAATCAATAAATAACAATTTTTTTGTAATAATTAAAACTAAACTAAAATCATTAGTTTTGAATCATAAAACAAACATTTTTATAAACACATTTTAGTGATTTTACAAACATTTTACACTAATATTACACGTCTTGTTATTTGATCAATTATACCGGATATATTATATATAATATAAACTGTAATAAAACTTTTCCTCGAATAAATAATTAACATATTTTGACCTCCGTTTAAAAAAATGATTAATGATTTATTAATGAATTAATTAAAATGATTAAAAAAAATAGATTTATTACGATTTATTATTTTGATCATAATATTATGTTGTACGAAATTACTTTATGAATCAACCGAGGAACATCAAAGAATCTTGTACATTCATTTACACACACTTTTAACCAATATTTTAAGACCATATTATTTTATGAGTAACGTCATTTAACATTTGTTAGTTTTCAAATAAGTTCAGTTTAAACGACAACAGCTACAATTATCAATGAGTGCAAATATTTTGTTGTATTGTAGTTTTAATGCTCTTATCAGATTTCACTCCGTTAAAAGGAATCTCGTTTCTTCCATTTTAATCACGCTATACTACCGACTATGGTGTATTATATATTAGTAAGAAAACTGGGACACAAAATCAATAATAAACAAGGGGTATAATATTCCAAACGCTAACCGGAAAATAAATGCATTTTTAAGTGTCCACACTTATTTCATCACCAATTATATAGGTACTTAAATGAATACCATTGCAATTGACTTTATTATGTACCGACCTACAACAGGCCTACAGCAAATCAAAAATAACAAAGTTATATTTTCTTAAATCTCTTGATTTGTATTTTTGAAGTGAAACATCTTCACGGAGGGTAGACATTTAGGGTAATATTTAATCATGTGTTTCGGTAATAATTATAATGAATTGCTGTTATCGGTTTATCAGTGTTCAAATTTAAAGTGTCGTGATTATTTTCGTTAACACGATAAAAATACATACCCTTGATGGATTACCGTTTGGAATCGTTTTCACACGATTTCTTAATTCTGTAAAATCAAAATCATTTATTATTTTTATTTTAGCTAGCATGTTAGCCAATAATAGCTGTTTTATTGATTCAACCGTCTCCATTTCAATCAAAGTGTATTGAAAAAATAAACTAAACAACTAGAAAAAAATGTTTAAAACAAATGTAAATATAAATTAAATGTAACATATTTTTAATATAAAATAAATGGAAATACACTAGATAAATGTACAATAATAATAAACCTTTTTTTTTTTACTCGAATACAACTTTATTTTGTATGTTTTTGTTTCTTATGTACCTACATAAAGCATACAATTCACCACTCAAAATGAAGTTTCACTTCACCCGTGCGACGTACATACTCGCATTACTTCATTTCTTAACAGTTATAGTGTGACAAATTTTCTTTCAAGTTAATTGATGTAACAATAATATTGTAACTTAAGAGGAACTTTGTATTTAATTTTTGAGCCTTAATCATTTAAATGAAAAATGTTATACATTTTTAATCGTAAAATCATTTGCACATTTTTGTAACTTTGAGAAAGTTTACTGGTTTTTTGAAAAATGTCGATTTTCCGAGTTTAATAATAATAAGTAATGACAATTTTTCAAAGAACCAACTTAATCTAAACATACCCCATCCTCAAAGATAAAAATTGAAAAAGTTTTACTGCTCCAAAAGCCGACGACAGAAAAAAAATACACACATCATTGTAAAACCAATACATTCATTGCTCAGAATCTAAAAATGTTAGTATTGATCTGCCAAAACTATATTATTTTATTAGAGATTATTTGAAATGATAATATTATGTAAAAAAAATCTTATCATTTATTGATACTTCAATAATGTATGGGGGGTCATGACCTTATACTATACTTCTATGTACTATAATTAATATATATTACTGCACGGTGCACACTAATACCTATTATATGCGCTTATATGGATTATATATTATATATTTTATGTACCCGTATATATACAAACGTTGTAAATAATTGTATAAAGTGTTTGCGCGTATAAAACGGACACATAATGTGGTCCAAAAATATATATTATACTATTTTCATGCGTCATGCTCGTCGTTGCCCGTTGGTAACTATTTAATATTTAATGAAAATGACATGCGTAATAGAATATAGTCACATTAATTCCCAAGATTTTTAAACTTTTCGAATTATTTTGACGAAACGGCAATTTGTTTGATTTTAGTATAAATCAATTTATCTCCGAACTAATAGAATACCTACTAATAATGCCTATCAAAACAAATAAATGTTATTTCAATAAGTACGAAATTGTTCACAACTTGCTGTAATATAACTTTCGTAATTTTATGAAATTATCAATATTATAATATCATATTTAACATTTGAAATAGATTTTTTTTTATACTTGATGATTATTATTTTGTACTTTATGAGGTGTGAACTCGCTTTACAGTGCCATAACTTTTTGATCGCATGGGACGAGCCATTTTGTAAAAGATGTATGTTGTATGTATTAGTTGTGTTGACACTCAAAGAAAACAAACAATCGCCGTTGTTTGGCATTATGTATACCATTTTTGGTTTTTCTTCGGACTATGTCAACATTTTAACTGACCATCACGTTGACAAATACGCATGTGTATAGATGTGCACGTCCAACTCTCAAAAGTAACACAAGATCCGGTGTAGGTACCTATAGGAAAAACATTGAACTTAAAGTCTTAATATATGTAAAGTAAGTACCGAAACTAAAAAGCTATACAAACTGTAGATAGTATTAATTATTCCCGACGAACAAATTGACAATTGTATCAGAAATAATGAAGTTATTTTAAACTTATCTTAACTCTGATTTAAACTTCAATATTTATTTTTTATTTATTTCTGCATATTATATTCAATAACATTTTGACTTAGAATAAATTATAGTCATAAGAGCCGATACCTACATATACCTACTGTGCTAAGCTCGAAGGTATCTTAATACAGAATATGTATTTGGTTTTGTTGATTATTTCTTAAAACATAGATAGGTAGGTACTGTATGCGGAAAATAGTTAATCATCACTCATCGATATTGAATATCATTATGCTTATTTTTTTAGAATTACTACTTTTATTGTAGTATATTTATTATACTATACTATATCGGACTTAGGTACTAATGTACTAAAATATAATGTTTGTGATGATTTGCAATATTTTCCAATACATATGTATTATTTAATTTTTTAATAAAATTATTACTGCCTATTAAGTATTTGCATCAAAAACTAAAAAGTACCTCGACGTGTGGAAATTTGTAAATCTAGAAAAGTAGAAGAGTAGAAATAAATATTTGCTCATGTTAATACTCGGTATTGAAAAGTCAAAACAGTTTAAACAATGTATTATACAACGAATTAAATAAATACATTGCGTCTTATGAATATAGTCAATTCCAATAATCAATAGCAAAAAAAGTTCATAATTTTCCATAAAATATTTAAAATTTTAGTAGTTTGAGTGATAATTTAATTTTTTTTAGATCCTACATATTTTAACTAACTGCAATGAATTCTCGTAATTCAAATATTTGCAAAACGACAAAAACTGTTTATTAAATATGTTACAAAAATTGATTTTTAAACCAAAATCTATAAATTATAAATTGAATCGATTGAACTTTAGAATGTCTGTGTACTATTACGGTTGTACTTTGTATTCCGAGTTCATAAGGCCACAATAATATTATAATACTACTAATGCACATTAATAATTATTATAATAAACGCACGGGTTCATTATACATCTGTTCGATTTTAGTCATCAATGAATTCTCGTTATTCAACTATTTGCAAAACGACAACTCTGTTTATTTTTTTAAATTATGCTACAGAAATCGATTATTAAACCAAAATCTATAAATTATAAATTGAATCAATTGATCTTTGAAATGTCTGTGCACCTACTATTATGGTTGTACTTTGTATACCGAGTTCATAAGGCCACAATAATATTATAACACTACTGATGCACATTAATTATAATAATATGCGCGCGGGTTCATTATAAATCTGTTCGATTTTAGTCATCGTTACCTTGTATTGAGAATATACCAAGTTTTTACGATGTTTCAATAATATAATTATTTATCACTGTTGTAAATATATATTTTATTAAAACCATTCAATGTATTATCCAAGTAGATATCCGACTGCTAATAAAAAAAAAAAACATATTAGCATTAAAACATCGCCACGCCGTACAGTTGATTTGGCTGAAATCAACGGTACAGCATAGTAATAATGTGCGAACGAAAGAACCTTGAGTAATTATTATTATATTAACCTTGTTCGACAGTAATAAAATCAAATAGATAAGGCTGAAAAATAGCCTTGGTTAAGTAAAAAAGAATACTGTTGAATGAACGGTACTTAAAAAAAAAACTATCAATGCATAAGATATGTATATAATATGACATTTTTAAAATCTCTTTTTACAAAGAAAAGTGTTTACCTTTAAAAAAAAAGCATATGTTTAGGTATGGCTGACAGTAACGCAATACATAGTTGTATACCTGTAAATTAACTTATTAAATCACCTAAGTCATTATACCTAAATAATCAAATATGAATATCGTTGTTAGATATTTTAAAAAAATATTTATAATTTAACGAATATTACTTATACAAGCTTAAATTTGGAAACAAATTTAATATTTTTACTTATGACTTGATAAAAAATACTTATCGCTAAGGAAAACTAATTTTTAACTACTTTTGAATTGTTATGAAACTAATACAAGTTTGTGAGACTTTACTGACGGTGCCGCAATGACATATCAGTTATCACACACGTGACACACCAATCCAACTATTATAAATGCTTAAATGTTTGTTGTTGTTTTATTTTCTAATTTAGTTAGTATTAATTCAATCATTCTCTATAATATTCTACTATAGTGTGTCATAAATTTAAATTATTATTCCTATCGTTTTATTTTATTTTGTTCACCTCCTTACTGCTGTTGACTGCCAAAAAGTACAGAGGTTACTAATAATTTAGGTAATGAATTGTGTATACTTCTTAACTGACACACGCCATACCATAGCTTACATAATATGCAAGTCATGAAATACATAAACCTACTAAATAGAAACCATTAAAAGCATTTTCATTGGGATCATTAATATATAAACTACAATAAATAATAATAATGGTAGTCAATCGAATCTAGAAATCATTACTTAATCACTCAACTCTATCATAAATATATATATTATTATATATTGTATTATGCAACAATTTAGATGATAACTGCACACACAACGAATTATATTGAGTCATTCAAAGAGTCCGAAATAAAATACAAAATAGTACAAAATACTTCTGGAAATTTAGACTAAGTTAGACAAGTTTTTTAGTGTAAGCTAAAAATTATTAAGTAATGACTTAATGAGTTTTACTGCCGTAAGGTATACATTATTTAAAGTAATTTTAACAATTTCTGTTATTATATATTATACAACCAAATGGAAAGTAATAAAAAACGTAATCCGTTCAATTAAAATCATATAAATACTATATAATATAATGTAAAGTAAAGTAGTGTAATTAAATACTCAAAATTAAAAAACACCCCAAAAAAAAAGATATAAGTATTTATATTTAATTAATAACCACTAACTATAAAAAAAATGTAACCCTTTTTTATGTATAATACTATAGTAGGTTAATAGGAAACTACGCTTTAGTGGATAAAGTCAATTCACTAACATACGTCTTATGTTGACATTTAGACATTTGATTGTGACAAGACGTCTTATGAGCTATATTATCTTGTAAACTGTTAAAATACAGATATATTAAACAAATAATTACGATATTAATAAATTACAAAACACAGTTGTATTTCACCATAACATAATTATAATTTCGATTGGAATTAATCAAATCTTCGAGGTACAATGAAAGTATAAATTAAAATCAGAGTTTATTAATTAATATTAGTTTGTTCTATGTATAATTCTGTCTTGAAATACTCAGATTGAATTATCAGCCCCCAGCCCCCAGCCCCCTATAATATTATGTTAGTGGGTAATTAGTAGGTTAAGTTAAGTACTAATTTATCGATTTAAGCCACAACTTTTCAATAGTTTTTGCAGGTTAAGAGGATCAGCGAACTATTTGTTAAATTGTCACACTCTCTGGGACACGTGGCGACGTAGCCAATTTGCGTTCAGTAGAACCAATCTTGTGTTGTTAGATTTAATTTTACAGTGAATTGACATATTATTAAACTTAAAGTTAAGAACATTATATTAGTTGTACGTTAGTTTTATTTACTGTATTTCAATTTGTATGCAAGTTATGAGTATATATATTATATATTATATTCTACCCACTCAAAGTCATAAATACAGTATACTATATGTATATACATATACATAAATAATTGTACAGTTGAAAAATGATCATATCTTGCAGACAAATAATTGAAATATCATTAAAAAAAATTCCACGTACAAACACAGATATATATCAAAGAGGCATCTCAAAGTTCTTAGTAATCATTAAGTTTGATAATAGGTCAATACTCAACTCACTGTAGGTAATGCTAAAGCAAACAACTCAATCAAACTTGCCAGTTCCCATGATGTGCGTGGGTCAGAGAGAGAAAACAAAATATAGAGCCCCGACGTCCTATTAAGGTTTATTAGTGTTCTGTACTAATAATTTTAATATTATTTTTACACGGCTTAATAATTATTAATTTATATTTTTCGATTTGTATGAGTTTATCTCAATCTTCTATTGTACGAGTAAACATATCGGAAATGGCAATATATTGCTCAATAGGAGCACTAATACTTAATAGATTTGGTTGAAAACAACTGTACAATATAATATATTATAGTTTTGGTTTTAAAACTATAAAGTAAGTATTTTGAATGAAAATCTACATTAGAGATGTATTATGTCCATTAGAGAAAATAATATATTTTAAAGATGTATTTGTTTTCTACAATATTGAAAGTGAAGGGGAGGTGTACACGCGAAGAATGTAATAATATAAAAACATTGATCGATTTTGTCAGAGCTACGTATAGTACTTATCTACCTATAAAAATGCCATAATGATTGTAATAAAACAATCAGATTTTTTATTTTAACGGGTTACATGGCAATACAAATGCAAAACGCAGTTTATAATAATAGGTGTATTAAACTTTAATTTAATTAAACGATACATAAATACCAAATATAGTTCAAATCAAGCTTGTTTAATTTAATAATAATTTGTTCTAACTACTCTCAAACGAGACGGGCTCGTTATGCCTGTTTGTATATCTCGTGACGTTGTATTTATAAACAGACAAAAACAACACTGTCAATAATTGTCATTATACCGAATGGCCAATATAAAAACAAAATGTATTTAATTTTGATTTGAAGTAGATATTTGTAGATAAGAGATAAATTATTACCAATAAACTATTTAAAATAAATTAATACGAATTCGCCATTATGCGTATTATTAAATATTAATGTATGCATTTATTTCTGATAATATTTTAATAAAATTAATTTCGAAAGTGAAAAGTAGTAAAATGCCCGACAGTAGCAACAAAACCTGTCTATTATATCATACTAAATAGCTATCCTGCCCGGCGTTGACCGTGCCAAAGATTTATTTTTTTTTTATAAATATATTTGTAAAAAAATGTGTATACTGCCATATATATTTTCTACTAATTTTATTCTAATTTAGTAATAGAATATGTAACCAATGGAAACCATTTAAATTAACAACAAATATTCGTTTTTCGAGTACCAATACTAAAATCATGTGTGAGCCAACCCATAGTGACATAATAATATAGGGGTTGAAAAACTAAGCTATGAACACTGTCCCAAGTCTCGAGGAATCTGTTGCTATAACTTTTATCGAAAACTACGGTCCAGAAGTTTTTGAGTCCATTGACTTCGGATAAACCGACATCCATTTTCACAATATAATATTATATTGTATATAGATTATGATTCTAGGATTGTTATTATAATTAATTTAACAATTATTAGTAGTTTAAAATAAAACTCATAAAAGTGTGCACGTACCATGGACGGGGGAAGGGGGGGGGGCGTAGATCCTTCATAACGTTTTTTCAATATTAAAATAGTGTATGTTAAAAAATCGACCACGTGACAAAATTATTTGTCCGTCGCTGGTAAATACGTACCATAATGGTACTCCTCGGATACGTCTTTTAGAGATAGGTATTCCAAGGTTAGGTTGTCGGAATGGATGCAACTCGTATACGCCAATAACACCACCTACAACAGTTCACGACCCATCATCGTGTGTTTTACGAGTCTACAACACACGTCAACATAATGAAAACGATTGTCGTCGCGTCGACGAATACAATCATTGAACATTAGATCACATTTTTCGCGATTCAAATATTGTGCTGCTATGACGCAATTCCTCGTGTATGGCCGTACACAAATGCGTAACCTATTTTTAATATCAAATATTATATTATATTTATTGTTTACCCACGATGTTTCGGTGAATTAAAAAACACACATCGTTTGTTACAATACTCTGTGATAATATTAATACATCGCGTGTTCGGCTAGCCCGAGACGAAGACGTGGAAAACGACTTAACCTACCTCAATTTCTACTTGTTTTTATTTTTATTTTTACGCGGGCACCTTATACGAATAATAATTGCACCGATAACTCAGTCGTTGCACTCGTCTCTGTGCAAGTCTCAAGGTACGGTTGTTGTCCTTCGCGCAGAGCAGCGCGTGTCCTCAGTTAACCCCTCTCTTCACAGTATTATTATATACTTATCTCCGTCCGTATAGGTATACTAGGACACCGAACCGCCGGCGCGCCGCGTGCATACTGTGTAGGTACGTCCGATAAGGTAAACATCACCTGTGTCTTATTATTACTATTATTATATATTATATTGTAGTCTGACCGGTATACACACACACACACACACACACACACACTGCGTGTGTGTGATGTCTTAAAATGCAGGAATCCTAGGGCCGTGGGTGTACTTGTTCAATGTACCTAACGTAAAGAAAGACGAGCAAAGGAACCATAGTATATTATTATATCTAAAACTGTGTATGATGATTTTCCGCATTAAAAAATATCGTTTAATTTTTTATGCAGTTTTAGCATACATAAGTTTAGAAAACTTTATATGCCTGTTGTCCGTCCGTTAGTTACCTGCGCCTATTGGCATACATAACAATTACGATATTTATTAATTATTGACTGTATAGTTATTTCGTACATAGTTATGATCGTTTGTAATGTTTGTATTAAGATCTTTAATTACGATTGTTCATTTTTAGACAGTTATTAATTGTGTATACAATTAACAATAATTAAGGTTACCAAATTGTTTTTAAATTGTATTTGGAATTATAGTTATTATTGCGTTGTATTATAAGTGTTTGAAAACCTAGAATTTGGCAAGCCCGCAGAGTAAGCTTTCCTAACATGTTTTTTTTCATCCATGCGACTTTAAAGAAAACTAAAAAACAATAAACAACAAAATTCACTTTTTATTTAGAACGTATATTTTTTTTATTTTTGATATACATACTTTTAAATAACAATGTTATACAGCCGGTACCTAAAATATCTGAGTTTTTACGATTGATTAGATCATAAATAATTAATGTTATTATCTCACTGAATAAGAGCGCAAGTTATCTATTAGTAGCTAAGCTTAATAATACAGTCTATTAGCAAAATAAATCGATTGACACGAAGTATTGTGTAACGTAACGCAACAATATTATAGATGGACTAATATTTTATTACTTCATAATATTTAATCATATAATTAATTGATTAATAATTATAGTCCGTTACCCCTAAAAGTTTATTATCGACTATGTACTACTACAATACATTAAATCAATTTAATGCATTAAATATTAATAGAATTTCGTTTAAAATATAACATGATATTCATGAAAATAATAAAAATATACATTGACTACCTTACCTATAGTCGACATTTCTTTTTTACAAATCATAACATCAAAAACACTGAATTGATGAGCTAATTATTATACTCAAGTTGATAGATAGTTGTAATTTATCAACAATAGCAATTAACCAAATAATCAATGAAAAAGAGATATACCTACTTTGTTAATATTACTTAATATTATGAACTATAATATTATATCCACTGTAACTATTTTATTATGGCGATGACGTCAAAAATATTTGCACACTGCGACTATACGCTGTTGTTCAAAAAAGTTATGATTCATTAAAAAAATTACAACAAAATACCAAAATAATCGATAGCCTTCTAGCAGACAGTGGTCGTTGTAAAATGTCTATTATTAAAAATTACTATTTCGGGCGATGGTAACTTGAAAATGTTATATCCATGTGGTTATAGTTGACTATTTTTTAACTAGTTGTTTATTATACTGTAAAAAATGCGATTTTCGTGTACCTACTACAAAAATTTAATATATTTTAATGAGAACTCGTTTTGAAACACATTGAAAGTAGTGTACTTGGCGAGAATTTTGTACATTTATTTACACATAAATTCTATTATTTCTGGCACACCTCGAGCTTCCCTTGTACAGTCGTACATCGTGTGTCATAATATATATATATATATTATTCATAGTCATCTGAGGGGAGTTTCAGCTGCTGCTTCCAACTCACATTATTGTATATATGTTTACATATATATTTTTATACATCCTTTGCGCATATATATTTTTTATCGCTGTGTTTGTTTCTCTTCCTGCGTCTGGGTCTTATGTGTATAACTTTATGAGAACTGTAGAACACTATTTTACAACTGACCAAATATACTATGTATAGGACTAAAATGAATTGTTCGTAATGGTCATTATTCATTGTTACTGCTCGTCAGTTGTAAGCCGTTGGTCAAACTCTTACGTGTGAATATTCAACTACAAAGTATGTTAGGCGTGGGTTAGTGAGTTTTTTAATTTCCTCGCGAAAAGCGGGGCATAAATTATTTTAGATTCGATACATATTATATATATATATATATATATATGTGGAGATGGTTTTTCGACTAGCCACCTTTTTTTTTACTACATCCATATTCACGGAACCGGGTTTTCTAAGTCTTCAGCAAATTTGGCTTAGTGGTTTTTATAGAGGTACCTCCAAAATATGTTCGATTTGACGGCGATTTCGATTTAGTTAAAATGGAACGTATGGGATTTAGAATTATGTTGTTATTTCGTTAGTAAATAAATTAGACACTGACTATCTAAACATTAATTTTCACATCTTATAGTGAATTCTTTATTTTAAATTAGCTAGGTCACATTTATCGCATTTTAGTTTTAACGATTGACAACGATGCGGTCGCTGTTGAGGGTGTGTTGTGTGTGACAAAGATCCACGGGGAAAGGAATTTCTTAATTTGTATTGGAGAATCTATACATTTATAATCAGGAGAATATAAGAAGGAGAGCAACCGTACATAATGTGAGTACTAATTTTCAATTTTATCTAACGTTATGTATTAGCATTTCGTCATCTTATATTATTTTTACGTACGTTTTAACGGCAGGAGAAGCTCCACTCAAAGTCTCAACTCTCCACACAGGAACTATTTATTCACTTATAGTGATACGTATTTAGTGATTGAGTGATATAGTGATTGTATAATATTCTGTAGCATAATAATAATATGTAACCTGTAGGTGCAGGCAGCATGTTTGCACTGCAACGACAAAATGTATTTTACTCGGATAAGCGTAAAGCTCGTAAATAAATAAACACAACAAGTAGTGCGCTGTGGGAAAAAAAAAAAGTAATTCTTATACTCGCGAGAACGATGTAATATAAAATGTAAACTTGAAGGCTTGTCTTTTAATGTGTTAATACAATAATTCATATTATATTATAGACGCTCAATTCGATGCGATTACTCGAAATATACAGCCAGACGCGTACTAACAATAATGTATATAGATCTATACATAACTTGTTCATAATATTATGCTGATGCGTATTATACTCGTGTATTTGATCTGTTAAGGAAATGTTTTTTTAAAACATATAAAGAAATAAAATATTATCTTTCAGATTAAATTAAATAATAAAACATTTAAGTCATCGGATTGAATTATGAGTTAACACGTCATATAGGTAATTATAATGCACATTAAAATTCGAAATTCACATTCAAAATCGATAATGACATTTTTTTTATAATTTCCTCATTCTATCAGAATCTAAAAACTACTATAAAATAATTAATCCATAGTTGAGTAGTGTATATAGATTATAGGTATACTTTCTCTGAACAATATTACTATAGGTATTATTTTTTTATGCTAAAGATATTATATTATTAACTGTACTTAATGATAAATATGACCATCTAGTATACTATAGAAGGATTTTAAAATACATTTCAAAATTATTAAAAAAATATATATAATACATAATATATCAAGATTAATAAGTGATTAACTATACAAAAAAAAAAACTGAAAGAAATAACTGAAAAAAATTGTAAATTTTGACATTTGTTGGTATTCCCTGGAACGATATCGGGAATTTTTGTGAGTTCCAACACTACTATATAAGAGCACTGTAGTCTGCATGCATGAAAAATAAAGTCTATGGCTACTTTAAATAATATTTTAATGTACCACATTTTCATTAAAAATTAAACTATAGAGTGGGTTAAAGTTTAAATAAATAATTAAGATACGCCACCACACTTGCATAATATATGTTAAATCCATCTTAAATTAACTTATACAACATAGCAAATTTGTGTACAGCAGTTCTAGTTTTGTATAAAGTACTTAAGCTTTAATAATTGGCTGAAATGAACAATTATATCAAACTTAGGGGTAAGTACATTATCTATTTTTTCCCTAAAATGCCATAAGTCATAACTTATTATATTTTTCAAAACATAACAGGTGTTTTATATCCTAGCAAAAATCACCAAATCGAAGTATTGGAAATAGATTAGCCGTAAGAAAAAGATTTCGTTTTAAAACAACTATACTTAATGAAGACATGATTAATTTGGATACCATTTATAGGTACCTACGTTATATCAACAACTTTCATTACACTTAAACAAACTACATATTATTATAGTAATTATAATTAAAAATAGTACTTTCTTTTTCTATTCTATTCATTTCATAATATTGTATCAACTATCAGTTGTATACATTCATTCAATATCAAATTATACGATAATTATAATTTATGAAAAATTATAATATGTAATTATTTTTAATTGTGTAAAAATATTTCAATTATTCATTGTTCCAACCCACATTTTATGAACACTTGGTTTATTAAATTTTAACCGCAAAAAATGTTTCTGCTTTATAAGGTGTATAAATAAAGCGAACAACTACTCGGTGCATATGTTAGCTGTATAAACTATAGACATTTCAAACATACGCAGTAAACTAACCGACTGACAAAAAAGATAATTCATTTTTAAGTAGTAACATGAGTCAAGTCGTCAGCAGTTTTAATTATGTAGCCATGTAGGTGCATTATTATTGTATAAAAATAATACAGGGTGATTCTATATATCTGTAGAACTAATTTTTTCGATGTCGATTTTTTTTACATAATTTAATGTCATTGCAAAACAACGTTTGTGAAAAAATTATATTTTTTACAATTTTTCATTGTTATTATTTTTTAAAAGTATTTACTTTTTTAAAAATGTACCATAGGTACATTTGAACATTTTTTAATTCAAAATTACGAAACAGACTAAATAACGAATAGTTAGTAAGCTGTAGATATTTGTTAAGTTTAGATTAGTGGTGGTTCAACGGAGCAGGGGTACCAACAAAAGGTTAGTCCTCTTCTCTAGTAATCTAAACTTTAAATACTTAAAACTACTTGTTCAAGATTCGAATTACTCTAAAATATAATCTGCTTCAGAATATAAAATTAAAAATGTACGTTATCATTCTAAAAATTAAGTAACTCCAAATAATTATTATAACAATAAAAAATTTAAAAAAAATTGAATTTGAGAAAAAAATATTTTCGAAATAATGTGTAGGTATGTATAGACACTTCCATAGTTCAGCTTGCATTCCGTTTTTTAATTATTTTTCATTGAATTATTGTAGTAACGTCATAATAATTTTGGAAAAATAACCTTTTTTTAAAAAATAAAGTTTCAACAAACTATGCAGGAATCAAGTTTTTATACTCTTAAGTTTTTATGAACTGTTAACATTTTGATTATATAATCTAATAATATAATCGGATGTATCCTTACACGTTTTAGTATAAGTACCAATAGCGATAAAAATCTTAAAAATCGTTCAGTATAATACCTACCTATGTGCGCCGCTTCCACGTTTGTGTGCGATTGTGATTTGTGAATATTATTCATTAAAAGTTCCGTCTCTAAAGTCATCGATTGAAAAAAATAATAATTTATATTAGCCAAGTAAAAGTAAAACTTCTATCAACAACCGTTTTGGGAAGCCCTGCAGTGAGAGTGGCATTAGCAAATAATAATGTAATAATATGGGAAAGGGAAGCCCGCGCGAGCCGATGATTAGACGAGCGCGCGCGGCGTGTGTGACCTAGTGTTTTGCTAAGTGCATAATTACCCACGATGATGATAATATTATGGCCGTGACTGCGCTTGTTGTGAAGTCCATAACGGATACCCGAGGTCTGAATTTTTACACTACGCAAAAAAATACATAAAATATTATTATAATATTACGCAGTTTTGCACACTATTTTAAATGTTTTACGAATAAAGCGATATTTGCATTATTTTTGTTTTGACGATACAACTATATTATATTTATAGAGACAATGTTCTAGGAAAAACATTAAGTGAAAAAAAATAGCACGTTTTAATGATTTTTTTTTTTTATCTCATAGATACCTAGTTAAATATTTAATTGATAGTATTATTATCACGTGTTATATTTGTAACTAAATCAGGAAATTAAACTTTGAATTTTGAATGGTTATATTTAAACTTAAACCAATGTGTTATAACACGTACACTGTGTATATCAGAAATACATTGTTAAAAAACAAGAGGTTTCTCTCTCCGTTCATAATCTAAAATGAATATGAATTTGTAAGTAAAATGTAGGTATTCTTAGAAATAAAATTATTTTTATAGAGATCGTTTTGATTTATATTATCATGAATACTAATTATTGTTATTTTAAAAAAAAAAAGTTAATAAGAAAAATTCCATAGGTATTTTTTTATATTAAATTATATTTAGTGAAATTCGAACCTAGGTTGTATACTCTGTTAAATCACCAAGTTTAATCTCTCCTGGTATTATACTTAGACATTTAAATATTCTATTCTATTGCAGAGGTTCTCAAAATCTTATTTTCGCACACTACTCGTGTGAACTACGAATCAGTCATGTACCATAATATTTATGACCAAAGAAAGAACCATTCAAAATGGCAATGCATTTATAACAATAATATAAAAAAAAAAAATTATTGAGGTACATTTAACAGCGTTTAGTACATCTATTTGTAGTATTTGTACAAAATATAAAAGAATATTACATCCTTTACAAACAGTAAAAAATATATTTATTTATTCATTTTCTGTAGGTACTACGCCTTCTACGTATAGTACTACTGTGTAGCCTTTCGCATATCGCGAGAATCACTGATGACTGATCTATTGTTTAAATTAATATATTATATGAATACCTATACATAATGAAATATACTAGTTGCCTAGTAAATTGTTGCATCATAGCTAATTAATTACTAAAATAGTAAAAAAACGTTCTCGTTGAATAAGGTGAATCGTAGTCCGTGCGGATATTAGTACAATAATATAATATGGTAACACAGGAATATAGTAAATTGATATAATTTATTGACAACATATAATAATATACTAATACATATAGTTATAAATTATAATCCATAATAATACAACGCGACGCTGCCTCAATAATATAATATAATATTATAACGATAATCATTAATCTATACACATAGAATCAAATAATAATTATAAGACCTTGACCGACAAATGTGCAAACTGTGTGCGTTGATCATTTTAAATTTCACCATAGCTTTATGACTGTACGCGCTCTAGTCATTGTTAAAACACGGAATATTTGTGTTTATGGCGTGATTGGTACGTAATCACATAGACGTACATATTATAATATATAAAATATCTAAATAAAAAATAAAAACGTTATTCCTCACCCACCCCCTCCCCGCCCGAAACGGCCTACACGAGCGTTTGTATGATGCACGTGTCGTATTTTAAATTGTATTTCAACCCGCAACAAGAAATCGGTGTTCGATTTTTTACACCCGAATTCACTCCACTTCCCTAAAAATATCCATCTGCACGCGTTATATGAATAATACATAGTAGATGTTTTTATTATATAAATTATAAATGTTTTACATAATATTATATATTTTATTTGTGTGACGACTGCGCGCAAAACCTCGAATTTCGTTTAAGCGCACACTTAGGTGCACACGCGCATAGTATATGATATACTCAACGACCCAGGGAAGGATATACAAGGGGCGGATGTGGGGATCAGATCTTCCCCGTAGGCCTTTTTATTATTTTAATGTGAAGGAATCTAACCACCTAGATTTAAAAATGTTCGTTCCATGATCATTTTTTAGCAACTGATCTCCCCCCTCCACCGTACAAAAGTTATGAATAAGCCACTACAACAACTCTCGTGGATCCCTTCCCCCATTCCCACGGATCGGTGGTCCAAATTTTCAAACGACGATTATTTGAAATTTAAATCAAATATCTCAGAACGTGGCCCGGTCGATCTCATGTAGACGAATTCAAATCGATTTTAGAAGTCTTGTCGCGTTATTTAGTCCTTCGGTAGGATTGACACAAAGAGTATGCACAAATGAGCATTGTATACATTGTTTACCGTTCACACTGCAGGCGACGCCACGAGGTGGTGACTTGTACGTGCGCGTGCGGCAACATCCCCTTATTTATTTTACACTACAGTCGCACACACTATAATGATCACTTACTACACACACATTTTCAACACCCACGTGCGTGCAATTTGAAAATTGCCCATTTTGAACTCCATTCAAAACTGTTCATTTGCAATCCCCGCTACCCATGCATTTGTCGTCTCCGTCTAACGAACGTTCGACATAGCACATTTTTGTCCACAAGTTTCGATTGTGTGTAGTTAGTTTTGATATTAAAGTGAATTTACCTATTATATAAGACTTTTAGGTAAGAACATTATCTGAGCTTAAGCGTCGTATTTTAGTTTTTTAAGCGAGATATGAGCATTTTTAATTTGTGTTGATTCACATACGCATATTAGGCGCAAAAATCAGACGCTTTATTCGTAAAGCCGTAGTTCGAAAATTCAAACTAGTAGTTTTTGAGTTATATAACTTTGTATACTATGGATAATATGTCTATGGTAATGTGTTAAATAGCTATGGGAGCACTTTAAAATGTTAGTAATTCCTATTGATACATCAATAAAAATATTTTGTCAAAGTGGTCCGAGTATAATAAATACTACGTCTAATATTATATAGTTAATATTTTTGTAAAACCAATTTTAAGGATTATTATCCTTACAGTATAAACATTTTAATAACTCGAAAACTATAGGTACTCATTGTAATTTTGATTTAGATACATCAATATTTTCAAAAAAATCATTTGAAAAAATTAAGTTTGGATCACAACAGGACACTCTAAATGTCTTTAAGAAGTAAAAAATAAATCAGGAACTTGAAAATGTGGGTGAGATACATACACTAAAAAATGTAAAAATCAGAATTTATATAAATTTATTGTTAAAGGGAAAAATTGAGGTGACCGTGCTTAAAATTCACTTTGTATATAAGTACTCTCCGCAACATTATAATTCATTACGTGATATAAAATTATATGTAATTAATTTTTTTTTCCCCTGTTGTTTCGATTAAAATATGATACATCTCGTGCCGTTCGGACGTGGATTTAATATTATACCGACTCTACATGCTATAGATATTACGTATATTATTATTATTATTTCCGTGTCGGTTGTGTAAATCCATGGTACGCGCGCAGCCCGTATAGTCAGTATCGCGACGATTATTTAAGTAAAAAAATTATTGAATTTTATCATAATAATATATAAAAAATACATCAGCTTTTATTATATTTGATAAATTATTATACAAGCGGTATCTCATTTTGATACAAATAATAGTGTGTAACGTAATAATACGTACGGAACTATATATTATTTAGTTGCAATATTATTGTTGTTTTATTCAAACGACCTCGGCCGCCACTTGTGATTTTTTAATAATAATATTTTGTTTATCAGCGTACCGAATGGCGATGGTGAAGGTGACGGATGCGTGCTCACAAAGGTTGCGGTCGCTGTGACGGTGAAAGTATTTAAGTATAGGTACCTCTATATATACCCAGTATATAGTATATGGTATAGTATTAGACCTCCTATATATATATATAGTATGATTCTGGCAAAACAGCGGTCGTGCGTGTGTGGCAGGGGTGGGGATATCGCGATTTTTAATCGCCGTCGTCGTACGAAAGGTAGAAGGGGATGATGGCCGTGACGTCAGAAACGCGGTCGTGACGACACCGTCGCCTACGCTTCCTCCCCTTGTGACGCAACGCACTCCGCAGCCGCCGGCTACGTAGGTGGTCCAATGCACTTACGTTACATATATTATATTTTATTTTTTACGTTTGCGCGTGGGTGTTGTGACGTAGTCATACCACATGATATATACAACGACAATAATATATATCACACCCGTGATGTGCGTGCGATCGTCAATCATGCTATTTATGTAGCTAAATTGAAAAAAAATCGTTCTACGTTATTTACAATCCAAACGTTATACAATTTTCGAGTTTATCGTTTTGTAAATAAAAGTAAAACGTATACGAATTTTGCGTTTGTCGTTATTTAGAATTAAATATTATTATTTGTACAACTTTTGCGTTTATTGTTGAGAATAATATCTAATGCAGGGAATGGCCTGCCGGATACGGAATATAATAAATTCTTGAATTGATTGCCAAGATAAAAACAAATCGAGTGGAATAAATATTTCCAAGTAACCAATATTATAACTTTTAAGTATCTAAATGGTTTCGAAATTATTTCATTTTTTCGTTGAATGGTTTTGTTCCATATATATATATATATTATTACGTTTTGTTTATTGATATATAATATATTTTATTAATCGTAATGTTTTGTTTTGTGGTATTTAATTATTTTTGTTTACTGTTTTCTGTTTTAATTATGTTTACAAATTTAAATCGTTTTTTATCTGCACATAATACATATAGAACTTTAGTATAATGTGTTCAAGCTCTGCTATACAGACGTAACGTTTCGACGGTCTAACCATTTTTTTCGGCATTTCTATCAAACATTCGTACTTATATGATAAACGGACGTTTCGTCCCCGTCAATTATTAAGGTAGGACATATTCAGGCTCCGGGGAGTTATAGGGCGTTATTTAGCCATAGGACGTTTATAAATGAACCCCCAGTGTTTTAAACCATCAGTCAAATTTAAATGATATAAGTAAACTATATAAAAATATAATACAATTACAATACAAAATACATTTACATAATTATTTATGTTTTGATATTGAAGCCAGTCGCTATTTATTTTAAATTCAAAATGTCAATACCATATTTAAATCATTCAGATATTCTTTTAAAAAAATACAAAATGTCAGTATAACTATTGAATTTAAATTCTTTACCTACAATATAACTTTCATCGGTCAAGATTAATTTTTAAATAGTATACCTAAATAAAATATATATAAATATGCGATGAAGTTATTATAATTTAAAATACTTGGGACCCAACGTCCTATGGTGAAATAACGTCCTATATAACTCCCGAGGGCCAAATGTCCAACGATTCACTTATATACAGATGCAGTTACCTATACGCATCGTACCTTTTCCCGAGTTTTAACGCTGTAAGTTATGAACAATTTCGCCCAATTTCGTATAATTTCTAAACGCTCGTAATTCGTATGCAAAAAACGTTATTTGCCTGGCTTTTATTTTCCGTTATACCAGGATTACTTTGCTATAATACCGCCAGAGCTATTATAGTCCTTATAATATATATTTTTCCCTTCTGCAGTTTCGCTCGCGTTCGTGGCTTTATTACGTCATTTGAAATCAAAAGAAAATAATTTACTTTGCTCCTTGTTCAAACGATAATGTGTTGATAATAATGTACGTGGTCATAAATCAGACCAACGATAAGAAAATAATTCTTCTCGAAATATATTATGTAACTGCACGTATGTGTAACAATATTAAATCATCTTTATGCCGTTATTGCAATTCAAATAAGATGTTTTCTACAGAGTCTTGTAGCAAAATATAAATCATCATATGTTACGAAAAATACCAGTATATGTTTTTTTTTATATTTAAAAAATATCAAATTTACAATTTGCAAATACAAGTTACGGTAAGCAAATGGGGATATAATAATAGAACAACAAAAAATAAAATGGCAGAGGGCAGAGAAGGGAAGCTATCCAGTGATTGGGTCCTTAAAACAATATGTTTTATTCAATAACACTAAATAGATCATTTAGATGATAACAACAATAGAATAAAAATACTCAAAATGCTGTTCATTATAACAAAATATATATATAACAATTAAAATATTATTAATTTTCAAGATAATTATGTGAGGATGTGAATGTATAATATATTGATTTTAAGATTTTTAAACCGCTTTAACTATTTAATTTTATTAAAAATTTATCATACCAAAACTGATTTATTGTACCCTTCAAAAGTATACATAAAAATCATTGAGAAATAACTATGAATAATGCAACGAATTTTTGAATTCAGTATTTTGACATTAGGCCAGACAACCTATCAAAATGTTGACTACTTAATAGAATTTGATAAATTGTCTGAGTTTAAAAAACACAAACACTTGAACTGAGTTATATTTTATTAAGTACCTTCTTAAACTATATAACTTGTTATCGCATCTAATTTAATTCAAATATACATTAATTTAATTTAAACTATACATAGTATACAACGTGCACATTCTATACACATAATATTTATGTTACGATCATTATTTTTAATATTTTGTAAAACAATTCCAAAATTGTTATTTAATTAGATACAAAACCAAAACGCTGAAGGATATAGTAAAAAAAAACAACTTTAATGGCCATCGAGATTGGATTGTGTGCGACCGTGTGGCGTGTACACTGAGTGCGCATTTCTAGTATCTGACCCTCAATAATAATGGCACAAGTGCTACTGATTTTAGCGATCTCGTCGGGAAAGCGTTGCCTTTGATGTTATATTGATCGATACTCCAAAGCACCGAGGGTGACAATTTCTAACACAAGTGCACAGTAAGGTGATGCATGGTAAAATTTAATATAAAAGAAGTATATCCGGATGTCCGCACTTATTGTATAGCAGCAGATGTTTTAATGGTGTATGATGTCACGTCGAATTATTATTATGTTTGCAGACTTATCGATATCAAACATAATAATATTATATAAATAACGTTCAAAAACGAATGTATAGGCAATAATAACGCTGCAGTAAACTATATAATATTATAAATAACTGCGAATATAATAATTATTATTACAATAACAACCACCAGAAAAGTCACCGTGTTCTATTGATAATATACCTATAGTAGATGTCGAGTTAACATCGGCATTCAGTATAGTTAACTGTAATGGATGTGTTCAATATTTCAATGATTAATAAAAAAAAAAGACTGAGCAGACACCGCTTCTATGCATGCCATTCTTTATTTCTACGGATATTTTAATATTTCATTGTATATTTATACTATGCTATTAGTAATTTATTTTTTTATTAGTACCAAATAGATACCGCCGAGGTAGTTTGAACTAGTTTTTGACAAAAACAAATCGCATATACATTATATATTATATAGAAATTATATAGACATAATATTATACTATAGTTGTTAATTGTTATTAACTTATAAGTCAATACCACTGTACTTACAGTACGCTTAAAACTTACATAAATATTTTAAAAAAATGTATTAGTGCGTAATAAATAATAATAATATGCTTAATGGTAAAAGTTTCAAATTTCTGCAAAAAATATTTTTTTAAATTATAACAAAATAATGAAAACCGTAGCTATTAAAATTTAACATTTTATACATTTTTAACTACGAAATAATTTGCATATTATGTCAAGATTTGAACTTATTTAAGCATATTTTTTTTACATGAAATTGTGAAAATATACAAATATAAACATAAATGTTAGATAATAATAGTTGCTCAAAAATACAAAAACAATAAGGTTTATGATGAATTTGTATGTAATATAAGTAATACAATTATTTAAATATTAGTCATATTAAAAAAATATTCTTGTATTTCTAATAGATTTAAGCAGGTTTTTGCCAAATCAAAAAAATATTTTAACTAGGAATATAAAATATTGATAAAAATTTGAAATAAAAAGAACATTCTAACAAATTTTAATAAGTCATTCACACTTATATTCCTATTTTAAGATGTATTATGACATGAATGAATTTTTCTTCCTCGTTGACGTATTTACTTTACTGATTTGCCGCTTTTCAATGATTTATTTATTACGTATAAATATATGAAAAATAAGCATAATAATTTTTGTGTCAGCATTCCACAGTATGTGTTAAATTATATGAATAAAGAATAAAGAATAAAGAGTTTTTTATTATTATTTATTATATTTGTATCAATGAAAATAACAATTCATATGCATTTTATTTGCACATGAAAATTGTTTTAATATAATATATTATATAATAATTTATTGCAAAAACATAAAACTCAATTAAAGTATGTTTTTCATTAAATAATAATTTTTTTATAATCATCATAAATAAATAATTTTTATCTTATAATTAAGATTCATTATTTATTTATTCAGTGTCAAAATAATAAATATTAAATAAATATATGAATGGAAAGAAATAACTATACTTAGTTATAATATAACGATTTATTATTTACTATTATTTGCCTTTAGGCATGTTGCAGATTGTATCATTAAACTCTTAAATTTCTTCATCAAAACGTCAACACAATATTTTTTTTTTTAGAATAATCATTATTTTATTATATGATTGCGGTTTAACTGCTCTAAAATATAAAAATAAAATGTCTATTTCAGATTATAACAATAACGTAGTATACAAAATAATACAAATATACAAAATAATTATAAATTAATTTAATTTACAATAACAAGCACGGTTTTATTTTAAACACATAATATCATTAAAAAAAATATACCAATAATCAAATACAACAAGTATACATCTAAAAACTATTATAATACGTTGCCACTTAATGTTTTACAGTAAATATTATAATTTATAATTGTACGTATAATAACTATGGCGTCCACGACTTGCAATGTATTCTGTTTTATGGTAGGTCGTAGGTATTAATGGTCGGAATCATTCTGACCATCAAAGTTGTATAACAACTGCGATTCTGCGATGATGTAAATAACGATATACCTACATGCGGTTATCCATAAGTCACAATCAGAACGAAAAAATACTCTGATAAGGTTTTACTAAGAAATATTTAGTGATGTGAGTTTGTACTATACAGTGGAATAAAATCATTTTATAATAAATTGTATACAATTATTTTATAGGTAGGTACAGACAATACATAAAAAAAAATTATTAGTTATAATTGATTTGATTAATCTTGACAAATAAATTTGATACTTAAGAATATAATTTACTATGTATTGTAAGCTACATTATTTTAAGTGAAAAATTATTTCTCGTCACTAGGTAGGTGTATCAGGATTGGTAGCATGACTTTAAATAATAATTTACTGTAAAATAATTCTTGTATTATTGTGATTTTTAAAATGTTTTCTGAAATTATTGTTATGGCATTCCAAAATAATTAGTCATTAGTCTTATAGCCTGTGTTCAATTTCCGATAATTTAAGGTACTCTGAGGTTCAATGCGGTATGCCGGTATAATACTGGTATAACACCAGTATAATACGGTATTATATATTAAAAAAAAAATACCGTATTTTCACATCACTAAAGATATTACTGTATTGTTTACAGAGATTTATAAGATGTGTAGTTAGAATTAAAAGTATAGTATCATCACTTATGTTCGGGCCAATCAACTGCAACTAATATTCGGTGTACAGCAGTTTTCCCGAGGTCAGAAAGACCCACGTGGTATTTGAACGAGCCGCCTTATAATAATATTGTAACCACAAAACCGTTGTTTTTGACAACGATACACGTAACATGAAGACTGACCTGCAGAAAGGGAAAAAACTAAATTATCATGACTTATATCGTAAACTCTGCTTTAGAAAACTTTTGGGCCGTGCATAGAGTTCCATTTTGCTAGATACGTTATCCAGTCAATGTCAACGTCACCGTCGATTCGACCACTACACGTCTTCTTCTCCACCTCCACCCCCCCCCACCACCACATCCCCCACCACGCCCTTCCACGCCCATTGTATGCGTTCTCTACAACTTGCAAGTAAATATTTTCGCAGATAAAAAATCCGTCATCCTTCTTTTAAACGAGTATCATAAAAAAATATCATATATAACGGAGAAGAAAGATAAAGAAAAAGCACAAACACAAAAACACTCCCACATTGTACGGAATGTGAGACGGAGAAGGAAACCAGAGCTCCACTAAATCAGACTTTTTTCTTATCTCTTATTATAGTATGTATATAATATATAATACACCTCTCCGTCGTCCGTTCTAAGTTATATTCAAAACTTTGATCTACGCCATATTTACATAATATACCGCCTAATGCTTATTCGTAACCAAAAACTATATGTCATAATATTATGTGAGTGAATTTTCATTGTTTTTTTTATGCTCGTTTTGGCCGACAATGCTCTCCATGATATTGTTTTAAGCGATTCATACACAATCAAATAAGTGATATTATAATTATTGTGTATTATTTTATTTTATTGTATTGATTTATTAATGAATCGGTATTACTATTATTATTATTATTATTATTATTATTATTGCACACAGGCACGCCGCTCAAGTTGTTTCATTCAATTATATAGAATAATAGGTGAAAAAGGAAAATCCAAAAAAAAACCTTTATTTTTCCACGGGGTTGTGATAACCGATAAACGTCAAAACGCCATTAACACGACCCCGAAATACCTATTAATCCAGACTTAATGGAAATTTCGACAAACTTTTCTTCGGTTTCCCGTTTTGCTTGACGTTATGTCGAGGTATATTAGAGGTTCGAAGGATGACCCGCACAGTAAGCCGCTAAATAGAATATATTCTGTTGTGTGCAAGTGAAAAGCTATATCACGAATTGTTTGACATTCTGCGTGCGGATTTTCGTCCTCGTCGATAAATGTTTCCGAGAGATGTTTTGTAACATTCTCTAAAATCTTTGGTTATATGAACTTATGACTGTGCAATTGTCTTGGAAATTTAAATTCAATCATAAAACAAAATATTATATCTATTCGTAACTCGTAACACAGAACAATACTATCACCATTCTTTTGGAATTTATTATATTATGTTTATTTCGATATTGATTTGCCGTTGTAGATATAATATACTTTATTGTAAATTGTGATATTCAATAAAATACAATTGGTTTTGCATTTTAGTGTTCTTACTATTTTGTTTAACAAAGTATTATAGCAAAATTACACAAAAAAAATTTACATTATTGTTTTTTCACTTAGTTGTCAAACAGAAACAGCAGAAACCCAAAATTACAATATTTATTGAAATGCATAGAAAATTAACATTATTTGTATACGAATAACAATTTAATATAGTACAATATAATAATATAACCTGTTTCAAATACTTATTCTATGTGTATGTGTTTATTTTACTGAAAATAAAATATAATTTCTTGAACCAGTATATTATGTTTTATTAATCATACATTATATATTATATTCAATGGTAATTTACGTTTTTAAGTTATTTAATTATCAAGGTAAACTATATTTCACCTTTATTAACAAAATATTGTTCTTGAATTTTAATTAAAATATACAATGTATAGGTAGTTCGTTTGAACTACAGTTTGCACAAAAAAACCATTATTTTACAACTATTTCTGTATATTTCTATACAAGTGTATTTAGTACCTACCTATCTTTAGTTTATTTGTCGGCATCGCATTAATTATAATGTCATAATAATTATACGTAATAATAATATAGTGCTATATAATCACTTCATAATGTATAATGTCAATAAATCGTGTTATCGATCTGATGATAGGGACTCGTGAAGCACCGCATTGGTGTTTAAATTGTTTTGTACGCATGTTTCCTAAATATTTAATTTGGTTATATTATTTTCTCAAACACTCGTTATAAACCGGTCAATAGCCATTCAACCCAAACCCATTTCACTAATCGGTACTGTAATCGCGGTCAACAATGCATAACATATATATATAATATGTATATAGTGCGTATATAATAGTACGTATATATTATAGTGCGTATGTATACATACGACTGCAATAAACCGATGTTATTATTTTTTAGTGAAAAAAGAGCCGCTTACTCGTACGTCTATATAATATACTCTCGTATAGTTTATTATACAGTTCGGTATAATATACAATCACGCGTGTTTGTACGAAAACGAAGGCTGAATTAATGTGGACCAAATAAACACGACCGAAAAGACTTAACTAATTTTCTGCTTACGAGTCCGTATAATATATAATATAATATAATATTATCGTCGTCGTCGAAATATCGTATTTATCGGCCACGCGCGCGCGTACAATGAATCTCCCGCAGCGGTATACACTGCACATATATAATAATAATGCGTATACGGCGTATACTGCACGGGGTGGTGGTGGTGGTGGTGGTGGTTTTTATTACCGCCGCCGCCGCCGTACTCACAAAGGGCGAGGGTTTTTTTTCTTTTTTTTCTTTTTTTTCTGATCCGGCCGACCCCTCCTGGCAATTACTGCAGCAGTGTCTCGCCCATAACAGCCGACCAGATTGTGTATACTGCTGCGCGACGTCCTCGCACAAATGTATATAACAATAATAATACATAAGATGATGTCTCTTCGAAATTTATGTATACACATACGTTCAAAACGATTTTCAACGCTATGATTTCACTATTTACTGTTCACCAAGCATGCTCGCCCCCTTTTTCCTTAAATAATGAGCAGTTATTCAAAATCTGATTTTTGGAATTTTCAAATATACCTACACATAAAGACCATGTTTGAAAACGGTTTGTGATTTTTTGTACTACTTCAAGAGTGTTACTGTCGCCTGTTGGGATATATAAACTTCTGTTTTACAAATGAGAAACCCCTTCTCTACTGTAATAATAATTATTTAGAGGATAATTTTTCTGAAAATTATGACCGATCAAAATCAAAATTAGAACGAGTCTTTTTTGAGTTATTGGACTTTGTGTACCAAGGATAATAGCCCCATGATAATGGGTTTAGAAGATAATATAGGAACTATGGTGATTTGAAAATTGAAGTAATTAATATTAATCTATCAACATAGTTGTTATAATTTGTAAAAATGGTCCAAGTACCTATAATAAATACTAGATACAATAATGTGACATATATTTTATATATTTTTAAAACCATTAGAAAGATTATTGTCTTTAGTGTACACATTTCAATAACTCAGAAACTACTCATTATGATTTTGATTTCGATACATCAGATTTTTTAAGAAAATCATTCGCTTAATAATATTTTCTGTAAAAAGGGAAAAGTTCTCATTTGAAAATAAAATTTTCTATCGCCACAGAACACTCTTAGTAAGTAGTACAAAAAAAATCAGGAACTGAATATATGGTCTTTATAGGTACCTATACTTAAAAATTCTAAAAATCAAAATTTGAATAAAATATGCAGGTACAATCAAATCGGGAAATGGGTGTGAGCGTGCTTAAAAAATCACCTCGTAAAGCGTATACACTACAATATAAAATACCATAAACGCACGTACGTAATACGGTCTCGTCCGTATGGTTATATTTAACATTTAGCCGTGTGCATTTCACCGGACAACCGGCTTTTATCCATTATTCCGGTACGGTAAATACGAAATCCGTGTATTATCGCATATTATATTATAATATGGTACCGATTATTATTAAATATTATTTTAATCCAGCGCGTATGCGGTTCGCTGTCATAAACTCTGCCTAAACGGTCGGGTTTTTTTTTTTTTGAAAGTACAACGCGTGTAATAATATTATTATCGCAGTGGTAAAATATTAATAATAAAACGACGGTCGACGTCGAGTGGTGTCGTAACAATAATAATTTGTCATGCCGTCCTGACATCATATTATATGACAGGCGCTGCAGCGTAAACGTCTGTGTATGGTTATTTTTTTTTTTCAATGGAATGCGAGCGACTTCCGTTCACTAAATGTTTTGGAATACCGAGTGTTAACTTTTGTTATTGTTTTTGATTAAGTTTATAATCTCGGGCGCGTATAGCACACTGCAGTGCCATATAAGTTTGTTTGTTTATATATATGTTTTCCAAACGCAACATGTACAGTGTACACTGCAACATTATATTATGTATATATAGTAAACATACTATACATATATATACCTACCCTATTCTGTAACTCGTGTTGTAGGTAAATCTTTATTTGTCTTCGAAGAACTTCTATCAAAACTTGACGAAAGTATATATCACTGTTATTATACTTATTATATTATGACACTTACTCGGTTAATACGATAGACGACAGGTAGTATATTTTAATATTGTATCGTATTGCAATAAAATATCGTCAACTTTACGATATCCAATCAAAATTGGTCAGTTTGAATTGATCTATTATCGAACTTAAAGTTGAGAAAATGATCTGTTTTTTAAGATATTTTAATTGCCTAGTGAGATAATATGACTGTATGATCGATCACAATTTAAAAATCCTCATAGGTATTTTGTTTTTAAATTAAAATATCGAAAAATACCGACGTAAAAAACTATAATGATCTTACCTTTAAGGTTAATCATATAGTTCTCAGATAAAATGACCAGTATACAATTCGCAAAAATAAATTACTATAAAAATGTCCAGAAATCAATGTTCAATATATTTATAAGAAGTCGGAGAACATTACAACAAAAATAAAAGAGTCTATAATAAAAAATGTATTATTATTTATTTTTAATTTATGACTTAGTTTTAATCGTCATTCAAAAAAATCAGTTTAAATAAACCATGTTGAATTAAAATATTAATTTGCATTTATTAATACTTAACATATAACTTAATGTATCTAATATTAATGGGTATCAATAATTGTAAGATTAATTATTGTAGGATTTTTTGCCAAAACAAATTTAATTTATATTGTATTGTTAATCACATATTTATATCATTAAAAAAATATTTATAATATATTAAAAATATGTATAGATCTTAATAATAATTTTATATTATGTATATTGATCCGACATATGGAAAACTATTTTTAAGATTTATATACCCTGAAAATCTCAAGAAAATCCATCAACAAAGTATTATGTATAATAGGTATTATATCACAAGTAGATACTACGTCGATAATATTGGTTCCATGAGCAATTTCCGGTCCACCCCGAGATAACAAATGACCGATTGTCTTGGATAATGCCCCTTAAATTTAAAATTAAATAATATATCAACAAACAAACTATTTATACATTTAAAATTGTAATGTTTAAATGTAAATAAAAGTAAATTTGTTATATAATATTATGCTTACAACAAATAATATATAATAATATTATAGTGTTAAAATAAAAAAAATAAAAACATTTATATATTTTTTACATAATCCTATTATATAGAAATGCATTATATCTACAACAATTTGAAAACTTGGTAAAATAACCGAGTATTATGACTTATGAGTATAATACATCATATTAAACTCATATAATACTATAATATTAATCCTGCTACACACAAAATTAAGTATTATTTAGATACTAGATTACAGAAGACAACTACATTTAAATGACTATAAGACAGCTACATTTATATTGTTGATTTTTATTTGTATAGTGATAGGTTTTATTTAAACATAATATTTTTTTTTTTTATTCAAATTTTCCTATATGTAATAAAATTATTCTTGTTTTAATTGAGAAGCATAAAGGTTAATTCGAACACAGCTAGTTTATTTTGTAATAGCTGCTCTAGACCCCTATTGTAGGCAATGTACATGTGGATTTTAATGATTAATTCAACCAGGATTACAATAAAATAAGTGATTGGAGATTATATTTTATAAATTATTACAAGCACATTCACCAATAATATATTATCAACAGTGAAATAAATTATTAATTGGCACTTTTAAATTTTTAATTACACAATGACCAAACCTACAGTAAATAAACGAAAACTCTCATCCTTGACGCCTATTTGCGATGATCGTGGTATAATATAATATGATACTATTTAGACTTAATTAAACAAACTACAAGACTGTACAAACTTGTACAAGAATTGCATTTTAACAATATATAGGACTTGGTACATCAAAGCATATTATTTGGATAATATGGAATATATTAAAAATAATATTATTTCATCGACATCGTGTTTTTAGAATAATAATTTTGGAAATTTAACCAGACCAGTTAATAAAGTGTTGAATTAGAGTATTGTTATTTATATTTGTAAACATTTTAATGGCCTAACAATAATTAATGTTAAACTATAATTATTTTCAATTGTAATTGGACTTGTTTAACAGTTTTTAGAGTAAATAGTAAATACCTACACAACATTATAAAACGTAATCGATCATCTGTTTCAAAAATAGAGGTGGTCCACTTGTGCAAGGGAACAATAATTTATTAAAAATTGTCGTCAAGACGTAAAAAATAGTAATTTAATAAATTCAAAGCTTAAAGTTATCTCACAATATACAAGTCCCACCAAAAAATGTATGTATTAATTGTTCAGTTTTAGACAATACACGTATTGTGAATGCCAAGTAAAATATTATTAAAATATGATGTCAATATGTATAAATCGAGACGTTAAATGTGTATATACTTGCAGATTATTCCACATAGATACTTAAATACGAACCTACGACCTATGCGAATATTACTGTTGCTGTTAGTGCTCTTGGTTTGTCAAATATTAAAATATGACTATTATTTAATTACTGCAGCTAATATATTCACAATTGTAAGCCTAATATTATAATTATCGATAAAGAAATAATATTTATAATCGATTGCTTTATACACAAATCATTTAAAATACATACATATCACATACATAGTTATAGGTACGTCTTAAAAATGATTCATATTTCAGAAGTCGTGCCGAGTTATATATATTATATAGGTATTTTGATGTTTCTTAGTATAATAAATGTATGCAAATTGTAGACTAATTCACGCCTTGAGGATTTAGATGTCAACTGACGTAGTCTTTGTTGTCAATGTTTTCATTAATTCTATTATGAAAACATTTTACTGACCAATTTGCATTCGCCGCTTGGTCTTTTCTATTTCTTTTGTTATACATAGAACGTCATTAATGCACAGTTATTTAGACACGTTATGTGCTCGGTGTGTTTTTTGGTGGGTGAATAATACGTAAACAGTAAAAATCCGCACGGTCAATGTTGTATACGAATCGACGAACAGTGGTTTCTTGATTTCCTTTTTCAGTCGAGTTAATTCCAAACGCGCTTTAAACGATTTTACAAAAAATCTATATACGTTATGCATTTACGCCGTACAAATAATAATATAATATGTAATACCTACGTTTATAATAGGTATATTATAATAGCTGCATAATATTATTATTACTCCACTGGTATTACATATTAAATTGTATGATTTATAACTGCTAAGTAACAATGCTATAATTCCATATGGACATTAACGTTCGAAAGTCCTTCAGAATATCAAGAGTTGTATTAAATTTTAAAAGTTTAGATTTCACGACAACGATTATTATTATTATTTTAGGGGTTCCTTTAAAGATTTTGGATTCGGGCAAGTATTATACTGTACTGTATGTTTTATTATTTTTTGTATAGAATATATTAATATGTACATAATATGTACCTACCATGTAGACGTATGAAATATTTTTATTGACATTTTTCACACGGACATGGTCTAAATATTAAAATATATATAAATGCATGCATGTGGATGTTGTTTTTAATTCAGTAAACAATTTGAGTACTAGAATGCTACAGAAATAATATTTACACATATTATTTTTTCTAATTTTCGATCAATACACTTATTTTAACAGAACTAATTTTACTATGCGTTATATGTAATTATCGATTAAAATACACACTCGTTTATATCTATATACTATGGTCGTCTGTAGAGATAAATACTAAACTAAACTAATATTTTTTAATTAGTCTAAGCCGTATAAATATAGTAATTTAAATTATTGATTTATTTTTCATCTCGTCGTGTAATGCTCAATATTAAACTATCAAATTTACAATTTTATTTCTACATGACCAACTTACTGCTAATAATAATAAGCAATAAAGATAACAGAGTACATATTATAATAGAAATTAATTCCAATCGAAAACGATGAGAATTAAATCAAAGTCAATATTTAGTTATTCATTAGGTACTGTAAAATTACAACAGTAATAAGACGTAATTATCACAAAACTGTGTGATATCAATTTTCAAACTCGAGCTGGCCATAAAATATGTACATTTTATTATTGTAATTAAATTTTCTCTACAGAAACTCTCACGATCGCCATAATTTGTAACTCTATGTTCTGATCAAATATATTATAAGTAGGTACCTACCTGCCTACGCGAATTATTCGCATTGTAAAGCAATAAATAATTGGTAATCGCACATTGAGTACCTCTACTCTTGAACGCGAATATAAGCCGCAGTGGGCGCGAGGAACAGGTGCCGACACATATCGATGACAATAATTCAGCGAGAGCTTTTATTATACTATATATAGACCATTTGAATACTCCATACAATTATAATAATTGTCACTTTCGTGTGTGGTGTCTTCTGCTGTGGGGAGTGAGGAGATTCACAATTATAAAAATGGCTATAATGAGCGAAAGGGCGTGATTTACGTTGTTTTGCGATCTAATCACATAAACCGCAACGAATATATATTTACGATGCGAGTATAGTATATTAGTATACATAATAATATTATAATTGTATATGATCACAGCGCCTTTTTACAAGAAGATTTTAAAAGTTCAAGGGGAATGTGACCCTCGAAGACATTAATTTTACCGCGTAACGCATAATCACAGTATTTCTTAAACATTTTAAGACAAATTGACGGCCATAGACTGCAATGTAATATCTCCTTGTGAAAAGATGCTGTGAAAGTGTGGACATACGAAATAAATATATACTATATACCTATACTAATGCGGTCAAGTCTGCCAAATAACGAATATTAAGTGAATAGTAATAACCCCAACAATATAATACCCAAATATTCACACTCGGGATCGGTGTTGTACACGAAATGTATGCGATGGTGCATGATCAAAAATTGCACATTTCAAAATGATACCAAACACGTTTGTACGGTGTTCTATCCATTGTAGATATAATAATTAAGAGGATTTGAAAGAGTTTTGATAGTTAGAACTTATAACTATACAAAATGTTTAACATGAGTTATTTTTTATAGCCTATTATACGGTATACAAATAACTAAACATCAGATATTAGCGATTAGCCACTATAGGTACATAAAATATAATGTATATAATAAATATACATAGTTATTAGTGAATTACACTACACTAATATTTCTTCACAAGTATAATACATAAATATAACATCTTTAAACTTTAAAGTATATATTATATTATTTAAAACACATGCATATTAAGATGTTGTTAAAATAATTTAGAACTCGTATAAGTAAAAAAAAATTAATCAACTGTACAATGTGAAGTACGGTTTGTGATCGAATAAAATATAGAGGAATTAAAGATTTGCATATTTACATATAATACAATAATAAGATAAATAAAAAGTAATTTAATTTATAAAATATATTTATAACAATGCATTTATGCACTAATTAATTCATTCGTGCATCATGCCGGATTCGGGTGATTCTAAAATATGCCCACGTACAAAGTATAGGACTATAGGTAGTAGGTACATTTGAAAAATTTAAAATGTCAGTAAGTAGATACCTATAGTAGGTAACCCAACCTAACCCCTACCAGATGCGGTAAGAAATTGATAAATAATTAATATACAAAAAAAAATAGATACCTAAATCATTTTTAGTCCAAAATTTACTGATTGTCGACTGCAGTTGACCTTTAATACAATCCCTTCGTACCCTTTGTAGCCTATTATACCGTTTCCTGGACGGACGACATTATGGTTTATAATGCTTCACTTGTCGGCGGCCCAATTACCCACATAGGTAATACATTTTCGTCTAATTGTTTACCGGACAAATTCTCTATATATGTTTAAGTTTCGTGTCATTTTCGTTGTCTGACGAAGAGAGTACAGTGGTGTGGTAGACCGCAGTAGTTGTGGTATTAGTAGTAGTAATATAGTAGTAGCAGTAATATGTGCGTACATGATTCGGGTCGTTGCACCCATCGATGTACGGCACGTTCCGTGTTACGACCTCTTTCTTTTGTTACAGCATATATACCAGGATACCAGAATTATCTCTATATACCTGTCACGGATTTCGTTTATTATTTTATTAATCAAAAGCATTTCAACACATTGCCTGTCGTATAATAATATTGTAACAATATTAAATTATTAAAACAAAATCCCTATCGGGACGTAGGTAACTGCGAATATATTATTATAATAGTATAATAATATGTATAAGAAGCGCCGCGTCGGAAGGTATATTGTAATACAAACAATTCAGTGAAGAGCTATTATAAATATATGGGCGTCACGTATATACGATTTCGAAATCCACACTACGTAGTTCATTAATTTTATTGCTGTTATTAACAAATAATATTCAGTAATAAATTATGAAAAAGTCATTGAAAAATAATTAAAAACTTTAATAGCTGGACGACGAAAATTAATTCTTTAAAGTTTAAATAATTTTTCTTGGTTTATAGAAATACAAAATCCATTTTAATTTTCTGTTTGAGTATGTTTTGTACTGAATTTTTTAGTATGTATACATTTTGTGTAAGTGGGAGGGGTGAGTGGTCAAACAAATAGTAACCACATCTGCTATACCTAGTATAATAAGTCATCGCACGCCTATCGTCGTAAGTATTGTAGAAAAACAGCAAAGTCATCCCGTTTTAGGGAATATTATTATTTCCAACACATATTATATTGCGTATTATCATAGTATTATGCCGTTGTAGTTGTTTAATGAAATGTAATCGTATGCAATGTCTAAATACCGCTGATGAAACAAAAAATATGATATAATATTTGAAATCGCACCACCACCCGTTTGTATTTTTGTATTCTTTGTAGTTTGTACATTATATTATGTATATTGTGTACCTAGCTTTAAACACGAATTGAAATATTATACGTATGTATACTACGTTTACGGCGGTCGGGTTTAAAGCCCGAATAAATTTTAAAATGAGCAGGTGTATACCAACGCGATCCACATTTGATGTCGGAAGCCATATTATGAACTATTTAGGTATGGTGTGATCTTAACCCTCTATATAGCTGCCGCAGCAGTATAGGTACGTGAATTATTATTATTGTATTTTCAGTTCAAAGGCCTATCTCGCCTCGGAGCCTTTGTTGTTTTACGATTGCATTAACTGTACATGCGCATAATATAATAGTGTAATATAATATAATACACACCGCCAAATGCCTCTCCAAACGGCATCAGCCAGCCCCGGTAAGCGTTGAATGGTTTCTGTACTGCGAATTTCGACTTATGTAATTTCAATTTATACCTACTATTGAATTAAGTGTACATAATACCCAATTGTTGAATGATCCGACGCCGTTGTTGATATCTGCAGCATTATAATATTATATTATTATACTGTTATAAACGTGCTAGCGTATCAAATCCAAAATCACGCAGCTGATTATAAAATATTTGATAGTTCGCAGTATTTATTTTCAAGAGTTTCCTGTAATTTTAAACAAATTCGTGCATAATACTGTTATACATTTAACGATGTAAATCAAACTTGTATTTACCTAATAAACGTATTCCCAATGAAATTATATACGTGTTAGGTACGATAATATTGCAATCGATTTTTATTTTAATGTAGAAAAAAATTAACTATCGGGATAACATTATATTATAATAATTGAAGTGTTACCACAGGGCCAATTCCTTATTTAAAATAATAATAAAGACGCTTTATGATGTTTTCGGTTTAAGTACATTTTTTGGAAACATAAAGAAGTTGATTCACCAAGCATACTTGCCCCCATTATTTATATTTTAATAACCCATTTTATTAAATTCTTGTTTTTGAAATTTTTAAAAATACTGAAAGACCATAATATATATTTTTAATTACTCTTTATCTTTTAAGGAGTGTTTTGTTGTCCTTTTTTTTTAAATAAGAACCACACTTTTAAACTCAGATGATTTCTTTTAAAATTTTGATACAATCAAATCAAAATTTAAATGACATTTTCTGAGTTATGAATATTTATATGCTAAGGATAATAATCAATAGTTTTACATATAATATAAAATAAATATAGTATACATATAGTCTAGTACTTATATAACTTGGACATTATTGACAAATTATACAATTTTAGTAAACTAATAACAAGTTTTAATAAAACTTTCCAATCAATAACCGTTATAACCACCATATCTTTACACTTATTATCATTATATTATCTGCTATCTTTAGTACCAACATAAAGATAAATTACTCAGAAACTAATTTTTGAATTTCGACTTGGGTGTATCAAAATGCATCTGCTTAATAATTTACTATAAACGAAAAGGACGGTTCTCGTTTTAAAAAAAAAAATGATGTTTGTACAGCCACAGCAGGACACTCCTTAAACGGTAAAAAAATTTAAATGCCTGATGATATTGTCATCCTTATTATACGTCAACTCAAAATTTTCAAAAATCAAAATTCGCATAAATCTTTTGCTAAAGGATAAAATCACCATCAGACGATTTAATATTATAACACCTAACGGACAAACCTATACGAAAGCGCAATAAATTATAATAATAATAATATAATATACCTATATTAAAACACACA
Source organism: Neotoxoptera formosana (assembly GCA_022818045.1). Lineage (NCBI taxonomy): Eukaryota > Metazoa > Arthropoda > Insecta > Hemiptera > Aphididae > Neotoxoptera > Neotoxoptera formosana. Next base: position 46,649,564 of record CM040632.1, on the reverse strand, counting down.
CGCACATAAACAAAGTATTACAAAATATCGTGTGCGGCAGCCGGCGATAGTGGTAAAATGTGCACGAAAACGAATTATCTGCACACACACACACACACACACACACACTCTCTCTCTCTCTCTCTCTCTCTCTCTCATTCTTTATCTCTCACTACTTCCCCCCCCCATCATTCCGTTTGTATTACAGTATCTTTTACACACATATATGCGCACACGCACACGTCAAGCTCGTGACATCGTAAAACGGATTTGTAGTCTCCGACCTGCTGCTGAGCGTAATATTGTACTGTTGTTGTATCGATTGAGGGTGTGTGTGTGTGTGTGTGTGTATCTATTATATTATTATAATATGACCATGACGGTCGTAATATGTTTTTATTTAGTTTATTTTTATTATTATTATTTTTTTTATTTTTTTGTCGACCGAATAAAACAGATAAATAGTAGACCGGTCTCATTGCCGTAGCCAATAACAATATAATATATTGTGCGTTTCCATTTTATCCTTCTGACTTTTATAGAAAATGTACACGTGCGCATCACACTTATCCGTTGGCCTGCGGGATGACATAAACTTTACTACAGTTCAAATAATTCCTATAATATACAATATAACACAATGTAATATTGTACTATATACTATGTATACACTTACTGTGAAATTCCGTCAAAGTCTTGCTAATTTTATGTTGTTTATTAATATATTATAATATGTGTGTATACCTACCATAATAATTCGTGACGAAACCGTCCGCGGTCTCATCCTCGAGCTAGACGGTATACTTTCGAGGACGCCACTGCAGCACCACTGGTGTTACTACTTACTAATATAATATAATACTGAACCTATACTGCGCCAAGGTGAACGATGAATATTATTATATTATAATTTATATTTTATCGTAGACTTGAGTCATGTTCGTTTTCATAACGATACGTGAACGGAAAAGTACTACAGGATATTTATGCTACTCGCACAAGTTCTATGAAAATAATGATATCTCATTAGACATTTTATTCACGACAACATTATAATAATATATTTCTCTATTATATTATGTAGGTATATAGTTTATCGCTGCGGTATAATAACGATAAATAATAACCGGAGACGATGGCGACTCTTCAACGGGTATTATAATATATTATTTAGGTAGGTAGTTACCGAAAGAAATCGAGAAGTTTTCAATTCTTCTTAATATATGAACTAATGCATATGAAATATTTTAATAGTATTATATCTATTCAAAAATCGACGACACGTGTTTTGCGAACGGCTTCTGTAGCGCAGCAGTAGCCAGAGCGCAGTATATTATGTTAAATAATAATAATTACATCATCGTGAGTTAGTTTTTAAACCAATAGGTACACACATCCAAACAGTACAAATCATCCCGAAAACATGGACCAAACAAAGAAGGTCGTGACTGGATGATGTATAGCCGTAAAATGTCTGCTCACTATTTGCGAGTGAGAGTGTGAGGGTGAGTGTGTGTGTGTGTGTGTGTGTGTGTGTGTGTGTATGCTATTGATTTAATATACCACACGTCCTTATGAACAACCATATAGGTAGTAGGTATACCTACTTAAATCAACGTCAGAAAAATAACAGCCGAACACGTCTCGTTTTCGTACAAGTTATATATACGCGCCACGGATACTCTATAAAATATACGCCAATTAACCCGTTATTCATTACGTATTATAACTGTAAGTATATACATTCTACGCGTATTTGCGATTAATTTGTGAAATATTAGAATACACAAATTTCATAATATATACCTACCTACGCGTTGGATCGTAACAAAATATACGTATTTACAGGGTATAGGTAACGTTTGCATTTGAATTTCTTCAAAATAATTTTTAGCGTTTTATTTCTTTTAAGCTTAATACTCATAGACCTGCCCGTGGTTCTTAAACACGAATGTTTTATATTTCCTAACTAACCTTCCACTGCCTCTTATGGTGAACGTCGTATGCTTTTGCTCTCCAAGTTTCTTCAGAAATTATTATTAGGTCCCATTGATTGTCCTGAAATACTGTCTTCTATTCGTCTAAAGATTAATCATTATAATCACGTACTAGAGATTCAAAATCATTTATCCATTATTTTCAACAAAAAAAATTGTATTTTACCCTCCCTTGTTAACAGCCTAATGGTTGCTGGTAATACTTACCTGGTTTTTATTTTATTTTATGGTTATCTATTGTTATAATTGTATGTATTGTATAATATAGCTTAAGTTTTTTCAATGTATTCGGTTTATTATTATTATATATAAAAAGTATTGTTTGACAATTTACCGTACAATGTTTGTATTTTTTGCTCACTATGTTATAATTTGTTATGTTGTAGGACCCACATCCGTTTATTGAATAAATAAATAATATGTATATATGTATCTACATAGTAAACATATATCTACATATATACGAAAATATAATATAATATCTAAAGCGCATATTATATAGTGTCAGAACAGCCCACACTAAAAACCGAATTTTGTTTTATTTAAAACAAATTGTAATGAAATAACGATATTTTAAAACGGAACTGACCGAATCCTTATTTATACAGTAAAAATAATTGTCCGCTATATTATCATAATGGGTGGTAGCCTGTAGGCGAAAGCACGCCGATCCGCCGTCATTTGTTTTGCGTTTTGTACTAAAATTGCATTATCAGTGTATAGCCCTGAGAAAAAAATTTCCTTAAAATAAAAGTTGTGTGGCTTAAGCTTCTGCGGAAATTTCTGGAGCTATATGTAACTAATTATTTACTTCGGAGCACACGGGTAGGGTTCAGAACAAGTCAGTTGCGCCCAGATTACTTTTTATAACAAAAAGTCAGTAATTCCTATATAAACATGTGAATTTCAGTTTTAATGTAATATACGCGTATTAACTTTTTATATACGTAAATGCATTGAAACAATAAATAGACATTAATTAAGAAAATTTAAAAATAATTGTATAATAAATTAAAACACCACTACAATAATTGTTATTTAATAATATATAAATTATATTTTGCATTTTTCGTACAGGTACAGAATCCGCGTACGTATACGATTACAACTTCCGATTCATTGGTCGTTTTTGATTGTTCTAGATTTAGATTTTTTTTTAAACTCGAATATACTTATTACCTATATTTATAATATTATATATGTATATATTGGAACTATTTGGTAAATAATATAATTATTATTATTATTTAAAAATCACCCTTTTTGACCTTTTTTTCGGGTAATATGCAACTCGAGTTTATCCGTTTATGTAGGTAATCGCTTTTCAACGCGTTCAGACTGTGCGGCGGGTACCTACGTATATCATATTGTATGCTGTTTAGGCAAGTATATATAGGTACTGCGCATAACAAAACGGATTAACAGCATTACGATTGCTATGTGTTGTCATAACATCATCGGACAATAATATAATCGAAGGTTCTATACCGTATTATCCGCAACAATCCTGCATAGGTATATAATATAATACATTTTCCTAAATAGGGAATAAGAGCATGTTATTATTCTTTGTCAAGGACTCGTCTATTATGACGTATATATTGTATAGTGTGATGAAAACGGCAGTAGGTCTTTTAAACATCAAAAAATGTGCTACTATTTCTTTCTCTTTAAAAAAAGCATACAATTTTTTAATAAAATATTAAGATACCTCGAGTAAATTTAATTAATGATCTGAGTGTTGCTCTTGATTTAAAACTCAACTTTAAGCTTACTTATATCAATAAATATAATATCGATTAATCAAATGCATGTGTAAAGACTTTCACGATTCATATATGCTCTTTTTGTATTTTTCTTTGGTACGCTCTCGATTGAAATATACAAATATTACGGTACACTGACTCTGTAATTCACAATCAAAATCTCTCTCAATTACACAATTATTTTATAAAAACTTTGTGTTTCTAATGTATATAAAATAAATAGGGATTCTCTTCATATTACGATATTATAAATGGGTTTTTCCCTGTATTACCTCGGAAAAAAAGATTTAAACTATTCAATTTGCAATGTTTGTACAAATTATTAAATAATATTATAGTGATTTTCCAAATCTAAAATTGAACGGCTATCATTCAAAACTAACTCTCATAACTCAAGATCTAAACTTCTATTTTATATACAATATACCGAATATATCAATCAAGTATAATATATGTTATATACCTCATATAATATTTGTATGTCTTTAGGAAATTCTATAAATGAAGATATATTTCATTCTTCAATCAACGATCCATCTTTGTGTAGGTATTCATTGACTTTAATCTTTATATTCATTATTTATGATATGTGTAGTACATGCACCTTAATCTGTTTTATTTATAATAATATATGTGACTGTCTTGTTTTTATTTAACACTTTGTAAGTTGAACATTTTATCCGTAATAAACGATATTATTATTATTATTATTATTATTATTAAGTACACTGTATTCCGCATCGGGTGAGTTGATGCTTTTCCCCTCATCTATAGCTGTGTGGCGTTTAATATTTTCGAAATCAAACGATTTTGCGCGCGTATCGTCACGGGGAAAAATACACGGGAAACTGCAACTCGGTATATCTGACTGTGCGGGGTATAAAGTTTTCGTGCAAAATCTAAAACAGACTTTCGGCGGAGGCGGCGGCGAGCAATTAGAATGAAAAAACAGCAGCGCGGAGAGAAATAATAATAATATTTGCAAATGGCTCCGAGCTTCCGAGCAGTGGTCGTCAAAACGGTGAAACTTTTTAATTACTAGCCCTGCACCGCCGTCGCCGCCGCCGCCCTTCGTTCGCACTTGCGTACTGTATACAAATGGGTTTAATATTCACAAGTCGCTGCTGCTGCTGCTGCTGCTGCTGCTGCGAGGCTTCCGCTGGGCATGACAACAAGTGATAGCTGTCAAAAAGGGGAATATTATAATATATTGTCCGTTGTCTTATTCATTATCGACTATATATACACGCTGCAGTACGAAATATGTACAACAGAAGTGTAAATATTATTATACATTAGCCTCTTTTATCTGTTGTTTTTTTAAATTTTTTTTTTTATTTTGATTCGGTCTTCGAGTATATAGTATACCTACCGACCGCGCAGCACAATATTCTTATATAATAAGTATGATGTATTTTAGTTCCCATCGTTCGTATAATTTCACAGCGACACAGTAAAAATATGAACTTCCAGAGCGTTATTATAGGTATTGCTTTAGATTATAAAATCGATGGGCACAGTTCAAGCGGTTTATTTTGCAGAGGATGAGCAAATAAAATGCGTAAAAGTGAATTTGTTCGTATACTTACCTGATGTTTAAATGCGAACCTTCGCTAATTAAAAAATATAAGAGTTTATAATATGCACTGATAAATAGTTTAAAAGGCAGTTTGTTGGTACGAATTTATAACTTAATTTATTAAAGAATATTGTTATGACCGAAAAAATAATTAATTCTAGCTCACTGCCTAATTATAAATCGTGTGTACAATCGTGTTTCATCGTTTATCTTACTAAAATATACAAATGATAAAATATACTAAAAAAATATGATTCATTTTTTTTAATCACATTTTATTTTTATTTCATATACAAATTAACTTCTATATAGTGTTATATAAGTATAGATAATTATAGTATGATATACGATAAGGTAAAATATAAAACGTTCATAGATGTGTTTGTATAAAATAATAGTTATTTATAAGCACATAATATTATAGTTAAATATATTTAAATGCAATTGATTTTTTTTATTCAGATATAGGTAATACAATAATGTAAAATATTATATAAATAAAACTAAAATAATTAATGTACATGAAGTTTAAATTTGAACGATAAAATGTAATTAGATAAACAATTTTTTTTTCAAACTAAGTCCTAAGCACCGTGTCCGACGTCGTAATATTATGTAGATTTGCTACCTATTTATACAAAAATACAGCGTTTCCATAGGGCCAACATAAAGTACTATAATCATCTTATTTCATTCATTCATATTTTTTTTACAACTCGTTTTATTTGTCGTGTTGTTTTTAATTATCGTTCTGCTGCAGGACTCCAGCTGGTTATTTTTTAACAGATTGAGTATCGCGTTGTTTAAATATTGTAAGATAAACATTTGTCGAGAAGATTTTCAAAGTGAAATCTAATAATAATTTAACTCGTTTTAGTTTTTGTATTTTCTTTTAATCGCGATCGATTTTCGCTTATAGCTTATATATTCGTTTGAACTCTGCAAATAAAATAATACTTAAATTAAAACGTTAAAATAAAAAGCTAGATATATAATATATTATTATCAATGCGAATAAAACCGTGTGGGTTTTGTATAATAATTTTCGATTGCCGACTCGCACAATATTCTTGAAATAGAAAAGGGTGCCGTTTTGAAAAAAAAAATAAATGTCTAATATATATAGGAGTGGTTATATGACGCATGGAGGGTCTCTGGTCGTGGAGGGACAAGGAGGGTCCCCGGTGATCCATTAACCCGGTCATTTTTTTAGACTACACTCGGTTCAAATAACCCCTCAGTATCGAAACAACCGTTTTGTGTTTTTTAACACCGAACCTACTAAACATTGGTATTAAACACAAAGACAGTTATAGAGGGATGGAAATTGGTCTGACTATTACCACTTGAGTTTTCTATTGTTAGCAAATCGCATGATGTTTAATCAATAAAACTAAAATTTTACTTCATTATTTTAACACTGAATATACTTTTGTTTGTTTTAAATATCAACACAATAATTAGGTATTATTTTAACAGATAAATTCAAATAAATATTATGTATTATTCAGATATATATTTTTATTTTATTTTATACTATTTGCAGTCATATAAAGCGTCGTTATCAAAACGTTTCATTATTCAAAAAACGTAACATTAATTACGTGCATTCCGCAAACCTAATTTCGGTTTTTAAATGTCTATATAGATAATATTATATAAAACTAGATAGATTAATAAACCAATAAAATTTAATTCGATTATAAATGGGCATTATAATATTTTTAAATTAAATTCATAAAACCTGGTAAAAATTAATCATTATTTTATTTTGAAATAATAAAAAATCTGATATAATTGGTTTAATGTATTTAGAGTTTGAATTTATATTGTATTATGGTGTTGCAATGTCGATATCGGATGGTAACAACCTAACTGATAATTAATACACATTAATGCCTATATTTTATTTTATTACAATGACCGCTTTTATAATGTATAAAATCAAAGCGTTTAATATGGTATTAAAAAACAAACAATGGTTTTCAAAGTTTCTACTAAATATGCAAAAAGATAAAAACTCGATTCATTAAAATATTTTATAAAAGTTTTTAAACGAATCTGCTTTGAATAAAATTAACATTTTTCCGTGTCTACATTTTCAGCTTACAAAATCGCGATATTTTAATAAAATGTTAATAATTATGGCACATAACCGTTTAAATCCTTATTATTCACATTTTACAGTTATATAAAGGTAGTCTTGTGCTCTTATATTATTCCTACTGTGTAATAATATATGTCAATTAAAACGGAACACGACATACTGTAATATACCATAGTCCGTAATATATGTTAAACGCGCTTATCGGGTCTTAATTTATTGGAAATAAAATAATACCATAACCATTATGTTTTTATCAAAGTACAAAAACAATTGGATTTCTCTGGGAGAAGTGCAGAAGTGGTGGCCATTAATACGGACAAAATATCACCTACTCGTTAAACCATCACAAGACGTGAAAAAAACACTGTATAACGTTAATAAATAAAAATTATAATCAAATATAGTATACCAGTTACATATTAATAATTGAACGAGGTTTTACACAAAACCTTTTTTTAACTTATAGAGGGTAATATTCTACAAGTCGCGTTGAACTCGCGGTTTTCAATGCTTTTGTCTTTAACTTTATAATATGTTAAAAAAAATAAGATAACTTTTAGATTTTTTTACCAAATTATTCATACCACATTATTATTTGAAATAAATTTAAAAATCGAAATACGGGCTGTAAGAAGTCTTCTTCTTTTCGATAAAAAAATATTTATGTGTAAGAATTCTTCTTTTTTAAAATAAAATATTTATCGAAATCCGACAGTTCTTACAAGGCCTGAGAATTTTTAATGTGAAGTCATTTTTGTTGATTTAATAAACCGTATCAACTCCTCCCCCCACCCCTAATCGAGCAGTAGATTAGAGGGAAATTAGGTATTATAATTTAGGTGGGCAATTAAAATATAAAATACAATTTTGTAGAATTGCGGAAAATATTAGAAAACCACGGCACCGAGCCCTTAATATTCAAAACGTCTGGTACAATTATTACGGATTCGTATACCTATATAATATAAATACAGTTACATCGGGTGCATAATTCATACACTACAAATTCTACACGATAATTTGCATCCGGTGTCATTATCACAGCATAACTATGAATAATGTTTGCATAGAAACATATAGAAAAGATTTAATAACTACGGCGGAATATGGGTCACGTCTATTTCATTGACGGAAATCCATTAACATCAATGTAAGTGGGGGCTAAGGCGGCGCTCCCCCCCCCCCGATTTCCGCCTATCGACTGTCTACAATATAATGTTATATATTGCAGATGTGTGTGTACTTTTTTGAATACTCTATAAGTGGTCCAATATACTAAGTAACTAAGTTTTTTCAATAAACTAACTTTAGTGTGTGCGTTTACAAGTTTACAAGTATTTCAACTCACAAATTCAGAGATAATATTTAACTAAAGCTTTCGAGCGCATCAATTGTAAATATCCACTGGTGTGTAAACATCTTGGATCGAGTGTCGATAGTATATTAACTATGTTCGTTGATACAGAAATCCGTTAATTAATTAGATATATAAGACTTATAGGAGACAATACACCGCCAGCCGTAATAAAATTTGCCATCAAGAGTTCGTTATATGGCCGAAATATATGAAAGCTCGCACTTTACTGGCAATATTTCCATCATAGGAAAACATTGCCATCAATATAATACGAAACAATATCGTTAATATTAGCTCGTAAAATTCCATTTCGATAAATGCAAACTGGCTTTTAAATTTTAATAAAAAAAATCACTTAAATATAACACAACACGTTGAATTATTTAAAACAGAAAACTAAACATTTATGATCAACATCACTTACTAATACTGTTATAAGCCTATAAGTAATATTTTTAGCAAAGTTTGTTGAGAGTTTTTTTCGGTTAATGCGATTTTAGTCTAAGAAATAATTCAAAACATATCCTTTCAATCAATTGCTAGTGTCCTGATCTCCTACAATAATAATTATTGATAAACACACATAGTAGAAAGTTCTTTCATCACTTTAATAAGTTTTTTCCTGTCTTACTTTTCATTCCTTATTACATATTATTATGCTTATTACGACACTTTTATATAGATCGTAATGATTGTGTACACATCTCATACAAATTAAAAATGTAATTAATATAAATGTATTATATTAAATTAATATTATCTTACATTTATGAAGATACGGTAAGAGTCTGTATAATTGCCTTTATTAGTTATTCTTTATAGATACCTACACCAAACGCCTTTGTTACACTAACAAAGCAGGAAGAGTCAATAATAATGTTACTAATAATACTACAATTTTACAAAAAAACAGTGGACTATCACGCATCCTGCCGTGTAAGTCGAATAAAAATATTGAACATTGACAGTATGACAGATTTGTTGACTAAATCATGGCTATAGATCCATGAATGAACCCGGCTAGGTCAAACCAAGGGTGCACCCTAGTTGTTGTGATGTTATACCGTGGCGGTCAAATGATTTTGTCATGGTGCGGGTGGTGGATATAACCGATTTTTAACATATACTATTTGATCATTAAAAATATGTTTACTATTTTATACCTATATGATGTTACTAAAAATATTTAAAAAAACGTCATGGGGAGGATCTATCACCCTCACCCCCCCCCCATACATCATATTATATAATATAGTATATACCTAAATAACGATGAATGAGTGATGCTAACTATTTTTTAAATTTTTCTAATCGCACTCTCCGAATTATAAAGAATATAATACAACTTACGCGTCTTTGATGTACCAACATGGTATAGTTTATAAGGGTCGACGGAAAATCGTATGAAATCGAATCAATCTATAAAAAATGGCGGCCGTGGAGTATGATGCGTGCTCGGGAAAACTGTGCATCTATATAATATTATGCACATAGGATACGTGATAAATAGCCGAAGGACTTGGAAATTAATATCCATTTTGGAAATCATTAACCGAATTTTCACTGCTGGCTGTATAATATATTAATATCATATCGTTCGAGTGACATACTGTACAAGTCGCGTACATATATATGTATATGGATGCGGTGCCTAACCGGCCGCGGGCGTAAAATGTCCAACACTCGTCGCCGCTGCTGCCTGCGTATAGTGTGACCTATCAACACGGCGCGGCGGGGACCGATGGCTTTTTGTGTGGGGTCGGCGGGGTGCATCTCTCGCTTGTGTGCGCGCGCGTATATTTATGTGTAAATGCGCAACAATTAGTGTGTGTATAGAGGGTGGTCGATTACACGGGTAGGTTTTTGTGTGAGCGCTTATATAATAATAGTAATAATACGAATAATAATAATAATGTGTGTGTGTGTGTGTATACACGCAGGTTGCGTGCGTGCGCGTGAGAGTTTGTGTCGGGGATGAGACGCGCACTGCTCACTTTGTCATAGTCTCTCTCTCTCTCTCTCTCTCTCTCTCTCTCGCTCCCCATGTCTGTCTCTCTCGCTAAATTTCTCTTTCCTTTTTTTATGCCTCCATTCCGCGAGAGGGGTCTTTACGGACAAAAACACACACACACGCGCGTGCGCACCCGCGCGCTCGAGTTATAGGAGGGCTGTGTTATATTGCCACCGCCTTAGACCCTCTTATTGGTATATATATATATACGGTTCTAAGGGCTGAAGGCTCTACCATACTATAGCACTACTACTACTACTACTACTACTACTACTACTACTACTACTACTACTACTACCACCACCACTTCTACTTCTGTTGCTGCTGCAGTAGAATTATATACACTACTATATAATATATTATGACGGTAAATTATTTAAACACCGAAAACCGATGGCTGCGCGACGATAATAAACCGGAAAAATATTTTCGACGTTCTCTCTTTCACCCTCTTTTCGCCGCTTTCGTTTGCGCTATAAGCCCGTACATATATTATTATACATATATAATATATAGTTTATTCCCTGCGCACTAGTTTGCAAACGACAATATATAATTACAATAATAATAATAATAGTATTATACGCTTATTTAAAGTTTATTGGTTTATAATATTTGTATACTCCACGTTATATTTATATATATATACATACCTACAACAGTGAACCCGACAGCCGTTTATACAAAAGACCGTAATAATTATTACCAAGTAAATAATTATAAAAATGACTTTTTTTTCTCTCATAGTCTCTCATCGCTATCTGTCTATGGTCGCGTGGCCAAAACGAAACAATACAATATTTTTATAGGTACCTACATATTAGTTTACCTTACCGCACCCTACAAATTACTAATACGAATCATTGTATAGATATAGACCAGGGGTCGGCAACTCGCGGCGCATGGGCCGCATGTGGCCCGCGTAGCGATTTAATGCGGCCCACGATAATTTGACTTCAAAAGTAAATTATTTCAGAACCTGTTTGTAGTTGATATTGATGACGTTGAAAGCTGTTTACAAATGGAAATTATTGAGTTGCAAATTGACGAATGTCTTAAACCCGCTTTTCGTGATGGTCATGACTTAATTCAGTTTTATTCGAGTCAAAATATAAAATATTTTGCTAAAAAAATGTTGACCGTATTTGGAAGCACTTTTATTTGTGACCAAACTTTTTCACTAATGAAATATCGGAAAAGCAAAATGTATGCTTCGAGATTAACCGATGGTCAATTAAAACGCTATATTGAGAATTTCTGCATCAGAAATCAAAGCAGCTATCAATAAACTTGTTGATGCTATTCAAACTCAAAAATCGCATTAATTTTTATTTTTTTTTAAATTTACTATATTTTACTTTGTATTTTTTTATTATTATTATGGCATGTAATTATTATTATAACTTTGTTTGTATATATCTCAATAATTAATATACCAAACAGTGATGTACTTAAATTTTAAGTTACTATAATCTTTTGTTTAAATAAAATAAGATGTATTCAAATTATGGCCCGTGGAAAAATTAATTTTTATTTTTTGGCCCTTGACACCAAAAAGGTTGCCGACCGCTGCTATAGACCAATGGTGCTCATACTATTGCAGGGCGGATTCAAGGCACTGCGAAATATATGCGGCCACATATAGGGCGTCAAATTTTGGAGCGTGGTAAATTTGGAAGGGACACCAAAATCATTGTATTGAATATTTATTCTGTTTTTACATAGGTAGTAAAAATACTTAGTTTTTTTATTTAGTTTATGTAAGTAAGGACATTTTTAAGAAGTGAATTATTTTAGGATAGGGGTGGGAAATTGTTAAATCCGCCCCTGCAGGCAATATCGATAGTCGTACAGGGCCGAAGGGCGGTGCAAAACGATGGGGAGGTGAAGAAGTGTAATAAAAAAAATTATCTACCTACTGCAAACACCTACTTAATTCGACAATTAAAAAATATTATTTTCCAACGCTTGTTGGGTTTGAACTCAATTACAATTTGTGAGATACTGCAGCTGAGGCAGTTCTAATAGTTAAAAGTACAAACAATAGCATTGCATTTATTACAGATAACGCAGTTAAGTTGTGTAGGTATGTGTGTGACGTACTGACGTGTACGAGTACCTAGGTATAGCCAACTATAACAAAAAAGAAAGTATCAAAGTAAAATGTATCATCGTGCTTATTTATTTTTTAAGTTCTAGCACCTAGAAGTATTAATATTACATTTATACAATATTATATAATTGTTATGTATCTACTCTAAATCTGCTCTAGCTTGTATCTATATTATAGGCACTCCATTAAAATTCACCGAAAATGTCAATATATATATAAACGAATCGATAACTGAGAGATGTTATGGGAGACTTATACAGTATATATTATTAGGTAATTATTACTTTATTATATAAACTATAATAATAGATCGTCACCATAAGGTGACATGACTTGTGTAAACTCCAAAAAACAATTAAGCCGTACGGTTTTTTTTTTATTATTATTCAATTAATTAGCCGTTAAAACGTACCAAATATTTTTACAAAGTTATACATTTACAATAAATACATATATATATATATAAATAAACGTGGAGAATAAACAAATAAATATTATAATCTACTTATTAGTAATTGTTAGTCTTGACGATTTATTTGAGTACGTGTTGCAGCATATACTTATACGTTCTATTATTTATATAATTTATAAGCATTTAGACTAACAATTAAACCATATTTAAAACAGTTCTTATATTATATCATTCCCACCATAGCTCTTCAGCGAATCGTTGTACATGAATGTCTACATAAGCCCTCGGGAACTTGAGCACATTTTTAATTACGTTAGTGAGCTATATACATTTTAATTACGTAATGCGCAACACATTACTGAACTTTTAGAGAAAAAAAAAACAATTTCATAATGAAATAATAAAATATGCAACGTTTTTGTGTATTTATTCACATGTCTAACCATTTATTTTTATTCGCTGTATAGGTACATTATATTATTGTACATTTACGCCTACCAGGAATAATATTTTACAACTTTATATTTTTGTATTACTAAGAAATGGTTAAAATATATAATATATTATATTATAATAAAATATAAATAAAGAAAATTTAAAGGTTTTCATACAAATAAAATATAAGTTCAAATATGTATACCTATATGAATTACAAAAATCTTCATTTGCACAATAATAATTATAGTTAAACGTCACGCGTGAGGTATACCACTGCGAAGATTACGAATTTCCAAACACATATCACGCCGCCGACACGACAATAAGGGACAAGAAGCGGAAAAAAAACCATGCTTAAAATTAGTAATTTCCAACCGTCAACTAAGCAAGTGCAATATTATACTCTTACAATATATATATATTAAAATTGGCACTGAGAAATGTCAACTAAGATACTTGGGTTTAGACCCCTATAGTGTGGCGGCGCATTGACTCGTGATGGGAAACTAAAATCTATAAAACTGAATATAACTCGGTGTCGTTCATAAACACCATATTGTGTACTTACGCTACGGTTGATTTATTTTCTCTGTATAATATCACAGTTTAGGTCTGGCCTCGCGGATAAATTCGGAAAAAACAGCGGTTTTCGTTACAATTCAGATTATTTATTTTCATTTTGTTCCTACCATCAATTGATATTGATTTGAACGGTTAAACTAGACGGAAAAATAAAACGTGTTCCTATAATATATCGTCAATCAAGGCAACGAGGAAAACTCCGGGTTTTTGAAATAAGCGTAGGTATAGTATATATAAGTGTCCTGTGGTGACACATACTTATATTTTTCAAATAAGAACCTCCATTTTTTAATGTAAATTATTTAGCGGATGATTTTTTTGAAAATGGTTCTGTATCTAAATAAAATTTCTAATGAATAGTTTCTGAGTTATTGAAATATTTATAGGATATAATTATCTTTAAAAATGGTTTTACAAAAATATTAACTGTAATATGGAATATTAGATGTAATATTTATTAGGTATACCTACATGGACCATTTTTACAAATTATTTTATTTATTTATTTCGATGGATCAATAGTAATTACTACCATTACCATATAGACATATTATTATTATTCTTAGTACACAGAATTAAATAACTCAAAACAATACTCGTTCAAATTTTGATTTAGACACATCAAAGTTATTAAAAAAAATATCTGCTGAATAATTTAAAACGAAAAGGAAGGGTTCCTGTTTGAAAAACAGAAGTTTGTATTGTCACAGGATCATCCTTAAGTGGTGCGAAAAATCTCGAGAATTCGAAAATATGGTCTTCTAGTGTATTTGCAAATCCAAAAATCAGAATTTTAATATATGCGTAATTTAAGCATAAAAATTGGTTGAACACGCTTAAAAAATCATCCTATATAGTAGTATATTATACTATTACGATAGATAATATTATGTTCAGTGTAGACTATTGTAGATAAACGGCAGCTGATGTTATATACACAATCGAAACACACATCCGGTCGAGTAACCACCACACGAGGGTTTTATCGACGCCGCCGTCTCACTTCGGTCGATTGTTGGGGATGAGTCGATCCACCCTTTTGCATATCCCACACATATAAAAAATAATCCTTCGCTCGTTCACTTTCGTTGCACTCGCGTTTTGTTGATGTAGGGGTTGTGGGGGGGGGGGCAGATGTCGTCACTAATTACCGATTTTTATTTACTCGTTTTGGTGTTATCTTTTTCGGTGTCGTTCTTGTATTTTTATAATGTTTGCATATATCAACATAATATTATGTTACATAGTCGTATAGGTAGTTTACTCAATCAACATATTAAATTCAATAGTATGCAGGAGATCAATAATATATTTCAATATTTTTTTTACTTATTAAAACTACAACTATACTTAGGTAAAATATATTGTAATAAAACTATATTGTTATCCACTAATTTAATTTACATTGAGTTTATAAGGTTCGAACTTTTAGTCAAACTTATGAGCAGCAGATTTTATTATATTATTATGTTTAAAGTTAATACAAGTAAATTTCAGCCATTGCATTGTTATAATATAAAAATAAAAATAATTGTAATTTAATTGCCCCATTTAATCTCACTTGTTTTGAAACTCCATAAAGTCCATAATAATTAGAGGAGTCTTTTTACTACCGTAAATATTCATTTAGCCAATTTTGATAATTTCAACAGTCATACGAATTTCATTTATAATATTTTCTACTGTACTTAATTTCGTTATTAATCTGTTATTAATTTTTATTTTTACCTTTTGTTCTTTTTGTTTTATTTTATTATGTTGTAGGTATTATGACGTTACAAAAGATTTTAATTTAATTTAATTTTTAGTTCATTTTTATATGAACTCAGCTCATCCGTATTCAAGCATTTGCTTATCGGAAGAACTTGCAACATGTTTGTTTTATATATTTCGGTATATTGTTATTTTGGTTTGTTGCAACAAAGTATATTATTATATTATTGCGTTTGAAACGAACGAAATAAATGGTATGATACCACAATATATCCACCATGATCTGCCATGTACAAGTCAGTAATCAGTTTTAGAGGATCGTGATCTTTGTAACGAAATTAGAGCTATCTGGTATTAAAAATGTAAGTGATATTCCTAGGGACACGTTAATTTCGTTAACCACAAAGATCCTACAAAATTGACTTGTGCATAGCAGATCATTGTGAATAGATATACCATATACCTATTGAACAATATCATAAAACAAATAAAAAAATATTACATACAATTGCAATGAGTAGTGTTGTTTATTGCCAATTGGATTGACATTAGTCATCAATGTGAAAACTACACAATTTTACAATATTATGCTGTCTTTTTGAAAAAAAAGAAGTTGCTTTCATTCATTTTAAGTTTAACCAATTTTAAAATTGTTTTTTCTCCATAATATTATAAACGAATAACTCTACAAAATAGTTATTTTTGAATTCTTAAAAAAGTCTAAAGATTCTAGTTGTTTTTTGAATTTTTTTTCAGACCATGGTAAAAAGGAAGCTATAAGTCACATGTTGCATTAAAAAAAACTGCACTAGAATATTTACATTGCATTTTGAATTAAGGCTACTGACTTTCTAATTAATTAACATATTAGAATGCTTATCTACTGCAATATACGACAGGTATGATAAAGTACCTACATAATTTTATGATGCCTACTTAAATTCGATTTGAGTTTCTCGAACATTCGATGTCGGCGTATTTGCGTTGTATTAGTTTTGTATAAACCTGTATGTACCTGTACCGCGGTGAATAAACCATATCGAGGCGCTTCGATTATAAATAATATAATAAATTGCTAAAAAAAAAACGTTTGAAATGTGCGTGCGCATAGTATAAAAAAAACTAAACACGGCAAGATTGAGCGGTGCGTGCGATTTGTGTAAATATTTACAATTTGATTATACTCGGGTATTTTCGTTTTTCTTTGAAGTGTCTTTCGAACGTGTCTCTATAATAATATAATATCACAATAATAATAATAATAATAATAATAATTCTGCATAGACACGATAATAATATTATGCGATATCATGACGCTATGCCGTTTCACACATCGAGTAAAAACGATTTATCCGAAACGCGCACGCAGTGATAATATAACACATTAAATCGTCATTTAAACTGTTGATTTCTTCACCAGCTGTGTTTTCGAATCCGTTCGCACGTTATCGTATAATGTTATACGGAATAATATTTATTGAAGAATTTATTGTTTTGCATAACTCGCACGTAGCCACTGTGTGCGCATAATAATATAATATTATAACTGCAACCACGTCAGCGTATATTAAAATCATTAAGATATTTTACATAGGTATAGGTATACCTACGCCATACTGCGCGTGTTTCCATCATTATCGATGAAGTGACTGAAACATAATATTATTTTGTCGAAAAAGGACGAACACCATATTATTATATAATATCATTGTTTGGGTGTAGATTTAATTTTTAGTAAAAAAAAAAATACCGAGTAAATTGAATATAAACGATTTTATATTTTAATTCATTAAATTCATCGTTGTTTGAAAAATTGTCTTGTAATACCTAGCTTTCCTATTTTTTTTTTTGAAAGAAAGTACCTGTAAAATACTTACCTATATTTATTACAGATCATATTTTGTATTATATATGTATTATTATGATCATGACTACGCTTCAGAGTCAGTGACAGAGTCATGAACTGTAGTTCGCCACTGGTTTTCCAAGACAGTGTATAGAAGTGTAATATGTATTATAATGTATAAATATCTTAAATAACAATGTTGTAAATTGTTTTTAAATAAGTTATATTAACCACAACGGCACACGCGCCGCGGCGTTACAATAATAATAATATTGTGTATACGTATAAAAGTCAAAGCAGCACAGCGATATTGTGTATTTTAGTATCGCTGCTGAAATATAATGAAATTTTATGCACCCATTGACCTACAAACTAGACAAAACTAATTAACGTGCTCCAATTTAAACCGTACCGGCAGTGAATATTATAACATAGAGTGTATATTATTATACATTTATTTGTCAGCGTGTATATTATATTTATAATGGAAATTATTTTTTTCTTATTTTAAAAGTATATGGAGTACTTGCAGAAGATATATATATATTATATTTCTTAATAAACGTAATTTATAAGTCACACGATAATTATACGTGCAGAAAAATGTGTAAATCATGCAAAAATTCAATTTTGAAATATTCATTTCCTCTATATATAAAACATTTTGTTCAGTTGTATTGCCTTATTTTACCTACTTATCTACCTACCTAATATTTTATTGTATATCCGTGTGTTTTTTTTTTCGTTTTTTTTTATTCTGTTTTAATTTTTGCAATTCTAATTCAGAGCCGGAAGTTGGTACTTGACCGATTACGATCGAAGCCATGTATCCCTCTACAGTCTACATGTATAACGTGAAACTCTCATAATAATATTATTTACTGCAGTGCGATTGCACAAGAATCACGTTCACGTCCATACATTTGACAACAACATAATACGCTATACAATAATATTGTGCAGTATAATTATAATACTCGTGCACCCTAACTTCGAATCAGTGCAGAGATGTTAAAATACGGTATTTATTTGTTTATAATACCGTATTATACCGACGAACCGCATTGAGCCCTGGAGTATAGGTATCTAAAATTATCGGATATTGAGCACAATTTATAAAAAGAATGGCCAATTTTGAACGGCTTAATAATTTCAGATAACATTTTAAAAACCACAATAATACAAGAATTATTTTAGAGTAAATTAAAATTTAAAGTCATGTTGGCAATTCTGGTGTACCGAGTGACTAGAAATAATTGAAATTTTAAAATAATGTAGTAACAGTTTATAATAAATTATACTTAATTTTATTAATAACGATAATAACTAATATTTCTTATAAATACCGTCTGTATAAATAGTTTCAGTGGTCTACAATTGTATATACCACTGTATTATACAAACTCTGAAACTCACATCTCTAACCGTACGTATTCGCGTAAATCGATTTAAACCTTTGTTGGAAAATTATGCGCACTTCCAGTGATAGTTTGACATATTTTTGAGACGCCGCAAAAATCGTTAAGCATATTATATAGTAGGTAGATATAAAGAATAATAACATTAGTCTTCGTCGATCTGCGTACAACATAAGCTATTATAAATACGCGTTTCAACTGCAGGACGTTAAATTATAATATAGGTACGTTTATCGATATTATATTATTTTCAAACACCTGTTTGTTCCACCAAAACGATTGTGCCGCAGTCGTCGTGAACCCGCACATGATTCCATTTTTTTACGCGTCTTTAAATCTTCAAAATATTTAGTTAATCCAAACGCAATCATATTATACTATATAGTGCATGACTAAAACGATATTCTCACATTTCGATGCATTTAATCTCGTGTTTTCGTCGGGGAGTGCAGCGCTACCGCCGCAGCAGCAACAACAGTACCTATATAGTAGCTATATTATAGGTAACTATACCTACCTATACCTATATCATATTATTATTATTATTATATTGTAGTCGAAACGAAACGACACTGCGAACGGTAATAAAATACGATTTGGTTCGAAAACCGACCTTGGCCACATAATAATATACGCCTGCTACGCGTACATGAAATAGCATGTCCGGGGATTCAATGTTATGGTACTTAAAAAAACCGCTTTTTTTAGTTTTTTTACACAGTTGCAAAGCCGACCGCGACCGCACACCGACATAACATAGTTTCTGACGTGTAGAGCATAGGCTCAGATCGTATAATGACAATATTGTCGAAGGTAATGATATTATATTGTTATTAATAATAATTGTCTTATAAAATTACGATAAATATTCTCATACTCGCAATGGAGAGTTTATTTCGTTTGTTTATTGACACGTCGTTGTCGTCGTCGTCGTTTTAATGCGCCCGCCGCCCAGGATCGTGCTGGGTATCCCGCGAACAACGTGTCAATTATATATATTTATTTTTCTCTCGGCTTACGGTTTGCGCTCGAGATTCGTTTGTTGCGCAATCGATAAGGTCTCCTCGGTTTTTCTAAACTCGAATCGAACACAATAGTTCTTTGTCCTATACGTATATACCTATACGTTATAGGTATAACACACGGGTAACCGAGTAGGAGTCGAGGGAGAAGGTGGTGGTGGTGGTGGTGGCGGTGGTGGTGGAGGTTTTGTTCGTTTGCGACCGGACGTCTAAATATTTTTGGCCCTTTTTTCTTATTCTTCTTCTTCGTCCTTCTTCGTCCTCATATTCGTTTGTACCGCTCACGAAATCCCCGTATTATGTAATGTATATTATAATAAATGAATGAACGCGCGTCGCACCGCAGACAAGACTGCACATTATATTATTGTCGTACGTATATTATTATATTATGTACCTATATAGATAATAATATAATAATTGTACGTACGCGCGTAGTGTCCCATTTACTTGTCCACCGCCGAAATGTTTTCGTTTTTCAATACGGAACAATAAACACACCTCGGCCGCCGTCTATACGGCTCATATATTATATTATACTTATACCAGTTATATACCGTGTCGGTAATGTATAGGTATATAGGTGGGTATTATATTATTATATTAGTATAACATCAGCTGTGTCTACACGCTATTATTTACGAACGCTCCGCTCCGATCATCTCGAAGTCAAGTTCCCAAAACTCGATTCAAATATAACATAAATATTCGGCATTAAATTATGTTGACTTTTTTTTGTTATTGTGTATGGCTCAAGTCCCCACGTCAATGCTTGAATTAGGTAGGAGTATATGGGGATAGAGCTGCTCTTCTGTTTTTTTTTAATTTTGAGAACTCTCCTGATAGTTTTTAGAAACGGGTACGTTCCATGTGACAAAATACTTTTTTTAATGTAAATTATTTTGGTATTTTGCGAAATGTTATCGAATGAGATGTTCAAACTGAATATAAATATCTTCTATACAACTCATTATTGTTAGTTGTTAAGATACTACTACATAAGGTTATAGAATATAATTTTTAAAAACAAGTTAGGTTGAGTTCAATCATTTCGAGGGGCATTATAATGTTTTTTCCAGTTTTACCACAGCTCTTTGCATAATTTAGTACATGTATTTAACCAGGAAATTTCGTTCGGAAAATGTGATTAATTTTCATTGAAATCGAATTAGATGTAAATGCGCTACATGCGTCAATAATGTAGACAGTGTAATACCAATAAAATATTACTAATATTATTGGGTGCAGTATTGTATTATTATTATATTATGTAGGATTAAGAGTTATGACCTTATATCTGTAAACGTTCGAGATATAAGCTGATATATTACAATATAATCAATTATTGAATAATATTGTTTATCGATGGCCTTTTAAAGAAAAACATAATATTTGGCATGTGCACACACATTTTGATCATTTCGGGTTACAGCAGGGACTACCTAAGATGCTTTATTTGGGTGGGCCACGTGAACGGATGTGTATAAGAGGTGTGTGCGCGTTAACATTTATCGTATTAAATTTTAAAGCGATTATCATCGCGTACGAAAAACGCAATCTGTTCCGCTGGGGATCTACAACGATGTATATAACTATATATGTATAAGTATATTATAACATAGTATCAATTTTTTGTTTTATTTGTTGTAATCGTAAAAGCATAAAGCGCGTTATGCATGATATTATTATCATTATTATTATTTTTCATACATAATATAAATATCAATAATATAAGCAAAAGGATCAATAAATCGATTCCAACGCAGTAGATGATTTTAACAATTTATCGAAACTCATAAGTTGTTTTATTTAATCATTAAACACTATTAAAGTATCGTCAATGGTCACAATATGTATTTACAAAACAACACACACACACACCCATTACTTCAGTTGTAGATGGTAAAACAGTCTGGTTGGCATGTGGCTGTATAAGCCTGTAATAATCAACTGTAGGTACCTATACTACTACCTAAATGTTAAACAAATAACTGAATAACAACAACGCGGTATTTAAATCAACGGAACTAGGTTAAATCGTATTTGCAACGGTATTGAAAAAAAAAATTAAAGGTATAAGTAGTATCCATCGATTCGAACTAAACTATAAACGGTTTGAAACGAATTATAAGTGAATAATACATAAATACACAATACAATATGATAGCTACATTTACTCGATTAGAGAGAGCCCACGCCACACCGTTTACCCGCGACGACGACTGTTTAGTGCAAAACATAAATTCAATTTTACAATATAGAAGGACATTTATAATCATAGCCGAAATTTGAGAATATTATAATGGATTATAATGACGCGATATATTATACAGGGTAATAATATTGCATAATATGCATTTAATGTTATTTTTTGGGTTCCTCGATTGTTTGTTTTTTCATTTCGTATTTACGCGACATCACACGTATTAGGTATAGAGGTACCTTATAATATTTTATCATCTATAAAAAGCAATTCAAATTTATTCAATCTCAAACACCAATAATGACTTTATTTCAAAATGTATTTCATGACTATCCGAGTGTTCGACGAGCAAAAATAAAAAACAATTCACATAAAATATAAAATGTATAAGCACTTAATTAACAGCAATATAATTGTATCGACTCCGATGACATTTATACGCTTATATTTCATATAATGTGATGAAAAACGTACAAGGTTTATTGTTGATCGATGAGTAGTTTACGATTTCAGAAAATAGCGCTTGAAAATTGCGTTAAATATTTAAGCACGCGTATTGTTCTGAGACCTTGTGGCGTTTATAATATATATTATATACGTTTCGAGCGAAACGTTTACCAGAGTTCTCAAAATATTTTCAACTTCAACGAAAACTTTTTGTAGTATATTGTAATTTGTAGCATGAGCCGACATTCTTAACATTATTTTTGAAATCGTTAAAATATTTATAAAGCGTTGTATGTATAATATGTATACCATATTATACAGGGTGATTCACCAAACATGCTTACCTACTATTATTCACTATTGAAAATCTAATTACTTAAAAACCATATGTTTTCAAAGTATTGAGGTTTTTTTGTACTACTTATAAAGCGAGTGTCCTGTGGGGATTCTGTTTTTCAAATGAACCCCCCTCTCCTTTTTTACTATAAATTATTTAGCGGACAATTATTTTGAAAATGCCAACGTGTCTAAATCCAAATTCGAACGAGTAGTTTTCGAGTTGTATGGCTTTGTGTAGGTACAAAGAATAATATAGATCTATGAAAATGGGTTTGGAAGGTATGGAAGTTATGGTGATTTGAAAATGTTCGAATTAATATTAATTTACATCCACATTAAACATTTATAATTTGGAAAAATGGTCCAAGAATAATAAATTCTTGATCTAATATTACATAATACTATAATTGATATTTTTGTAAAATAATTTTTAAAGACTATTATTATGACAAACATCCCATTAACCGCAGAATAACTATAATCGTTCGAATTTTATTCAAAATTATTTGAGAAACAGAAGTTTGTATCTCCACAGGACTACTTTATTAGTAGGTAGTACCAATAATCTCCTCGATAATTTGAAAACAAGGTTGAAAATTCCAAAAATCTAAATTTAAATGAATTCATTGTTAAAGGAAAAACGAGGACGGGGTCGAGCGTACTTGTAGTTGTTACATTCACTAAATTATACGAGGAGCTGTGGTGAAATTTGAAAAAGAATCACTCTGTATAATATACGTCTTCGCCAAACATCCGACGTCGAACCGTCGTCCGTCGTCCGTCGTCCGTCGCTCGGTGCAGCAGCCAGCAGCAATCGCATTGCGTGCGTAGGTATTATACAGATATTATATTATTATTATGCGACGTGAAAACTAAAAAATACGAATAATAATGAAATGTCTTTGTTGGACGCGTTTTCAGTAGGGGACCACGAATAACGGTCGATCCGTTCAACGATATCTGCAGCTTGTATTCTTATATTATTATATTATATAGGTACGCGCACATAGGCGAGACCAGGTGTTTTGCTATACATTGTATTATTATTATTATTATTATACCGTGTCTGTTGTAATATACCACTTTACCATTGTTGTTATATTTTATAACATTATTATACGTCGTACCTGTATACATATATTTTATACGACCGAGTTTTGTCACCAGTCCAGCAAGGAGCGGGCATTACAGTTTAAAAATCATTTATATAATTTACGTATAGGTATAGCATGCGCGGTCAAACTCTCTTTTTGCCTGGTTTCTGTTTTTTTTTTTATCAAAAAATCTAAAGGTCAGATACATAATATAGTTTTACACTATGGTAATATTCACATAGAAGTCTACACAGTCGCTCGGATAATAACTGTTTACGCGTATACCTATATGGGCATTATGCGGGTGTTATTTTAATACCGCTACTAATGGTTTGTACCAGGGCTCGCAAACTTTATAACAACGTTATGAATATTATGATTACAAAGTTATACATGACAAAAAACGATTGAAATAAATATTTATTTACAATAAAAACTAAAAACATATTTTATACACACAGTAATAGTATGTAGTTTTTACCGTGGACCTGCACCCTGCAGGGACCTCAAAATCGGCTTCACCCTAAGCGGCCTAAGCCCCTTAAAGTATAAATACAGCTCTGAATTTATACCTATACTACGGTGGTTACCTATATCTATGATGGACGATAAGTAAGGTGATGCGGTTTCTATTTTTTATTTTTTAAGATAAACTACTAATTCGTTTGAGGATTCAATTTACCAGAGTCGTATAGGTACGTTATGGTCGATATTATAACAAATATAATATATTATTATTTTCCGATACCTTTACTCGCGTGCGCAGTACTATAATAATAAAATATATTAAACAGTCATCGTAGCAGTTGTCCTATACGATTATAATATACTCGTATGCATTTCATTTATACTACGAGATATATATATGTCCCGGCGAAATCTGTCGAGCGGTGCCCTCGCAATAAATTAAAGCGGTTAAAGTGAAATATTGATCCAATAAGGGGTGGAAATCACGAGGGAGCCATTTTGAACGTTAGACGGCGTTGGTTAAACATTTCGTCAAAATCCGTTTTACACGCCGCAGATGTACAAATAAAATGGTTTTCCAGCATTGGATTATAAACTTGTTACCGTACAATGTAAGTAAGTGTTAAGTATATAATTTCCGTTGATTATTGTCAAGGAATTGCGTTTGTTTTCCCGTCCGGCTCGAATGTGGCGTAGGTATAAGAGAGATCGATCAAATCAACTGTAGATAATATAATATTATTGTACCTATGTAATTAGGGATCAGAACATAATGCACTTTAAAAAGGCCAAAATAAATGCTTTAAAAATATGCACTTATTTTTATTTTATTTTACTCACAATTTTTCACGAATACCAATATTTCTATATTTTATGGTTTATACTAAATATTTATTAATAAAAACATGACATTTCATGTCAACTAGGGGTTTGAAAAACACTACAATAATATCTAGGGAAAACGCTCAAAATAAATAAACGTTATAATGTATTTATTTTTTTTTTTGCTAAAATTTTCAAATCGTATTATGTAAACTTGTCTTTAGTATTAGATATGCTCTAAAAAAAATGGTAAAATTAAAAAATATGCACTTTAAAGTCTTAATATTTTGTTTGTAGTGTTGTGAAATCGATATCTAGCTTACATAGCAATAAATCTAATAGCCCCAAAATAATGTGCAAATGCAACAACTTCGAGCCTTACGGCTATAATGGTAAATCGTATGGCAGCAACAAATATATCCAACAATAATATTATAATATAATATATTTTGTAAAATTTTCTTAGACAGTTTTGTAAGGTTATTACATCATATTATTACTGAATATTATATTATACTGTGTATATTATATAATGCGCAAACCTTATCGGAATTAAGATTAATTTTTAATTTCAAACACGCACAAGTGTATCATTGTTATATCAATAATTCCCTGTTATCGGAATAAGTTTCAAAGTCAATTCATATACTTCAAGATGGCATTCATAGGTACCGGCGGCGGTTCTATAGTAATATTTTATTTTGTTTTCCTCGACGGTCCATAATATATTATATTTTGCCGTCCGATAAAATAAAATGTTATTAAAATATGTGTTTAGTTGTAATATTTTGCATAATCTCAAGAGGATGTGTCAGCGTAATATTTGTTTTCTTTCTCAGGCCAGCGTGCACATATAAAGATAAAACGCTTTCGCGTAAAATCGTTTTTTTTTTATGATTTTTGAGTAACTTTAGACAATTATCTGTACCTATTACAGTTAATTGTAGAGGATAATATTTTAGAGCAGGGGTCGCCAACCTTTTCAAACAAGTGAGATATATTTGAAATTTTTAGTCCCAGGTGATCGACATCCAGGAGAATTTAGGTCTTTAGGAAGAGATTTGTTTTATGAGCAAAAAAAAAAAAAAAGGTCTAAGCTCCAAAGAATAAATATTTATTGTTTCTTCATGATAATAATAATAATTCCGAAATAATATCCGATTATTTATTACGCGATCGACCGATAATGGTAAAATTAATTTTTATAACGATCGACCTATATTCCTAGAAAGATCGACCCCTGTTTTAGAGGGTTTGACATTTTAGTTTTATATATTATTGTTATTTGACTTTTAAATAAAATAAAATGTGTGGATATAAATTATATTTAAATTGTTTTGAGACAATATTTAAACAAATCGATATGAAATAACCCTCAAAAAAATTATTCCCTATAATTTTTGTAACGAGTAATTATAGTATTTTACCCTAAGATAATTTTAATTGAATGCGTTTTGTTTGTGTTGCCTTGGGCCAGAGAGAGAAAACAAGCACTGCTCTGACATCATAATATATTAATATTTTATTCAATTTGACTCTGTTTTAAGTGTTTTGACGACATGTAAAACGTTTAACCAACTACTCTTTAACACTAATCGATATATTATTGACAGTAGTTGACGTATAGTTGAAGGTAGTTCACTCGACAATAATCTGCTATACAATATACTTTATTTAATAAATCACTGAGCACATATTAATTGTGTACGCTCACACTTTCCAATAACATTCTTTCCTTGACATTTTCCAAAACACTATACTTACATAACATTGTAAACTTCTTATTTTCGATGGAATTCTCAACCTCTTTGTGGGCTATTCTTTGATTTTACTACATTATTCAAAACAATGATTACCCGTTCGTACCAATATAGGTCGGATGCACAAACCAGCCTAAACTATTATTATACAAGTCGATACATTTACCGTTCAAAATATGTCTGCGTTAACGTTTTAAGTTCATCATAGTCAGGCATTACCTTATAGGTACTAGTGAGGGAAAATAACGATTTTTATGAGGTGTTTTTATTATTTTTATAAAGTGATAAGTACACACACGCACACACACATGCCCGCACGCAAAACACACCATTGTAAAATCAATATACATTTATTGCTCCGCTCAGAAACTTATTACTACCGTCTACAGATTAATAACTAAAAGTGTAGGTAGCCTTAACTATTTTTTCTGCTCAAGTTATAAGAATCAATATAACCGCGGAAAAAACAACGAGGGTTTAATGACCTAACCCAATAAATTAGCAAGTGATCGTCCTTGAGGATGTGTGATGTATGTATTACGCTTCCGAAAATGTAAAGGATATTTCCTGCAGTCCTTTCTGTAGGTATATTAGTCGTTTGGAAAATATGAAATCTAGTGATTACATTTAGACATACGATCCGTTACTCTCGTTTGTCATCTACTTGAAAATGTTTGATTTCCCAAATCGTGTTCTAAATCGTTGGTTACACGTAAGATTTTAAATACGCACTAATGGCGAAACGGCGCACAGTGGGGCAAAAGACTATCAAAGTTGGCATTAAATCATAAATGAATTTATTTCTCTTAATAATACTTAATAATAATTCATATAGCATATTTAATTGTATATTTTAAAAAAAATGATTAACGAAAAAAAAGTGTAAAAAGAAAATGTTTGTTGGCAGGTGTTGAACCCGCTGTGACCATGGTAAAAGTGATAAGCCGCGCTATTCCATTCGGTTCCAGATAAGAACACTGATAATTATGGATATAATACTATTTAACTTTAAACTGTTTCAATAGGTAAACCGTAAGTTAGTTCTGAAAATTTCAAACTTCCATATTTAACTATTAACTTACTAACGTAAAATAACATTATGCATTACGTAAAATAACCGATAAAAAAAAAGCGCAAATATGTGCAAAAAAAAAAAATTGCTTTCTGTTCAACAGTAAATAAGAATGAAAAAAAAAAAAAATTATCTTGATCTACCTCGGAACCTAATCAAATCATTAAATATTCATAAAATAATTTTTAAAAATCACTATTCTTGTTACAATTACTATTTGAATAGCAGCAAAATATAGTTTCATCATAATATTAAAATTATTAGGTAAAGTAACATCTTAATACATACTTGAAGTAGAAGGATTTATCATAAAAATAAGTTCGATCTGCAAATTCAATGACAACAAGCACAAGTTCAAAAAGCACGTGATTTTCGAAATCACAAACGCGAAAGTTTATAACAACATCACCTGACTACAAACGAGGCACTTTCTGGTGGATATGAGTGAAATAAACATTTTTAATCTGTCTGATTAAAATGAATGGGTCTATAAGGATTACAAAAATGTCAATAACTAAGATAAATAGAGAATTTTATTTTTTGCCATCTTTGATAGTCTATTGTCCCACTGTGCGGCGTGTTCCAAATCTGTCCTTAATCCTTTTCGTCTAAACGCGAACTTTATTGGATTTAAATTCATTGGAGCAGCAGCAAGTCGCCTATAAACGAAAACGGATGTACAAACCGTTTCCAACCGGTCGTTCGATATAATAACGCCGATGCATATAATTCTCTCTCGAGACTTTATATCCTTTACTCGCACAGACAAATACACACATACACACTTACTCAGACACAAAACATATCATTGTTACATTTATCGATTCATTGCACCGCTCAGAATCTAAAAACCACAGATTCATAACTAAAATTCGAGTTAGCATTAACTTTTTTGTGTCCAAGTTTGAAGTTATGAGAATCAACCCAACTACGGGAAAAACAAAGTTACGTCGTTCCAAATATCTGTCATTAATCCTCTTCGTCGCCCAACGCACAACTATAATATTGGATTTAAATTCATTGCAGGTCGCCTATAAACTAAAACGCATGTGTATACAGACCGTTTCCGACCGGTCGTTCGGTATATACCTATATATTATAATAACACCGGTGCTAATTCTCCGGCGAGATTTTATCCGTTATACCTATATGTTGCAGAGGTATATTATAAATGTTTATACGACTCGAGTTTACCTACTCGACCGGTACCTACGCGTATAACACTTACGGCCTTCTCGGATATGCAACACACTGCAGCACACAGCACGCGGCAATAAACGTGATGGACATAAAACGTAATATTGCAACCTGCAATACAGCCCAGAAGGTCAAGTATTTACAATAATGATGATGTATTGATGTATAACGTTATAATATGCCTCGACGTGTGTAGGTATAATGTATATATATATATATGTGTGTGTGTGTGTGTGTGTGTGTGTGTGTGTGTGTGTGTGTGTGTGTGTGTGTGTGTGTGTCTATCTGCTACATAACCATTTGGGTGTACTCGACACGATTTCAGATTTTTCGCCAAAGATTAAACACACGTTTTATTGGCCGCGGTGATGCACTATTAATGTGTAGGTATACATATACGATATGTACATAATATAATATGAGATGCAAGTACACCTATATAGCAAGGTGTTCTAGTTATAATTCAATAAATACGAAAAGGAACGAAAACCAAATAGAGACACGTATTACCTATAATACCTGTTACTACCTATCATTGTTGTAATAATATTATGATCTGCATATTAGAAAGCGTTGCTACGGGGCTTAATCACATGTAGTATACTTATAGTTGGGTCCCAGATTATTTTATCTAAGTAATACAAGTATACAATACAAACGAAAAAAAAATAAAAATAGTAAGAATTTAATATTCAAAATATATATTATAATATATTATTTTACAATTCATAAATATCACTTTTGTGTAATTCATTCAAAATTAGTTCAACTGTTCCCTCAATTATCAATATATATTGTAAAATTAATGTAAAGCAAAAGTGAGTTTTTTTAATCTTATTTTATATTATAGGTATAAATGTATTATAAATAAACTATGTATTTTAGATATTTGATTTTTAACATGTTTAATATTATTTTGTTTGTATTATATATATTATAATATAATATTTTGTATTAGGTACCTACTTATATCATAATATTTTGTGAGATTCTAATAATTTATAAAACTGGCAAAAAATATTTATAACCATACTTGTGGTCAACAAAGATCATGGACGGTCCTAAGTTTCTAAGTCTGTTACAATGGGAAGGAAAACGTTGGTTTAGTGTAGTTGTACTTACCGACCAAATTTGCGACCCAACTATATAGTGTAATATAGCTAAAATAAATTGGGACCCGACTAGGATGCAGCCTTCGCAAACTGCATACAATATGCATTTTGGCGATCGATGTCGATTTACAGTGCCCGTGAAGTTGGTCCTTAAACTATATTCAAAAAGTTTGATTCTGTGCTAGGAGGCAGTAAGTATAGTTAGCATGAATTTGCAAGGCTATTTTTAGAATTTGCAAGTGCAAATTATGAAAGTCATCGAGGATCAGGACATAGCAGGGCCAAGTTCACGCATTTATACGATTTAAATTTTCCGATTTACACGATACATAGCTAGTCCGACAGCGATACATAACAATTATATTGTTCTCGACCGACATACGCCGCGCCGTAAGAAACAATTGAAATGCGGTGAATGCCTCGTGTAGCCACGCATAAATATGTGTTTTATGCGAGCACACAACAATAATTAAAAATGATAAAAATCAGAGTTTATAGGTGTACCACAAATATTATGCTTTATGAAAGTGAAATCGATTCGGGCAAAATTGACATTGCGCCTCGTCGGATTTAGCTTCCATGTATTTTTTAACCGACCGTCGTCGTCCCGCACGCGCCCGCGCACAAGACCATTTTCCCGTAATGACCCGTTATAATAATATTGTATAATATTTACCGTACAATATTATTAAACTTAAACATATTATAATATTAGGTAGGTATTATTATATACGTTTCGATCGATATCGGTCGTAGTCGTATGGTATTTTTTAATAACACTATAATATGCAACTTTTCGTGCGCAATAATATCGCCGTAATGTGCCGTGTCTATAATATGAGCGTATCTATAATCTTAAACAGCTGGTACTTCAGGATAATAATATATGTAACACATATTATTATCATCGATTATTATGTACTTGTGTACACCCACGACCGGATTTATGGGACTTACTTTATTCCACATAGGGTCCGAGTCCCTCTCCTCCACACACCCACACGCCGTATTGATACGCCTGCAGCTTCTGCGGAAAACACGATGTAGTTTATTTTTTGAAGTGAAATTTCTCAAATGATTACCTATCAAAAGAAAGGAGAGAATCAGAAATCACTCGCTAGCGAACAGAGTCCTCTCGTCGTAATAATCGCGGTGGTATGTTCTTGGTAAATCCATTTTGTATATCACGCACGTTTAAAAAACCGTAATGACGCACTCGCGTTTTATACTTTTTCACTTACTCTGTGACCCGGCGATGGAAAAGTTTGGCAGCCCGAAATGTCACCCCGTCAGCAACCATCCCCTATATATTCCTATACTTCGCACCTGTATCGTCACCAGAGTATATTATAAAGGTGTCGTAAGTATTTTCCACGGTTTGAGGTAGGTATACAGGTCATTCAACTGCACGGTATAGAAATTTGGTCTCCAGAGTGGTGTGTACGGTTTATCGCCAAAAATCAGCTGATCGGCATACTAGGAAGAATCACGACCATCGCGCTCTCGGTGTACCTATGTAACGATACATAAGGTGTCGAATTAAAAACATAAACATGAAGTATACAAATTTAAAATATTTCAATTTTTATTATAATATTTTTTTTTCTTGCAAAATAATTAAATAAACAAATTATCTACTTCATTGATATAGTATTTTATTTTCATCTTTTTATTTTCTATTTTATTTTCAAGTATATAAAACTTTTCTCTTGCTATAATATTTTTTTTATTACAATAAACCAAAATGTAAAATAAAAATAAATGTATATTACATAATAATATTCAGATCATGTTTTTTTTGCTAATGAATCATGGTAATATTTAATAAATTATAAATTTACCTATAAAACTAACAACAAAAAAAAAAAGTGATTTGATAATTAAGTGGCTTTTTTGTACTAAATCTAACCTATCTCACTCATACTATAATCATACTAATTTGTATAGGTACTGCAGTTGTCTTATTTCTCTATTTTTTTGATTAATAACATTTTACTGTATTCCAGTATCAATAATTGCACATTTTGTTATGATAGTTTTATTGTTGTTTATCTCTTTTAAATTACACTCAATGAATGGACACTGTGTTACCCATTTTAAATTTTAATGATAGGTATATACTAAGAAATAAAACACAATGTACTTTAATACTTATATAATTAGGTATTAGTAAGTATCTGTGTTTTACATACCTACGAGTATATTACACTATTATGTTATTAACACTTCATAGTTCAGTGACTTGAGTTAATTGTTAAATCAATTTAATGTGTGATAGCGATTGCACGTTGTAAAATTATAGTAATATAATACTGTTATCTATAAATATCTGTAAATATAATAATTGTGGGGAAGCTTATAATTCTAAGGCAGGAGGGCCAATTAGTGAGATAATTAATAAAAATCCAATGTCTCACATGAAGTATTTCGTAGTTCAAACACTATATTATAACTACAGGTATGTACCATGAAAATATACATTATTTAACTTCATTGATTTCCGCTCGAGCGCTATATAGATTCCATTCTCACGGCAGGCAGTAAATCGAAGATATAAACACTGGGCATCAAAATAAATGCTCTATTGAGTAACCTCCTGCGTGTATTGTCTTCAACCGTGGTATACTTACCTACTTATACCATGCATTTATATGCGATATGCAGCTATAATTATACTATATATATATGTGGGTGTGTTCACCCACGAGTTGCGTGCCCGCTTGTTTCCGCCGTGGACCGATCGCGAATATACATCGAGCAAAACGGCTGCAGTGTATACATATACATTATACAAAGTGATTTTTTTATGCATGCTCACTCATTTTTCTCTTCAATAATACATTTATTCAAATTCTGATTTTTAGAATTTGTTTAGTATACCTTGAGTCCTATAGAGAACATATTTTCAAATTCCCGATTTTTTGTACTCTACCTATGGAGTATCCAGTGGTGATACAAACTTCTATTTTTGAAATGAGAACATCCATTTTTTACTACTAATTATTTACTTTATGATTTTTTTGAAAATGTTGATGTATCAAAATTAAAATTCCATTAAGCAGGGAAAACTAAGGGAAATAATCCTTAAAAATGGTTTTACAAGAATATAAACTATATATAATATTAGATGTAGTATTTATTACAATACTTTGACATTTTTACAAATTATGTGTGTTGATACTTTGATAGATCAATATTAATTACTAGGTAACATTTTAAAATCATCAATGCCTCTATACCTACTTAATCTACTACCATAGATATATTATCCTTAGAACACAATAAGTTATATACCTCAAGAACTACTCGTTTAAATTTCGAGTTGGATATAGGTACATAAAAATCGTCAAAACAATTTCTGCTATAAATAATTAAGAGTCAAAAAGGGTGTTCGTATTTGAAAAACATAAGTTTGTATTGTCACAGGATCATCCTGCTAAGTGGTAAAAAAATATCCCAAGAATTCGTTAATATGGCGGTCTTCGTGTGTATATTATTTCAAAATTCCAAAAATCGGAATTTGAATATACGCATAATTTAAGCATATAAATAGGGTGAGCGTGCTCAAAAAATCACCTTGTACATGTGTATGTGTGTGTGTGTGCACCCACGAGTTGCGTACTCGCTCGTTTCCGCCGCGGACGGATAGCGGCAAATATATATACACGGCGAGCGAAACGGCTGCAAGATGGGCGGTAAACGTGTGGTATGTATATAATATATATATACTTATATATGATATATATCATATACAGTGTGTATTTAAAATTGTGTTATTGTATATTATTATATTTGCATAGTATACGGTTTAATAATTACACGTTTGGGCTCGCCGACGAGACACGTAGTCCCTCACCTGTCGCGGCCCCGACCAAGGGGCGTATGTGGAGAGCGGAGGCGAGTGCAGCTCTACGACAGTGCACGCATATTATATTATTATAATATATATATATATATATATATATATGTGTGTGTGTGTATATAGGTAATGATATTGCATTATAATAATATATACAATGTACATTAGACCGTAATATAGCTGAGCGATAAAAAACGATAAAATAAAAAACGAACGCCTATTACTGTCGACTGCCGTCAAAAACCACCACCAAACACAGTAATAATTCCTGCAAAAACGTAGTTTTTCAGGAAACAACAAAACGGTTTTCAACACTAAATATATTATAGTCGGTAGAGTAAAAATAATAATTTTTTAAACATTTAAAAGACCGTATGTTATCACACCCATTGTACGAAGAAACTATATTGAACACAGAATAAAGGTATTTCACAAAATCACAACTATTTATGGGTTTGAAATTTTAATGGACTTACTTCCATATTGACTTCAACAGTTAAACAAATCAGAAGACGAATAGCATTAAGCACACTTTTATTTGGAGTTACTACCTTCAGCAGCTGATAACATTGTCATATGTGATTATAAAGTGATGTATATATGTGTTTTAAAATTAGATACAAATATGTTTAATATTAAAATGCACATGTGATAACGTCTCATTTAAATATCTACAATTCTAAAATTTTAAAATTATTATTTTATCTATTTATATGAGTTTTACTTTCTAACGAGAAAACCTTAATTTTTATTACGGAAATCGATTAGAGAGTTAAAGTATATATTGATAGAGTATAGAGAAGTATATGTTGTATAGGTAGTATTAGGGAATGATTTCTCGAAAAATGCACTTAATAAGTATGCAGTTGTGCACATTTTATTTTTATTATTGGATTTGCAAAGTATTGTCGGTCACGAATTCTCGACGCTGCCTGCACATTATTCCAACCCGGAATCAATAATCAATAAGCAAATCTCTTAACCTAGCTCCTATGCCAGCCGTACATAAAATTGTTGTCCGATATACCCCCTATGCGCATATTATTTTGTATAGTACCTAGTAATTGCAGTTAATAATGCGAAATGTAAAGAAAAATATACTTTATTAACCTCATATGCCGTGGTAACAACAAACCTCTAATGTGATGCTTGAGAATAAAATAAACTTCATGTGTGCAAAAAATCTTAACAAAATATTTAATATCCATTTTGAATAAAATAATGTAATAATATACAATAAGGGTCCGATTAAATTTTTAACATTTTGATATTGCATACATATTTTTTAAGCCACCATTTTAGCACCATCTCTACTGAAAAACTGGGTTTTTCATGTAGGATAAATTTCTCCGCGAACGGCGGTAATAATATATTATTAGGTATCTACCCCTGTTGTTAAAAATCATGTTGTATATAAATCGTCGTCACCACAGATGGGCGCTAAAATCGTAAAACACTCGCCAAAATAAATGTCCAAAACTCGCCTTCTACAATAATAAACGTCTAATAAATATTATGCAAATATATGCACCGAAAACTGTTGATATTTTTTCACTCGTAGGTATAACATAATATCATATTCATGACGATTTTAACATCGCGATTTTACCCGAGCGTCCATTTATTCGATCCCGACGCATATAACACGATTTAATACACCCGTATAATGATATACGTGTAATGTAATACCTACGGCGAGGCATTTTTTTATTTCTTTTCTGCTAGTCGAGAGCGTGTTATTTAAAACGATCCGAACGGTGTGGTGTAAGTGTTTATTTTTTTTTTCTCACCCGCGACCGCTGAGCGCAAGTATAATATGCACCGCATAATAATATGTACCTAATACGGCGCGCCGGCGTTCGGCGACTGTTGGCGATGCTTATCTGATTTATTCCGTAAAGGTTTATGCCCAGGTATACAACATCAAATAGGTGCACGATAATAGTATTATTATGATATTATTACACTGCAACTTTGGCGGAAAAAAGGAGGAAAAAAATTTGTTTTGATATTAATATAAATACACACACAAATAATTTAACAACAATAATAATATGATATAATATTATACTGCAATAATTGTGACGCGCGTTTGTGCGTACCTACATTATAATATTATATACGCGACTCGTATACTATACAACTATAAGCGTATAGTCCATTGTCCGTCCGAATAAAAAAAAAAAAAAAAATCACACACATACACTTCATAAAAAACTATATTATTATTATACATGTGATATATAAACACACACACACACACGCACAGAGGGGACGACGCACACGCATTTTTTTCTATCGATTTCTCCCCTCCGTTGCCGCCGCCGCCGACGACGACGCCGCCGTCACGACCGTATCCGGTTTATCACACATTATCATCCGCTAGTAAAAAATCATATGGCTAAAAAAAAAACTAAGTATATCCGCTTTTGTGTGTGTGTGTGTGCGTATTACACACACGAGACGAGGTGGGAAAGAGTGAGCGAGAGAGAGAAATATTGGCACCCGATCAAGTGATGGGACCTCGGGGTTAAAGACTGCTGCGGCGGCGGCGACGGCGGCAGAGCTATATTATTATAATATACGGTTTTATTATATTACTTTTTTTTTTTTTTTAGTGCGCTTTTATTGTATTGTTCTCCCGGTCGTCCGAATGCGCGCGCCCGATAATTCACAACAGAGTTCATTAACTCTGACCTGTTTTAAAATATTATATTATTTTACAAAATAACCTCGCGATGACTGCACTGTTTTTTTTTTTTTTTTTTTATTATGCCATTTTCGAGTATCCATACCTGCAGGTACATAATAATATATATGATATTATTTACTTAATTGTTTATGTTGCTACGATGTGCCGGAAAATATTTACAACCCGTGTATTATATATAGGTACCTAATACAGCCGCCGCGTCTGTATGTGACGTGTTACACGATACTATATAACCTATAGGAGAGGGGAGGCCAAACTTTTTTCGATTAAGATCTACTGAGAGTATATGTTCTTCCTTTGAAAATCGACTAACGTAAAGAAATTATTTTTTTATTTTGAAGCCCTTATCACTATTACGTATAGTAATAAACATACTCACCCATGTATGAGTGATGATAATATTAAAGTGTAAAGTTATCTAAAAATGAGTGTTTCACATTGAATTGCTAAATAATTTCAATATAAATTGACATTGTACTGTTGGCGTGGAAGCTTGTCATCATTAAAAATTGTCAGTTAATAATTATAATCTGTTGTTGAATAGTCGCCCGCCGGTAAACGTAGACGCTGCTCTAAATAAATTATATCGTCAAAAATTGTAGCTCGGTATTCAGATTTTATAACTTTCGTGTGATAAAATTCCATATCGCACTAACAGGTTAACCCAAAATGTGTAACTGTATCTACTAAATTATAATTAGTTCTAACAAAGGGGGATAGACACTGAAATCGTCCGTTTGGCTACCCCTGCTGTAGGTTATAAGACCTATACACAAAACCAATGGAGCAGTTATTATACCATTTCGGAGCGCTCAACTTTTGGCGAGTTTAATATATTGTTATTGAAATTAATTTCCGTGACCTTTATATTATTCTACACAAAACAATATTATAATGCGCAAGCGCGTTATGTATATAATATATAATATTATATGTACCTATTGTTATTCGCGATGTTCTTTATTATGGTGTTTCCATGAAAACTGAACATTTTAAACGTCTCAGTTGTAAGATATTTAGAAAATTATATATATTATAATGTACCTAATTTTCTATCACTTTTATGTATGTAATATTATAATAATTTTACACGGGACACGCGCTCATTTGCAGCGCACTCTGGTCGCATCTCGGCCGATCGTGCTTTAGCAACACAATATATTTTACCCGAATTTATATTCGCCAATTTCCGTTCGAGTTATGGTAACTTCCGGAAAATTTACAATAAATCTTGAGTTGATCCACTTTGCGTTTGCAGCAAAACTCGCGAACACAACTAATTTAAATAAATCATTTCGGCGAACGGAAAAGTGACTAAAGATATTATTTAATGAAGCACCTGCTGCAGGTGTATTGCAATATACAGCGGTACCTATTATGCACACAACGTATAATCAAAACCGTTAAAATTCTCTTAGGTTTAGGTCTATGGGGTTCGCTTTCTGAGTTATTGAGGCATTTAAATGATTATTATTTTTTCTGAAAATATGTTTTGAAAGGCGCTCGAGTCTATAAATACGATCGATTTCTGTTAAATCGAACTATTCGAGATTTCACAAATCTTTAAAACCACCTATAGGTTTATAGATAAACAATTACAAAATCTGTCTTAAAGCCACCCTACAAAAGATGTTCTTTTAAAAAAAAAACAAATTATCTAAACAGTTTGTCTTCCTCTGACTTGAGAACGTTTCGGCGCGTTTTAGTTTATTTTCATATGATAGAATTTACTCGTATTCGTCGCCGTTTATTAAAACAAACCGTATAAGTCGTCTCGTATATTGGTACCCGTTATTAGAATAATAATTATTATAAATAATGATAAATATTATTTTAAATCGATAGGGGAAAAAGTGACAAATTAATAATGTAGCTGTATTTTTTATTGTTGGCGAGTATAACATTTTCGTATAGCATATTAATGTAATATTTTTTCTTTTTATTTAGTGCTGTTTAATATGTTTACGTAAATTCTGCGGTATAGGTACCAATATCGACATCGGGAGACATAATATCAATATTAAAAGTGGCGAATAAAAGACCTATGTATCCTTATAATATAGTGACCTCTCTTTTTTCCATACACATAATAATATCATAACATTAGGTATAATATTATATACCGTTATTATTGCATGTTGCCACAGATACGGTTACACCGATAATGACTTGAAACATTTTATCGGTTATCCGTGTTCTGTACAAAATATGTACGATATAAAATATACCATTTCGTTATTGATGTCAACTATTATATATTTATATATTATGTGTGTAATATTATATTATTATATTAAATTATCACACTATATTATAATTTAATTCATGACATTATAAATGGGATTTATTTAAAGTGTGCCGTTTGAATACCACTCTTGTCTTTATATTCGATAATAATTGTATGCAATCGTTTTTTTCAAACATCGACGGAATAATGCATCGTAATACCGTATATAGATATAGTCCTATATATACGATATTATTATATTTACGGTTATTGATTCTCGTGCGAACGCCACACGCGAAACATTGCGTAACAATATTATAGTCCTCAATTAATATTATTATTTTTGCAGATAGTTTTACTGAAAAACGTTGAACGGTGATACGGCTTATGGGATACGCAATGTTTGTAAAAAATCACAGGTACTAAAGAAATGCGGATAGGCCATTCGTCGCTATATCGGCGATCCAAGTATTATAAAAATAATTTGAGGCCCGGTTTTATTACGTCACGATAGTATCTTGATTAGAGAGCCTCGATTTAGTCGATTTCCTCTCCTTAAACCGTAATTATTGTTCTACTGATGCTTAAGTTTCACCTCCGATACCGTGGCCTTAATTAATGTAGGTATTTATAACATAGTCGTGGCCTATCCGTTTCTTTATTACCTGTGGTAAAAATACATATAATATCAAACGCTTTCAATTTTTCATATACAAAGTGTAAAATATCTCGAGTAAGTATATTGTAATTTGTAGTCGTTTTGTTGAATGATTATCGTGAGCTTTAATAAAATATTTTCCAAGTATAATGTCTTAAAAGTCGTTTCATTTAAATATCCGCGCGATTTTGAAAACAAGTAAAATATCATATATGTTATGTAAGAGTGAACTGAATAAAATATAATATGTAACAATGATCACTGATCAGACCAAGTTATATATATTATGATATATTATAATATAGTCAGTTATTATAACTTAGAATCCAATCCATACAACAATCACTATTTTCTTGAATGATTTGTTACATAATACGTGTTATATACAGAATGATTCGCCAATTTTTAGTTTTTATAACAAATAGATTAAAATTGTGATTTTTGGAATTTTTAAATACACTCAAAGCCCATTTTTCAAATTCTTGAATTTTTCAGTACTACTTAAGGAGTGTTCTGTGGCCATACAAACTTTTGTTTTCCTTATGAAAACCCCTAACCCCTTCTTTATTTTACATTTTTTAAAGGATAATTTTTTTGAAAATGTTAATGTAGGTAAACTTAATTTAAAATTTGAACGAGTAGTTTCTTAGTTGTTAAAATGTTTAGGGATAATAAAAAGTCCTTAAAATTGGTTATACAAAAATATAAAATATACGTAATATTGGATTACTTATTATACTTGGATCATTTTTAAAAATTATTTATATTAATAGATAGTATTAATTGC
This sequence comes from Neotoxoptera formosana, assembly GCA_022818045.1. Taxonomy (NCBI): domain Eukaryota; kingdom Metazoa; phylum Arthropoda; class Insecta; order Hemiptera; family Aphididae; genus Neotoxoptera; species Neotoxoptera formosana. Next base: position 46,608,466 of record CM040632.1, on the reverse strand, counting down.
TAAAATTGTCCAAATCACTAAACAGCTTCCAAATCTTCCAAACCAATAATTATCGTGGACCTATTGTCCTTAATATTTAAAGTCAAATAACTTTAAAACTACTCGTTCGAATTTTGAATTAGGTAAGTACTTGTAGGAGCATGCTTGGTGAATCACATTCTGTATATACGTATATTATTATATGACATCCGTGGCAGTTAATTATATTTTTCAAAATTCGTGTGCATACGAACGCGTTTGTGTTTAGTGAACTCACTGGATGTGATCTGCTATATATAACTCTGGTACGGTACACACATATAAGTTATTATTCTGTATTCCAAAAATATAATATAATAAAATTATGAATAAAAATATTATTATATCATATAGGTACCTACGTACTCCGACCGAGTGTATTTTATTATATAATACCTATTATAGGCGAAAGGTTATCGATGTAATGCTTCTGCGGCGTAGTGCTATGTGCCTGGCTGTATAATAATATACATTTTGATCAATGTTGTCACGGAGATCCGCTTCGACGTACATTTTTATGTTGAAACATTGACTGGCCGCCGTCATTAATCAAAGCCGAGTGCTCGCAAAAAGCGTTTCCGTGATATTGGTTACGGGAGGTAATAACAGTATTTATCTATACCTATATTCCTACCAGCTATCATACAGGGTGATTTTTTAGGCATGCTCACCCTATTTTGTATGCTTAAATGATACATATATTCAAATTCTGATTTTTAGAATTTTTAAATACCTACACTTGAAGACCCTATTTTAGAATTTGAAAATATGGTCTCTAGATATACTTAAAAATACTAAAAAAACAGAATTTAAATAAATATACCATTAAAGAGAAAAATGGGGGTAAACATGTTTAAAAAATCACCCTGTATAGTGTATATATATTATTAAATATAATGCAAATTATACAAGCGTGCTAAAGTGCTAAATATTAAAAAGAAACTTTGATTAAACATTTCGACTCGAGCATTCCGCATAAAAGAAAAAAGGTTTCATCGTTTTTTTTTTTTTTTGTTGACGGTTTATATATTTTAAACGGAGAATAAGTAAATTGTTTTGTAAACTTCTCTCGTCGACTTTCATCAGCTCATTTAGTCGAATTGAAATCGATTGCAGACAAGTTCAAAGCGGTGTATAATACAGAATATATATTGCAGTGTTGCAGTACATTATATAATATTATAATTTGATAATAGATTTAGTTTAATACTGCAAAAGTCGATATTCAATCGCAACATAGTATTAATTTAGGTCTAAGCTAGGTATTTTTTTTTCTGGTACTCTCAAAGGAAAAATTAACAATAAACAAAAAAAAGTTTTCAACTATATAGACATAATATAGTAACAAGCTTACAGCACCGATTGTAATATGAATTACAACCTACCTATTTTAATTACAGTTTTATATAGGGTTAGATTTCTTGTTATTTGTTATAAACGTTTATAATATTATCATAATATAGATTACACTACTATCTGACAAAGATAATTATCAAAAATGTTCATCTTACATATTCTTTTTAAAACGATTTTATCGTCGTGTGACATTTTAATCGGATTCCAAAACAGCAAAACGTATACATCAATAGGCAGTATAGGAAATTATACTAAATTATTATTAATGAAAAATGCGTCTACTCGTTTTAAGCGTTAATTAAAACTTAATCCGAGCGTTAACAATTTATTGTACCTATATAAGAAAATCAACCATAAGTTACTGCAATCGCTTTAGGTACCCTTATATTTTCATAAAGTGTTATACAATCTGAGCCTGTACAAGTTTTAAGAGTAAAATAATTGCAATAAAATGATTATTGTCTTGGTACAATATTATAATTATTATGCTTCTAGCATTCTGCTATGTATGTATAAATTCGTAACTAGTTATAAATCTCCTTATAATGAGTCGCCACAGGAAACACTGCTTTTTTTTTATTAAACGCTTTCGAGTAATTTGTTAAGTTAAATGGTTAAACTCCAAACTTAATAAATTAGTTGAGTGACTATCGTTTGTGAGTTTCAGTTTCTTTATTGATGATAACACTGTAAATAATCTGTAACGGCCAACTATAAATGACTTTGTCGAGGAAAAAAAATGAGGACATCTCTCCGTGAAATTCTTTAACAAATTATTTTTCCATAAAGTCATAAATTCATAAACATTTCTTTCTATTATTAATACATATATTTTTCTTTTAATAAATTTAAGGTTTCGTAAAGTCCGAGATTCTTCGTGTATTAGAACTATAATAAATAAAGACACACGAAACTATAAAAGCAGTTGTCCCCTTAAAACGTTCACATTAGAAACATTTCTAAAAATAATTTTTTTGTAAGTATATTTATTCATAAGAACTAAATAACCTATAAATTGTTGGTAAACTTGTGAATTAAGTATAGATAAATTCTAAAAACTTCTTATTCTACATATGAAATGACGTATGCACATAATTTATTAATTTACTCAAGTAGGTATTTGTTGTGTTTAAAATGTTTGTATAATTGTTCTGTTGGTTTAATAATATGTTTTTTCTTGGTTGATCGATTACACCTAATTATTACTCATCAGCGTACTTAACATATTTTCAATTAAAAATCACAATTATTGAATACAACACTATAAACAAAATTGTTATCTTGTGTTTGATTACAATCGAGTTTTAAATAATATTGTTTAAAGTTTCTTATTTTATAATTACTCAGCTTTTATAACTTCTGAGGATAATTGCCTGCATCGTAATGAAATTCGCTTAATTATTATGTTTTAAACAGTCAACTAACTTGTTACAATGAATACGTCATTGAATTTATAAAAACAGTTGTAATAAAATTGTATATGAATTTTAATTGCTCGAAATATTCCGTGTACGATAAAATCGTAAAATCCTTCTGTATAATAATTAGTAGATTTTTAATAGTAATTTAATAAAATATGGTCGAATTAACGGCGTGTTGCGGACATGAGGTCAGTATATAATATAATATATTGTTGTTTACATTTTATGAATAAAATGTTTGTTCGTAGGTATAATCACTTTTAGATCGAGTTTTTTTTTATTTTTATCGCTCGTTAACTTAATTTATTACCGCACTTTATAATATAATATGTATACAGTCAACTCGTTTTAATCACACAGCAACACGTCAATGCGATTAGGCTTAACCGATCAATGATACTCAAAACACTGTTCGCTTTCGTCAATGATTAGTTCAAAAGTGTAATATATTATAATAATATTAATTACATTGTTATTATTTAATTTATGTTACATTATAGTCAATTATATACAATTATTATTATCGTCTTTGCGAGGAACGTCTGGCGAAATGTCGATTACATTTCTTCTCTGAAGATTTCTCATAATAATAAATAATATACCTATGTAAATACGAGGTATATATGGTATATTAAATTTAAATCGCTATTACCTACTTATTAGTGTAATAACGTAAAAATAAAGAATCATTACATTAGTCATAATTACCAACTTTTGAATTCGGAATGTCAAAATTGTTTTTTTCACAAAAAAAGTCAGTATTGTGGAATAAATTTATTAATAGGTGTTTAATTGAGATATTTGAAGGTTATATATACTATTTATATTGTAAAAATAGCTTAAAATGGTCTAAATATTTTGAAAATTAACTTATCGTGTATAGACAATTTTAATGTAAGTACGGAGTCATATCTCAAGTCTCTATACTACTAGTATTTTTTGAATTACAACAAAATCTAAACGATATTGATTTAATGAAAAATTGTTTGTTAAAACGATAACATATGAATTCGTTCTATTTTGTTGTATTCATAATTCAAATTATTTTGTACATGTACCTGTGTATATATAAAATATTTTGTTTTGTACTATCAATTAAAAATTGTTAATTTCAATACTTTTTAAAAAAAAAAGGAGGTACATATTATAATAATATGTAGGTACCTTTTTATATTATTGATGTAACATAATGTCTCAAAATATTCTGTAATTTATCAAAACGAATTGGGCGATAGACAGCCGTGGTAGTAGTAATAATAATATTTAAGCGCATTCTTTGAGCATTATACTAATGTATTATTTTCGAACACACACAACAGTACAGTATACAAAGATTCACGACATGATAGAAATATATATATTATAGCCGTCGAATTGTTAGTAAGTATTCAGCTATATTATGACAGTATTTTTTAAAAAAAGAAAAGTATGACGTTATTATTTATTTAAGGTAAATACTTTCTGGTTTTTATTTTCACCGTAACAAGAATAAAGCGTGCTATTGACACACAGTGTTTCGATTAAGACTTGCGAACCAAATGCTTTTTATAACATACAATCAGAGTGAAACTGCTCAAGTGAATAATATACAATATTATTATTATTATTATTTGTAATTAACACTATAAAATATATATATTTTCAAATCGGTCGCCGGCCAAGGCCTTTCGTATACGAAAATCACATATAGGTCATTAACCGTATGCACGAGTACATAATATTTTTATTCATTGAATAACGTCGTTTTATATTCGGGTTCCGTCCTCGAGCGCCTCGCCTCCTAAATGTTCACACCGCGGATTCCCACTAGAAACCTGAACAACCTTTTTTTTAATTCCAAAATAATGTCGTTTTTTGTGAACGCACGTTTATACTCTTTACTTGTACTTTATATACTCGTTTATAATTATATCGTGATGTAGGCCACAACAGTTTTACAAGCCAAAAATCGACGATATCGTGCGTGTTAATTTAGGTTAGTCTGTATAACTAAACTTGAGAGTAGTGCTCCATAGTTGACCTTTTTTATCGTACTTTTGTGCGAAGTCGATAATTTAATTGCATACCTATTGAACATATATTATAACAAATATAAAATTAAAAAAAAAAAAAAATGTTTTTGTTAAAATTAAATTTTTAATATTGTTGATACGAAAAAGTATTGTCATTTGGTGAGTCACGATTTAATTAATATTATCTATACAACCGTAGCTGTAGTGCAGGAGAGTCAAGACGAAGTCTTTAAACAATTATCATGGTCTACACGTGAAAAAATGAATACCTATAAATAGATCACGTATTTTAAATAAGTCATGTATATCACACTACCTACATAATATATATTTATATTAAAATTAAAATCCCCTACCCACGAGATGAACTCTCAAAATTTCAGATAATATAATATTATTTAATTTATTTAATAATATACGTCACTGGGTACACTATTATATTGGTATATACCGAATCAGTGCTGCTCGATTGTACATAGCCGGTTTAGTGTGACGAATATTGTTATTATTAAATATATTATACTTCTCTGGCCTAGGTGTGGACATTTTTTTCCTGGTACATAACATATTATTATTATTATATTACTACGTGCCTCGTGTGTTCCATCTGTACTTATACACATTTCACAAATACGAAAACGCTTTGTAATATTATATTATAATAGTGGCACAACTTTCTCCATACAAAAAATACATCGTTCACGAGAACAAGGGTTTCCACGATTTTGTAGAAGGTACCAAATACAGCACACATCAAACGAATAGGCCGCGAAAACAATACGCAATAAAATCGTAGACATCACTAAGGGGTATCGGTGGGTACTATTGTTACCCCGTACATTTTTTTGGGGTAGCAAAGATATTGTTTTGCTACCACAAATTAAACTATATTTGATACATTTTATCATTCGAGTCTTTGATTGTTAAATTGTATACCATGTTCTAAGACGGGGAGGAGGGGATACAAAATAATGTATTCTACATGATAGTGTGATATAGACTTATAGTATGTTAATTATTTATATGTATAAAATAAAACTTTTTTTTACAAAAAAAACAATTTTTTTCAAATAAATATGAGACAATTTTTTGTATTTCATTTTTTTTTTTGCTATCCCAGAATTTTGACTCTATAGTGTTGGCCTTGCAGTAATTATTTGCACAAGCACAACCGCGAGCGGTGGTTTTCTAACGCGGTTATTAATATTAATGGACGCCGCCGATGACGATGATTATTTAATTTTCAAAAATTGTATTTATAAACGCTCGTGCACATATGGTACCTATATGTATATTATCTACCTGCTATATTCAAATGTACTAAAATTTGTTATTAATATTATGGCAACGTCGCAACTATATACTATAATCAACCGATGAAAAATTAAATCAATCATAACATTACCACCGCATCATCTATCTGTCTATACACGGGGTAAACATTTTTCCACCTCACCGCGCAAATCCATCAACTAAATCCGTTAGACGTGAATCATATTCATACTTGGTTTTGATTAGTTAAATAATGATGTCCATATGTGCTATTACGCGTATCCATAATAGTAATCAATTAAAAATAATATTATGTATATCTGAATATTATTTACACATAAACTGAAAATTGCGTTACATTATATATTATTATATGACTTATGAGTGTTAGTGTGAAATAATCATAGGGGTATATTTTTTTATATCCCGGGACCCAAGTACACAAATATTTGGAAGCCCCCCCTCAAAAAAAATAAAACTAAATTTATAAGATTGAAAGTTTAGTTGAATGGAGTAGATGAGTAATTCAACAGAGTTACCCAGCAAAATGTTTTCTACTACTCCGCCGATGTAAACTTTAAATGCTTATAACTATAATGAACTATACTTGTATGAAATTTAATTTTTATGGATTTAAATACTCCTTATAATATTCTACTTCGGAATATATGAAATTAAAAATATATGATGTCATTCAAAAAAGTAAATAACTTAAAAATGATAACGATAAAAAAAACTGTAAAAGATGTAATTTTTTTCAGAAATGCATTGTTGTTTTGAAATGAAATACAATTGTGTGAAAAATATAATTTTAAAAAGTTGAAATTTTTCGAAATAACGAGTGCAGACACTTAAATGGATCACCTGGTACGTAGTCGAAATAATGGTTTGGATATTTTATTCTAACGTCGTCTGCAGTGTAGTTATTTGAACAATAGGTACGCAATATAATAATATTTTACACACACTAAACGAATATTGTACTTGCCCCTGTTTGAATACGTATACACTATACATATTAAATTATTAATAAATACACTCGTACCTATAGTTCCGAATGACGACGCTTTCCAGATGTCAATAATATTGTTTGAGTGCTTCAATCACTATATACATAATAAGTGTGCTCATATTTATTAATACTATTGCAATATTGCAAGCCACTGGCCAGCTGCTGCTGTTCAATGGAAACTAGAAAACGAACATCAAGTAGATCTCGTGTCTTGGTTTTGTTTTTAACAATGCTCGTTTTTGAAGACGTTCGTTTATCATGCACAAACAGTGCTCATCAGTCACACTGGAATTGTCGCGGTAGTGCGTTATAAATTATTATAAACTTTACAGTAAATTATTTTATGGGTACCTACCTATGTATAGTTCGTGTACATGATATACATGGATTTAAAACAGGTATTGTTGACCAGTTACCCCCAGCGGCTGTTTTGTTGGCATTTAAAATATTATGTATGTACCCGTTGCCTTCCACCGAATGTACCGATTGCCCCCAACATATTATATACACGATTACAATACCGATTACAGAATTAATTCGGCAATATTTAAATGTAATAAGTAATAGTCATTATTGCTACAAACATAATTTATATATTTAACATTTTAACACTATCTCATTTTTTATTCCACAAATTACATTTTATGCCACTTATTTTTATAAAATATATTGTATTTATTATTTTACTACGAGTATCTTTTCTTATTGTCATTTATTAACATATTTAATTCCCTCATTTTACGCCAGGCGTGGTATTGTAATCGTCTGTATAATATATTATGTCGAAGCCTTGATGGCAACTCATTTTGCTCATTTTGCTCTATATGTAGCTTAGGGAAAATAGGTATAAAAATGGTAATATTGAGGGCAACTATGCGGCCCTTTAAAATTGCAAGTGAAAAAATAAAATATTAAATTTCAACGCAACTAACTTATTTACCATATATGAGTGAGGGTATCGGACATCTTCCATAATATATATATATATGTATATATATAAATGTAATATCATTTTATTACCCGTAGGTAAGGTATAGACCAGGCGCTGTGATATTTTTTTAGTGAAAATCATAATCGTTTAGATTAAATCAGCTAAACAGACAATAGAGCGAGGTTTGCAGCAGCAGGTTCATCGCGGTATTGTAATCCAAAAAGAAAGCATCGAGTGACGAGCTACATACAACTTACTATTCCACATGTAAATAATAATATTCACTTCGTCTATAATAATATGATAATATATAACTTGGTATTATTTCAAGACTAAATGTCTTCAAGTTGATATAATATATTATTATTATTCATTATAATATTATCTATATGTTATGCGTATAGTTACGCGTACAACACGATTATATTTTATTACACTCTCCGGTTCTCTAATTTTAAAAGGCACTCGGATACAATATGATTATCATTATGTGCAAGCATCTATTTCACACAAACTCGTCATTCGATAACACGAACGTTCGTCAACACTAAACACACATAACGTCTATTAATAATAATAATAGATAGATAATAACGCACTGTATAATAATATAATATATAGGAACAATGACGTATAATCAGAGGCACGCGTATACAACATATACATAATATAATATATAACTGCCGAGGATTTGCCCCCCTCGGAGCCCTCGTCGTTGCCGCCGTAATTCTCAAAGAGTTTTTGTTTATTCACAAGTCGGTTAATGTGAGCTATTGAACGCCCAGATAATATTATGTTTTTTTTTCTTCCTCTCGAGTGGGGTCACGGAACTTTTTTTCGTCGCGTCCCAATTTGCATTTTTATTTCATTTCTTATATATATTTTTTTTTTCTTACAGCGTTGTACATTTATTATAATAATAATAATAATAATATGTCCTATTATATACAGCGTTCAACAAGAGAGTCCCGCCACTGTTTTTTAGCCACTTGTAATATAGGTAGGTATTAAGGTACTGTATAAATATTAGAATATAATATGACGTATACCCACCAAGCATGCTAACCTTCATTTTTTCCTATACCTACCTAATTGTTTATTTATTAAAATTCTGATTTTTGTGGTTTATAAGTATGGGTTAATCTACTCGAAGACTATTTTTTCAAATAGATATAGATTTTTCAATACATCATTTGAGGAGTGTTCTACCTTGGTAATACAATCTTTTTTTCCAAATTATAACCACCTGTTTAATTGCGGATATCAAAGCAGATGATTTTTAGGAAAATTTGAATGCGTCTAATATTAAATTCAAAGTTACGAACTTAATTGAATAATTGAATTCTCCATGTAAATTTCCGGAATATTCCCAAGACCGAACATTTATCGGGAATATTATGATTTTTTTTAAATATTGTTCATATCCGCATATATTTCAATGTTTAATTAAACTCATATAATTGTAAATATTGACAAATATTTTATACCCAAAAATATAACAAGAGAATAAGAAGACTTAGATAATTCCAAATACGTATTTAATTTGTATCGTATATAACTCTAATTTAAATTAAAGCCTTAAAATATTGTCAGTTGTCATTGTAAAGATGGGATTTTTTAGTAATTACTTTATTGTAATAGTTATTTAAACTGCCTAAAATACTGTCATTCTACTCGTACTCGATAATTAACTCTTTTTTTTTTAAGGAATTTCCTCTAAAGATATAAGAGGAATATTCCCAATAACACGTCACTATAGTGAACACATATTTTGTACATACGCTGCACTGCTGCAGTGCTATGCGGTTTTTTTTTTTTTGTCTTAAATAGGGTACACGCGGGATTTACGATCCCGAAACGAATAACCAGACATTTTATAATAATAATATTAAAATAATATTTTTATCGGTCGACATCAAAGCCCAAACCAGGATGTGTTAATTTATCGATCGACGTGACGACGTGTATACATCGTTTATATGAATAAAATCGTGTATAAAATCGGTATAAAGTCGTGTATGATGGCGAACATGTTGGCCGTTTTAAGTTTTGCGTTACAAATCCGATTTGGATTCCATATAAGTAACTAGTAAGTAGGTACTTAAAATATTATATATCGTAAATTCGTAATCTTCATCGATTTTCTCCGTAATTTGGACGACTCTACGATCTGTACCTACATAGAAAGGTTAGAAAGGTACCTACTCATATAGGTAGTAATATAATATTATATAGGTATTATACCGCATTACTGCGGATACATGAAACACTTGTTTCATGTATAGCATAATATAGGCATTAACCTACGATTTGAACCTAGAAATACTGTTTTAATATTTATCATAAATATTTATTATTATTATTATCCATTATAATAATGTATATCATTTATAATGATACGTTGGATTTAGGATTTGCACTCGTGTTTCTTGCAATATTATTAACTTGCAATGTAAAGTCTAAACTGTGCAAACACGATCGACCCAAGGCGTGCGCTGTTTATTATATATTATCTGTGTTTAACAGTATTGGTAATTATTATCCTACTTAATAAGTAGATACGACTCAATATAAAAAAATCCGATAAAAGTATTTACGCAATTTTACGGTCATTGTACATTTTTATAACTCTTCGGCGATTAATAAGATTGTATTGTGTTATTATTTTGTTTTTTACTTACCGATAGGTATACTGATCATTTCGTTCTTTTTGAGAATGTGTTTATTGGAATCAAACGAAAATAGAGATTATACCATACATAGAAATATTGGAGTTATATTCACTTTCATTAAATTGTTAATAGTAGCTAGATGTCATAATAATTAAATTTGTAGATTAAATAACAACAATAAAATGTTTTACTCCATTACGAATGATTAAAACACCTATATTTATGCATTAATAACCATGCTATATTTCAAATGAAAAAAAAAATTATTTTAAGTGTATGAAAAATGAAATTAAGTTTTTGTTATGAAACTTTAAAATCATATTCATTAATATCTCAATAATTCCAGTTATTTCACAGATTCACAGATATATACTAATACTAGTATCAGTATATATCTGTGGGTTGTTTGAACACCATATTTTTTGATAGCCGCCAAGCTGCAGTTATTGTAAATATGCAACCATATGTGGGAATATTAATTTTACTTTCAATAAAGTATTAAATAGAATAATCAAAATCTATAATATTTAGTTAATTTTAGTGTACTTGGTACAATTGTTATCCTTATCGGCAAATTCGAACAGTACTAAAAGTCATTTTGAAATAATTTTGTATTTAAGGATATAGGCAACTCGGTTTTATACTAAAACAATTATATACATTCAATTAACTCTAAAACAATTAAAATTGACTACCTTTAAAAGAACCTATTATACGTTGATTATACGTCTTATGTGGTACCGACATCAAGCTGGTCCTAACTCCTAAGTGAAAATATACACGCTATCTCAGTTCTTTTAACACCGCTTATTTGTTCGAAAATTACTAAATTTTTTTATCTGTGTACGAACATTTTTCTGCAGCATACATCAATCAGATTTAATTTTGTAAATAATTATGTTATCGGTAAACAGTGGTCAACATTGTCGTCACTAATAAACAGTTGTTACGACGCCGACGACGGAGATTGTAAATTAAATTTTTTTTTTTTAATGTATATAATTCGTGCCAATTAGTGTAATTATTGGTGGGTACCTATGTAATAATATTATAACGTTATATAATGGAAAATTCGCCATACAGTCTAAAATAATAGGTCATAGGTCATAAACTATTTAGTGTGCATACAAAATTTGTCAAGGACACAAACTGGTGGGAGGGCAATACGCACACGACTGCATTGTAATAAGTCGATAAAAAAAAAACGACATTAGATAGCTAGACCCAGAAAATAAATTTAATGAATATTTCACAAACAATAATAATACTATAAAATAGGGTATGGGTTGACTGCATATTATTATGATCGATAACCGCTTGCATCGTTGAGACAATAATAGTCCCAGCTGATTATTAAACTGTATACAAAATACAAGTGTAATTATAAGATTATTAATAAAAATATGACGAACTGTTCGGTCGTTCGCTATATATTATATAGCTTAATTAATTGGTATTATACTCCATTACAACGTAAATTTATATTATAATACGTCGAACTATAAACATAATGTATTAATTGAACGGTGTCGAAGCGGCTTAAGACGACAGCGGTGGGTGAGGTGGATGTAAGTACCACATTTTATTATTATTAAAATATAAAAAAAAAAGCGCAATCAAAACATAACGAAGAGTCTCCATTTTCAATACTTTGCATTTCGCGTCTTACAAAATAAATACAAAATAAAAAAATAAGACATTATAAGTATTGAAAAACAATTATTATAACATATCAATATTGAGATATGAGTCCATCATTAGCATTAAAATACCTCATGAGTCATGACTTATAATATCATATAGGTAGTCGGTTTTAGGGGTGGGTGGGTCTTTTTTTTAAAAAAAAATATCGCGAGTAGGACGATAAACAGAAGATGTGGGGTAATCCCCCCTTCAAAACTTTGATCACTACTACTACTACTACTGCTACTGGTCAGATCAGTTATGATATTATTATGGTCAGCTCGGGGTCGTGTTTCCGAAGTCTATGTGTGTTTTGTATTCCGTTGTACGCGCGTACCTATATAATATAATATAAAGGAATCGACGAAATGCCGCAACTATCGAGTTGTAAGTAAATAATCGACGCAGAATTTATTATTATTATTATATTTATACAACGCCGATTGAGATTAATAGAAATCCGAGACGTCCGATCCAAAAACGCGGTGCTGTGTATTTTCGACCAATAACAATTTTATTTCAAACATCGATTAATAACAATACAATGAACACGGTAACTATATTATTATAGGTAGGTACTTTCGTTTTACGGCGCCCACAGGAGCAGAATATTATCCGCAGCTGCAGATGGAACCCGTGGCGGAACTCGCATATTATTATAATATAATTGGTACGAATGATTATTATCGTTAGGGTCTCATTATTAAATAATTCTAAATCTTTAGGGTTTTATATTGTACCTATTATAATAATAATATATACCTATCGAAACCGCCACCAAACGTCTTCCGACGGCCTATAATAGATAGGTAGGTACGTCCGATTGCCGATAAATTACACAAAAATATATTATAAACCGTTGGAATAATAATACCCAACGTATTCGAGCAAATCTAATATTCCAAAAACTGTTTAATACGTTGCTATAACAACAATTAAAATACCATTGCTACGGTCTTAAGTATTTCAGTTGAAAACCCGAGTTTATTGAAAATCGATCCACTTAAAATATAGGTTATTAATTATTATACATATAAATCAAAATCCGTTTTAAAAATTAAAATCCACCCAGCTTATAAGACGGTTTTATTTTGACACTTTATATGATACTCTTTTTGTTTAATGGCCGACAATCCACTTGAATTACATATAGGTTTAGAAGACCCGAACAACGGGCTCAATGTAAACATGTATATATATATATATATATATATATATAATAATATAGTGGTATATAGTGGTGTACTATAGTGGTTTTGTGTAGTATATGTGCAATGTGCCAATAATATTATTGTCATTAAGTTATACCATTAAAAAAAAGTTTATATTATACTATTAATACTGTTTTCGTGTTGTGTATACGGTTCTCTGTTATTATTAATTGATGTTTTTCGCCTAGGCCCCGAGGTAACGTCTTGTACGATGCGATTATTACTCAAACAAAAACGTCCAAAGTGATGAAAACGATCGTGAAAACGGTAAAATGTCCTAATCAAATCAATGAGCAGCAAATATGGACGATTTATGTCTGAGGATAACCCGACCCCAGAGTACCGTTGTCGGACGGTGGAGCGGTCAGAAGTTGTTCGCAGCCGGCAGACGCCGTATGGTGTATGACGATTATGCGTCGTCGGCGTATGACTATATTATAATAACATCACGAAACACACGGCTATATGGCGTATTAATATTAATAGTAATAATAATCGTTCGAGTAATAATAAAAGTGTTGAACCGTCCGTAATATGTACGATCTCAAATTACTGGAAATAAGAACGATATCGCTATAATATTATGGAGAGCTCCTTAAAATATATAATTTCAAAAATGTACGGACTAATGGATAGTGTACAATATAATAATATATAATACGATGTATCGTAAGTCAAAATGTACACACGCGCACACAAACACCAACCGACGACCGAACGGCCGACTGACTGACAGGGTGGTCCCAGACAATGGGTTTTTGTTTAAGGACCAGAAAGGTCATCAATAACGCGTATATATGTGTGAGTGTATGTGTGAGTGTGTGTGTGTGAGTGTGTGTGTGTGTGTGTGTGTGGTGTGTGTGTGCTCGCGTACCGTGTTTTTGTGTGGAAGAGGGTAATGTTCGCCGAAGAACGCGCCATTATCATCGGCCTGCCGACTGCCGCCCGAGCGAGTAATAATACCGACGACCGACATGTAATGTGGTAGTGGTAATAACAATAATATCGTATGTGTATAATAAATGTATAATATTATATATATAGGTGTATTTTTTTATTGTACGCACGTTATATATGTGTATTATATAATATAGGTATATGAAAACGACTGTTTAAACGTATATGAACTCGCGTGCGCGTCCCATCGTACTCGGCGATTCACCCGAGATTATAGTATTATTATAAACTGCAGTCTTTATGCACGGTGGGGGGGGGGGGCTGACAGACATTTCGTGAGAGTTCAGGTCACTGCAGGAGGGTATCGAAAAAACTGGTGGTACCATTAAACAAGGGTTGAGGGGGGTTGGACCTGGAGTCTAGGTGGGTCCCAGACTATTTTAGGGGCCAGTTGAAATAAATTTGTGATTTTTGAAATTTTGTGAGTATTAGTCTCTGAATATTTTGTACTAATCCAGTGACTATAGCAGAAACAGAAAGGTCTTTCAGTAAGTTGGAAAATTATAACTGAAGACGTGGCAAAAGATCAACAACAAGTCAAGAACGATTAAACTCACTTGATATTTTATCTATGGGGAACGCATACAAATATCAACAATATATTTCAATGATGTCATACCTAAGTTCACCGTGCTCAAAACCCGTAAAATACAATTTTAACTCAAATAAAAATGGCTGCTATTAACTGAAATATAGATAACAATACATAGCAATAATATTATTGATAACAGCTGTACTGGAGCTTGTGAAAATGCAAAATGTTTGTATTGACTGGACTAAAGTGCCATCATTCCTCTTAATTTAATCCACATCAACCACCGATCGTATCGAATATAAGTACATTTAATTTTCTGTAAAATAGATGTTTGGTTATGGTTATTTCAACGATGTACAATAATAAAATAATATGTAATTATATACTTATTATACTATAATTGTAACAATGTTATAGCAGTTATTGTTGTTATTATATATTTAATATTTCTAAAATAGCTGTTGTTTTTAGTACTATTTAGTTATTACTAACACTGCTGCAGTTGTAAGAACAAGTAAAAATTTGCTAATTTTTAACGAAATGTGTTGAGTTGCGCACAGTGTATACAATTTCTATAATAAACAATATTCGTCTGTTGTTCGTATACCTACTAAAGATTAAATTACGACGGAGGTGTATTTGCATTTCCATTGTCTGAGCTTAAGCCTATATATTATATATATATGCCTTACTCGTTATTCCGCAAAAAAAAAAACACCGTCGTTTGGCGGTACGGGCGACGGAACTATACGCAATCATGTGCACACACATATATATGTACGTATATATACATCACACGCATTACCTACGTATAATAATAATAATAATAATAATAATATGAAAATAAAATAGCGTGTGCCGCGGAGAAGGCGGAGATTATTATTTATTATAGCCGTTTACGAAATCGGATCGTAAACCACTCGTCCAATTATTACTATATTACTTACCTATCTATATACGTATGTACCTAGGTACATTATTCTATATAGGTAGGAAGGTATACTCTCCCGCGTGCCGCCGCCTCGCAGCCTCTGCCGACACACACTGGCCCGCAATATTTTACGTCAGCGCATGCCGCATACGTCGGCAGCTGCACTATAGTAGCTGTAAGCCTGTAACCGTGGTAGCGGTATAGTTGCACGGTTGTATAACCGCTGTATCGCGTGGTAAACATAGGCATACACGTACCTATACGTCCTGTATACTATACCTACAACCTACATTACCTACGTGACTGACATTGCCGCGAGTCCTGCAACGCGTCATCGATTAGTATACATCCAGCGAGCATTGTGAGTTTGATGATCTTCGCAGAGTCGTGTTACGTGCAGGTACATAATATAATATATACACACGCCTATACACAGTGGTGGTTTTACGGGGGTGGATAGGTGGACCCCCCCCCCCCAATTGGGTGGTGTAAAAATATGAATGAGCAATTTTAGAGTTAACCCCTAATTTGACTGCAATATTGAATTCACTTAACTCGACTCGATTTAATCATTTTCATTGACTCTCCTGCCTTTAATCTGCGGTATATGTACCTACCTATATGTATAAAACAAAGTCCGTCCATATTGGTGTCGTATACTATTATTATGATAATAACTACCGCTCCGAGTTTCGGATCGTCGAACCAATCATTTATCATTTCGGGTTGTCGTCGCCGTCTTCCTATTCTATACCTACCACCCCAACCATCGCTGCAGGCAGTGGAGAGATTTTCGATAAACCGTTTGCGCGGCAGAATATTATAAAAATTGCACGTGACCGTCCGGGTTTTCGACTCCTCGGAGTTTTCCGGACGACGATTTGAAGATATTATAATATTATTTTCATCACACGATATCACACGTAGGTATAACCAACGGACGGGTTTTCGTTTGTTTCGCTTGCACATTATTTTCTCGGTGTTTTCTGATTAATTGCCAGCCGCGTCGTCAAACGCCGCCGCCGCACCGGTCGGTGTTCTCCTTTCAGTTTTTTTCTTCCCGCGCTCTCCTGCAGCCGCAACGGGACCGACTGACACCGTAATTTATTTCGTTTATTATTCTATCGTTACACTCTGCGCCGTTTTTTTATTTTCCATACATGTATAAGGTACCTACAGTGCAGAGTCTGTACTTTTACATTACTTCTACGTTTTTAAATAAAACATTTATCAATAAAAACCAATATAAGGAATATTTTTTAGTGGGTGGGAGTTAAAAGTTTCTTTTTCAACCAAATATTCAAACCAAATAAAATGTTTATTAATTATTATTTTGCTTACAGCATGGAACATGTCTGCCGGGCGACCGGCGTTTTATATTTTTAACGACCTATATCAAAGAAATCGATTCTATATAAGTATAACAAACAACCGGCTCCTGGGTCTTAAATTCGTGGACAGATACGCGATAAGTAATAATAATTTATTGTTGTTTAACAGCTCGTAAGTTTAGGAAACGACTGAGTAGGTACTTGGAATAAAATATAAATAGAGAAGAATAAAAACATAAAAGCATTGTAACGTCATATTTTGACTGGAGTAAAAACGAAAAACAAAAATAAACGTATACAACACAATAACAGTATAAAAGTGATTTTTTAAGCATACTCACCCCCATTTTCCATTTATAATTGTACAATTAATCGAATTCTAATTTTAAGATTTTTTTAGTTTATCTTAAGATCATATTTTCAATTTCCTGAATTAATTGTACTTCTTAATGAGTGTCTTGTGGCAATACAAACTTCTATTTTAAAATGTTCCCCACCCCCAAATTTTTTATTGCAAATTATTTAGTTGATGATTTTCTTGAAAATGTTGATGTATCTAAATTAAAACTCTAATTATCCATAAAAATAGTTTGGCAAAAATATAAACAATACCTACATAATGTAATATTAAGAGTGTAGTATTTATTATACTTGGACCGTTTTTACAAATTATTTATATTGATAGATCAATAGTTATTATTAAAATGTTCAAATCATCTAAACCGCGGCCATACTTAACCCATTACCATAGACATTTTATCCTCAGTACACAAAGTTATATAACTATACTAGTTCAAGTAAGATACATCAAAATTCTCCAAATAATATCTGCTGAATAATTAAAAGTGAAAAATGGTGGTTCTAATTTGAAAAACAGAAGTTTGTATTGTCGTAAGACCATCCTCGGGCGGTACAAAAAACTCAAGCGTTCAAATTCTTCAAGTATATAGGTGTATAAAAATTCTAAAAATCAAAATATGAGTAAGTGTACTGTTTACAAAAAAAGGGGGGCGAGCATGCTTAAAAAATCATCCTGTACCCATAATATTTGGTAATATTTGGTATAATATCACGATAATAATATATTGAATCGTATAGGTAATAGGTGCATTATGTTTTAACTTATAATATTATACAATACGTGCGAGCACGTTACACATATTATATTTACGACACACGTGAAATCGACAAAGCGCATACGCATCAATACAGCATTATGTTAATAATACAACTCGCGTCCCAAACACACGCGGTTTAATAGAGACACCTTAATGCGATCACTAATTATTAATTAGCAATGATTTACCGACACCGTGTGCATAATGTATAAATTGGCCATATTATAGGTATTTATATACATATATAGGTGGGTAACCTATACCTATATAATACGCCGTTGTCGATGATAAATACGTTTATAACGCGTGGCAGATTTATTGGCGCGCAGTGTATTATAATATTATATTATTATTATTATAGTGTACGAGCACCGCCGCCGTTGTACGCCTACCCGTCCTGTAATTGTATTGTATGTATATTATACGTACACATAATATAATATAATACAGATATAACCTACCCACAGCCTACTGAATATTATATTATTTGTATGTACGGCATCGCCCGTAAAACGGACTGCTGCGCAGATATCGACGAGCAGCGAGATGAAATGATTTAGAAATAATTTCACGGTTGACGGTTGAAGCTCGCCGCCGCCGCCGCCGAAAATTAAACGCCAAACGCCTATGATATTATTATAGGTGCGTCCTCGTCGTACTTCGACTGAATTTACGATATCCGGAGTACTGTAAGCTGATATTTATATTGTATACACGCGGCGACGACGACGATGGGTGTACGCCCTGTACCTATATATTATAATTTAAACGATATTATAATGATACGGCAATAAGCACCGCGGTGTGGGTGTGTGCTCGGTTGGGGTGGGTGGGGATAGGTTGTGGTTTTTTTTCTGCAGTACAGCGCCACGACTACTGTATACCAACACTTTCTATGACGCGAAACAAGATATTATACCCAAAACGAATTTCTCAAATTCAAATGTTTATTTATTTATTGTTTTTAACCGTTTGTTACACTAACTATAGGGACAGTGCGTATAATTATTATTATTGTATCGCTTCATTTTGAAGGGTCTGCTGCAGCACTCATGACTCTTGACTCTCTCACTCTCTCTCTTTCTCACTATAGGGCGATGAATTATACATAGTGTTTTCTTAAGCATGCTCACCCTCATTCTTCCCTTTAATAATACATTTATTTCAATTCTGATTTTTAAAATTTTGAAGTAGGTACCTTATACCTAAAGATTATATTTTCAAATTCTTGATATTTTTGTACCACTTAAGTGTTTTGTGGTGATACAAACTTCTATTTTTTAAATGAATATCCAATTTTTTGTTGAAAATATTCAAAATCAAAATTCTTATTAGTGATTTTTAGTTATTAAAGATAAATACCTAATATAAGATCATTAAGATAATAATTCATAAAAATGGTTTGACAAAAATATAAACCATAATATGCAATATATATTAGATGTAGTATTTCTTATACTTGGACCATTTTTACAAATTATTTATATTAATAGATTAATAGTAATTAGTAATTACTAAATTTTTAAATCATCTAAACCTCCATATCTACATAACCCATTTCCATAGACATATTATCTTAAGTGGGTAACCTTTTTTTTCGTTCAAAAACAAGGAACGGGTGGGAACTGTTTATCACAATACTGCCACCCGGATCCGTATTGTATATTCACCAACTAAATACCTTATACATAGACGGGAGCATCTAACCTACCTAAATAGTTAGCCTTCGACCTACAGAATTAATCACATTTAACCCAACCGTCCACCTCTTGTCTGCCTGTCACGCTCTGCAGCCTCCTTCTGCCAGAATATCGTCACCACCATCCTGCTAAACGCCAGCCTCTGCGTTTCCACCAACGCCTCAATCAGTCGTCTCCTCGATGTATCATCTGGGAGGAGCCCTTGCTGTGGCCTCAGAATAGGATTAGGGACATCCTCGAGCCGTAGTTGCTGACCGATAAATTGCTCCATTTCGCGCCTACCATCTACCCAGTACGGTTAGTTGAACATCGTGTGTTCCACTGTGTCCTCCGGTTCGTCGTAGTGATTGCAGAGAGGATTAGCTGCCCTGCTCCTTTTCCACAAATAGTGCTCGTAGCATCCATAGCCCGACAATGCCTGGGCCACGTAGAAAGACATGGTTCCAACTTCCAAGTTTTGACTGCTTTTCGCTTAGTGTCATCTCACGCTCTTTCCTCATGATGACTACTGCCGTCCCAAGTTATACTTACACAAAGTTATATAATAGGTACTCAAAAACTACTTTTCCAAATTTTGACTTAAATACATAAAAATTCTCAAAAAAAATCTGCTAAATAATTAAAATTGAAAAGGGGGGGGGGGTCCTATTTGAAAAACAGGAGTGTGTATTGTAATCGGATTATCTTTGAACGGTACAAAAATCTCAAGAATTCGAATATAATATGGTGTAATATATATCTTCAAGTGTATTTAAAAATTATTCCAAAAATTATAATTTGAATATATGCATATAGTTTAAGCATAAAAATAGGACGAGCGTGCTTTAAAAATCACCTTTTATAGTTGACGCCACGATATCTATATCGTTTACACTGCAGGACAATTGTATACGAATGCTCACACCTTTACACTGGAAAATCGATTTCAAAACGGTTGCGTACGACTTAACGAGCGAGCGACGATTTTCCGGAAAAATTACACCACGATGGTGGAATACGCATGTATATATATATATATATATAAACATTATAAACAGAGGAAAACTTTTGGTTCCTGACTGATCTTATGACGATGTGTCATGTGCGTGTTTTGTTTGTCCTGTATTTATATACTGTGCTCGCATAGGAGTGCTGTGAAAGTTTTGTTTCGTATACGAATACTGCAGCTGTGTATATCGTACGCGTATAATATACCTATTATATGTAAAATTTTGAAAAGTTGTTTTTTTTAGTTTGCGTTGCGTATAAAATCAGCAGTTTTGGTTTCGAAGAGGGTTTTTGATATATCATCACATTAAAGACGACTGCCAACCGTTAGAAAACGTATATTGATATGATCCCTTTATTATGTACCTACCAACATATTATGTTTAATTTTACTGAAAATGTATTCAGGAAATCCGCGTTTTGCAGGGACAGTTTTAAAGGCGAGGGCTGTGCATGTAAGCTCATGTCCGAGGGTAACATGTCACCGAAGTGGCAAAATAATTATAGGTTAGGTCAATAATTAGTTTAAGAAATGTTTGATTAAATAAAAATAAACACAAGTATCAGTGAATATTCTTGTAACATGTAGTTTGGAAAAATGTTATGAATCATTTTATTATAGCTATATAATATTTTTATTGTCAACAACCGACAAAATATTGTAAGTAAACTTCTTTGTTAATATTGATGTTTGTATAGTTAAACATATAACATATTGTATAGTTTATAACATTATTATAATACATTGATAAAGTATGCTTTAAATAATTTTCAATTCTTTGTAATGATGAAATAATTTCAAGGAAAATCAGTATGAAACAACTTCTTAATAAAATAATGAAATAGCTAATGTAAAAAATGTTAATTTATATGGTTACGTCGAATTCAAAGTCAATAAACATTATGTATTATATGTGATAATATAATTGAAGAATTGACTATTATACAAAATTGGCGTATTGTAATGCAATTATCAGTAATTGTAACCAAGTTGGTACAATTAAAAAACATTCAATACGATAAATGCCATTCTTTACATTTTCCGGTGTCATAAATTATGTACAATATAAGCTCTGAAATTATCAAAATAAATTAAATTAATGTATTTAGTAGTGTTTTTTTAGCTAAATTATATTTGTTGACCAATACTAATATTGTGTTATATGTTTTAAAAGAAATATAAAAGTTGTGTTTAATATTAATGTATTAGATCATTATAAATTTATTTATTTAAAATTATAATATATTTTTTATTTACCCATAGGCATTTATCTATTTTTTTTTCCTCGCAGGTCACACACTTAACCTAAAAATGCCCGGTAGATGATCAGATGCTTTACCAATGCCAAAAAATCTTCTTTTATAATCAAATATGAAAAACTATAATGATTCTTTCAATCTATATTATTATAAATGCGGTGCGAACCGTTAGAATATGAACAATTGGACTTCGTACATGTTGCTCCGCTGAAGTATGTAAGACAGATTTTGATCGAACTCCTTATTTTTTCTATAGAGTATATTATAGGAAAAAAAGAAAACTAGGCAAACGCACATTAAATTTACTGCAGAGGCTCGCTTATAACGATAACAATAATAACAACAACCGACAATATTATCACGCATATTTATTATACGCGATTGATTGCGGCGGCTGGTAATAATAATAATAATAATAATAATAATATATTACAATATACGGCGGGAAAACTAAAATAATAATAATAATACGTCTCGTTCCATTGTGTGTACGTCATAGAAAGGCGGGCATGCCGTGTGGCGTGTGTGTGTGTGTGTGTGTGTGTGCAGTTATATATACTATACACAGCTACCGTCGACACCGGGAAAACAATGGGTCCGAAAAAAATATACATCGCCGACGAACCGTTATGTTTTCCAAGAGATGCGGCGCATATCCGGCGGCGATTTCGCGTAAATGTGTATCATAATAAATAATAATAATAATATAATACGCCGCGCCGGTTATAATACACGCGCGTTGTACTGCAGGATGTGTGCGGCAACGAGATCAGACGATTTTGCGATGAGATTACCGACTTTTCCCGGCGCGAAGACGCTCCGCATACCGAATACTGCGTACCTTAGATATCAGGGAAGGGCAACTCAAAGTTATTACTAGAGGGTAACGGGCCAGAGCGTAGAAATTTGAAAAAAAATGAACTGTTTATAATTAGAATTTATTTTGTTTAGTCTGTACCTATAACTTATTTAATGTGGGTTTTGAGGATCAGTGTGATTTTCAAATGATAACTCTATTTCGCTTGCGGAAACGCGAGGCATATGACCGATAATGACGCGTTTCATCTGTAAGACAATTTATTTGTTTTGATTTGATATGCTTCATATTATAAAATTTAACACGGGCCAGATAAAAAAAACGTTCTAGTTGCCCATCCCTGCTGTGCATCGTTATAAACACCTATTACAGGGTTTCTAAGTATCTAATTATATATAGACGTCACCGGACGCGTCCGTCAAGAAGGCGAGCAAATCGTTGATTTTTAACTTTTCTCTTGCGTTTTTCACTCATTTCGAAAACATATTAAATTCTAATATAATATAAAGTATGATTTATATATCATACATATAAATAATTTATGATTGAGGGTCATCGTATATGAGAGGGGAGGGGGCTTTTTTTTTAAACACTTTTCCAAATAATATTTTTTTGTAGTTATTTCATTATAATAGTTGTACTTTACACATTAAAATACATATACTATAGGAATAGGGTATCAATGTATTATTATATATTATACACAATTGATCTAATCGCCGATTTCACAACATAGCTTGTCCAACTGAGTCCACACGATGATACTAAAACGCGATATTCCTATGTACCCGCATATCACTGCTGGAGCAGTAACAAACGAATGAACAAAAATGAAAAATAATTAAGTTTTTAATTTAATTATATTTTAGTATAAAATGTCGAAACAACATGATGTATAATAATATTTGTTATACTAAATATATGGTAGTGTGGCACCTATACAGTATACGTTTTATTACAGTCTATAGGTCATTTACATAACTATGTTATATAACTTTACGAACATAATATTATGTAGGCGTAAATATAGGCATTTGAATATGGGGGACTCGAGTTTCACCTATAAAATTATTTTTTTAATACACTAATGACCTTTTTATAAATACCTCAAAACGCCTATTTTTCGTGCACGGGTGGTGTGTTTTTTCTCTAATACCGCCCACCTTCACTATCAAAAAAAAAAAATGATATATTTAAGTACGCCACTGCATATACGTAAAATAATATATATTTTGCCATTTTGGTTGAAAATTATTATTGCGTTCTGCGAAGACGCGTGCACTATACACATGGTCACGGAGTCCTTGTTTTCAGTATAAACAATTATGCATTTTAGCCCGTACATAATAACAATTAATAAACCGCGTAATGTCGTCGAGTTCTACTGTCTCGCGATACAAACGATTACTTACCTATAATAATATGGTCGAGAGAGGAAAAACGTTGTTCGTGTGACGCAAATTCTGTACGCAAAGTCACAGCTGTTGCTTGCAACGCTCCACACGCGTATTATATACCTACGTAATAGGTAGCCAGGTAGGTATATGCATTATATGGGTATTATTATATATAAGTACGAATAATAAATAAATCCGCTCATAGGTAACCCACTCCGGTATACGAAGGTATATGATATATATCACTAAAGTGCATATGCCAGAAGGTATGTCCAAACGGTCGATCTCGGACAATTTCAAAGCCCATTCGTTGTTAGTGCTATATTGTTATCACTTATCATACATTAAGTAGATACCTACAGTTACGAACATATTATTTCGGATTAACCTGTAGGTGTGAAATGGAATTTTCTCACATGAAAGTTATAAAAGCTGAATTACAAAACGAGCTACGCTTTCTGATGATCATTTGCTAGATCAGCGCGTCTTCGTTTAGCAATTAGCGACTTTTCCCCAGGTTATAATAAACTGGCCAACGACATGCAATGATACGCTTCTACACCAACAGTATAATATAATGTTAATTCGTTTTGAAATTTAATCCGAATTGCTCATTTTTAAATAGCTTTACACACTTTGATATTTGTATTTATATAATAGTGTATTTATTGCTAATATTAGGTAGTAATAAAGACTTAAAAATAATTTGTACACTAGTCGATCCTCAGTAGATCTTAATCAATAAAAGTTTGGTCACCCCTGGACTATATAATATATACCATAATATTATGCATTATATATACGTCTACCGGAAACGCGGTCTGAAACTCTGATATTGTGACCTGCGCAGCAGTACGCACCGATCGTCGATATTATAATAATCGCCGCAGATTATGTACCGTATAGTTTTTACAGAGAATGGTACAAGTACCTACAACTGTAAGTGTAATAAACGCACATTATAATAACTTATTACCGCGATCGTTTTAACGATAACGTAGTCGAAGTATACACAATTTACCGTCGAATTCGCTTTATTATTATTTATTATAATATTATGCTACGACAACACTCGTGTCCATCTGTCACACTCTGCCGATGTCGCGGATTTACCTGTGTTTGTTTTACCTATTGTATAAGTACCTATATTGCCGCTGACGACGACGTGCAGCGTTCAATGTAGTAAAATGTAAAAATAAAACGGGCAATAATAATAACATATGTTTGCCGCCTTTTTGTTTTCAAACAAATCTCGATTGTTTGTAGTAAACGTAAATATATATTACTACGATCAATAAAACAAATTTTTTTCCAACTCAGTTATTGCACGAATTCGGGATCACCAGATATAGTAACCGAAGTTTCTGAATTAGTATTTCCGTTGGCGGTAACCTTTTATTTTTAAAACACATTCTCCCCTCGATAACTTTTCACTTTTAATATTCTCCCGTTTGGTAGGTATCTGTGTGTATATACGTGTAAAAAAGTCAAATAATTAATAAACGGTTTTGGAAAAAGTTTATTCGGTCGTCTCAAAACATCGCCTATACCATCAGCAGAGAGGTTTTCAAACTGCGCGTCGCGGCTCCAAGGAGTGTAACGAGTATTAATTGTTTTTTGTAGCCGCGGCACAGTTGTAGAGGAAAAATATGACGATTAATGTTGTTTTATTCTAAGCGCAAAACATTTAATTCCAGTTTTCTATGCTTAATCGTTATTATCTGTTGTCTTCATATAGGTAATAATTGTTGTATTATTTATATATTATATTATATATCGTTGTGAATAATGAAAAGTTATCTTTCCGCGTGTCATTAATATATAATTCAGGAGTCACCAAAAATATATCGCGAAGAGACGTTGGAACAGTGAAAAAGTTTAATTATTTTTGGCCTGTTGTAGGTTATATAGGTATATAGGTACTGTACGTATTGCGACTATTGCGGGGAGGAAACACCTTCTCCTGCGCAGATAAACTCCTAAATATACGCGCGGCCGCCGCAAACGAATAATAATGATAATAATATCGCCCTTCGCGACACGTCATAATGCGAGACGAACATTATTATGCTGTATTTAGTATTTACGCACGTTTTTGATAGTAGTAATAATATTATCATTATGTATCCCTCTCTTCGGCCCTGTCGCCTCGTCCGGTGGGGGGAGACGGAAGGGGGACTACGCGATAGCTACGACGTAGGTACTTGCCCAGCTGTATAGTATATACATAATACATATATATATATATATATATACAAACAATAATATTATGTATTATACATAAAACTCCGCGCGCGCACGGTCTTTGTGCGGCGCGTCCTCCCCCCCTACCCCTCCCCCACCTATCTACGTCCAGTGAAGACAATCATGCGTGAAGTAACTGTAGGCGTTATGCATGGACGAAACGAGAATCTGTTTACTATATATAGTATATACACGTGTATACATATATACATATATATATATAGGTATATGTTATAATAATAATAATACATATTACATATTATATATACCTATATAATATATAATACTATGTGTGCGTTTCCGTTGGATGAACTCGACTGCGGAATGCTGCGCGAGTGTCTCGCGTGATTTCGATTAATCTTTAACGTGTTATATACCTACCACTTTCCCCCCCACCAACACACCCGCACGCGGGCACAACAGCCGCACAGGTACATACGACGTACATATACATACACTGCGTACCTGCGCGCGCGTATAATATATTCCCATCTCGCACACAAACGGGCACATAACATATTATAGGTATATATATATAGTGGGTACACCCGCCGCGCGCCTATATAATATATAATATTATATACGAGTATTTATGTTACTCGCTCGTCCCGTTTTTTTTATTATAATATTATTATTATATACCTATATTATAGGTGTACGAGGCCTTCTAATGTATAACGCACACGCATTACGCGCGCGCGCGCACACACACACACACACACACACTGCAGGCGCGACGTGTGCATTATTATTATTATATATACATAATTTTTATTTTATTTTCCTCGCACTCGCAACGCCGCAGCGCCGTTTCCAGTACATAATAATATTATAATAATATGCAAATTCTTGGCGAATTGTACACGCGAGCCGTCGCGTCGTCGTCACACTCGAAATAGACACCTCCGCTCGCCGTCGACGCTCCACGCCGATATTGTATACCGCCCCCCCCCCCAAGCTTTTTCGAAATCGTTTTTAAGTTGAGTATATTGCGATAAATTTCTATATCTATATATAACAAATTGAAATATACGAAAAAAGGGGTCACCGCAATATAACAAACCCTGTCAAAATAACAATTAATATTATATATTTTTATGTATTTGAAAACTTGCCTTCCCCCCTATAGATGACGAATTTCTGCGGGTGCCCATATTATGACCTACGTTGAGCTGATGTCGTGGACTCGGTTGTTGTAATATGACGACAGAACGTCACGATGAATACTCGAGACGTCCACGATTTCGACGCGGCAAAAAATATAGAAAATCAACCTATGTAAAAAAAATAAAGGCGCCTACAGACCCGCATTCGCGCTTATATGCATCGTCTCTATATTATTATATTATTATATTGTTCGGATCCCGAGATATTTTATTTTAATATTAAATGACTTCGTATAATATGACGTGTGCTCTGACTACCTATATCTACCACGTTCGTCATTCCAAATCTGCAGCTGGTCTCCAAGAGTTTTTACGGTTCTGCGTCCACCGAAGCCGACCAAAAATAGGAAAGCATATTAAACTGCATTAATATCACGATTGTGCAGGACTTATAACTTTACCAATTTTTATATCTTTATTTTATTATAATGTTGGTACAACCACAGATTTGATTTACTTACATTTTTAATACCAAAATATCAAAGCTAAATGTTTATAATATATTATAGAACGTAACTATTTTTGGCTAATGAGGTATATATGCTATAAGAACATTCCGACTAGATACCAACTTTTGTTTGTATATACATATTGGTGTATTCACCAATAAGCCCACCGTTCTTTCGTTTAATAATAAATGTATTCAAATTCTGAATTCTTACTAGTTAGGACCTTTTACGGTTTTACCTTTAGGTACTTATAATACTAATATGGACTATATTCTCATATATCCACATAGAATATTTATATACTATTAAGGAAATACTATTATAGTCCTTAAAAAATAAAATAGAAATAATATCTAATCTAATACTTATTATATTACACTCAAGACAATTTTTAAAAATTATAGAATGTTGATACATTAAAAAATTTCAATAATGTTCAAAATAATTCAAATCATCATAGCCTCCCCATATCTTCCTGCAAAGCTATATTATAGTATTATCCAAGTAATTTATCCTTATAGTACCTACTCTGTACTCATAACTCATATTTAAATAACTATAAAACTATTTATTCAAATTTCAATTTAGATAGTCATATCAATATTTTCAAAAAAGTAATCGGCTTGACAATTTTTAGGTGAAAAGGGTAATTATAATTTTAAAAAAGTAGTTAATAAATATGAAGTCAAACATTTGCTATACTTAATCGTTTAAAATACTAAACTTTTCTGAATAAAAATTAATTTAAATCGGGAAGATTTTTCTAATTAATTACGAAATACCAAGGGAGGCATTGACCTGTCTAATGGTTCTCGAAAAGAATTATAAATTATTTTATAGAATTATAAAAAAATATGTGCTTATCGCATAATGCCTCAATCGGCCTAAATCCTCACCCCGAGCCACTGCAGCTACATCGCTATATTTATCGCTATGCGCGGTGAAATGCATCGTATATGTATATACTGTAGCGTACAAAAAATGCATTTCTTTGTTTATAATAATAA
Source organism: Neotoxoptera formosana (assembly GCA_022818045.1). Taxonomy (NCBI): domain Eukaryota; kingdom Metazoa; phylum Arthropoda; class Insecta; order Hemiptera; family Aphididae; genus Neotoxoptera; species Neotoxoptera formosana. Next base: position 46,578,979 of record CM040632.1, on the reverse strand, counting down.
ATTCAATAAAATCTTATACCACTCAACCGTGCAGCAGTTCGATTTTTTTTTTACGAGAAATGTGGGCTCGTGTGTATACGTCTATATACTATATATATCGGAGAGACAGTGATCGAAACGTTTGCGATTGCAGTTATTGATGAACTTTTATTCCTGTTTGCCCGACGTGGTATATAATATACAGGTATACGGTATACCGTACGTGCATATTATATTATTGTATATGCGTAAACATTTATACCGGGCAGAGAATCGAACGTCACCGGAACTGCTCTTCCGCCTTATACTTTCGCCAGTATACGTCTTGTGTGTGTGTATTTGTGTAGACGTTGAGAGCAATTAATATAGTTACTATACGACATTACGACGCGCGTGTCGTGTATATATGTGTGTGTGTGTGTGTGTGTGTGTGTGTGTGTGTGTGTGTGTGTGTGTGTGTGTGTGTGTGTGTGTGTGTGTGTGTGTGTGTGTGTGTGTGTGTGTGTGTGTGTGTGTGTGTGTGTGTGTGTGTGTGTGTGTGTGTGTGTGTGTGTGTGTGTGTGTGTGTGTGTGTGTGTGTGTGTGTGTGTGTGTGTGTTTGTGTGTGTGTGTGTGTGTGTGTGTGTGTGTGTGTGTGTGTGTGTGTGTGTGTGTGTGTGTGTGTGTGTGTGTGTGTGTGTGTGTGTGTGTGTGTGTGTGTGTGTGTGTGTGTGTGTGTGTGTGTGTGTGTGTGTGTGTGTGTGTGTGTAAACGTGAATACATCCGTGACGATTTGTACACACTTATCCTCGACAGCATCTTCAGCGAGTCGTTCATTAATAATGTCGTCGTCGAAATTTTAAGCACACGCGTAAAACGTTTTTCATATTATGTATGTGTAGGTACATATATATATATATATGTATGTGCTTGTTTGACAAATATATATGCGAGGTAACATAATATTTTTATATTATATTATAATATTATTTTTTACTACACAAACGCCGTATAATATATATGATATATATTTTGTAGGTCGATTATGATCGCCTATACTTGACTATTACTTGACTGCAGCGCACGCGCAATGAGAATATTTTAATAGTAGCTAAATACCTATATATAGATGCCTCAAACCCACCCCTTTAGTTGTTTTTTTTTTTTGAAAGTGGATTAAACGGATTATAACAGTCTATAAACGATCGATATCTTAGACAGATTTATTGTTATAAGCTATAACTTTATAGAGCGGTTGTCGATCATTGATCGATAGTATAATATATATTTTTATTTTCGATTTCTACTTTTTACCTCGATCGCCGGGCAAGACAACGGCAGTATAGGATTTATTTTATTTCTCGTCCGCTTAGCTCTGCTTCATTCGTTTGTGCGACCTTATTGATGTTTAATTTATTGTATTATATATAGTTATTATAATATATTGTACACTAGCTATATAGCTAATAATCACGCTGCAGAGTTTGTGTACACGAGAAAACTACTTTTTGTTTTACGTAACTCGAGATGTTTTGGATGTATAGGTTAAGTAGCCGTGGCGACATTATACGATTCAGTAAAAAAGATTTCGATTCCTTATATTAAACTTTCGTTTTGAACCAGTGAAATTCACTATACTATTAAACTAGACGTACGATTTAATTACTGTACACCGTAGACTACTGCTGCAGGTTTGCTATAAATCAATAGAACGCATTTTATGTGTGCATTCAAATGCAACAAATCTTTTGACGTTATACTAACAATATAACACTTAAACAGCTCAAAACTCAACTACTAGACTGCATATTATACTATATTTAAACCTTGACGACAATGAGACGTATAGGCACGAAATATTAAATCGTCCGAAGATATTTCCTTGCTCTCCGTTGTCGTCAAGTCCGTCACACTGCACCGCCGTGTAATAAACAATTGATAACAAACTAATAATAATAAATAAACATCGAATTTTGTTGATTTTATTCATTTTCCTATAGATTAACGACGTCTGAATTATAGAATTTTAGCTGGTTTATTTGAGCTGATTCTACCTATATATTGTACACCTTTAGATAAGTGATAGTTAAATTTTTCCTTATAGGATAACTTGACTAATACGCCGTTTTACAATGTAGGGATATCCCTGTAGATGTTGGTAAAGTTATTGGTAACTTGTCAAACAGTTTTACTACTGAATAAGTATTTTATCTTAGGGATGATCAATGTTTTGAAAACTCTATCAGAGTATATTGTGGAGTGATTTACAGATTTTATTAAGTATTACTACAGAATGAAATGAAGACTAAAATGTAGAAAAAATATTTTTTAATTTTTATAATATTATATCTGGCGTAAAAGAATATATATTAATATGAAGATTTGCAGAATCTGCGAACAAACGTATATTTCCAAAATATAACAGTCTTAGAAAAAACTGAATTTCATTTAAATTTAAAAACGAACAGGAATGTAATTTATTGTAGCCTGTATGTATTATTTCCAAAATATATTAGCCATCAGCAGGAGTATAGACAATGGGCTCTAAAGTTGTTAAATTAGAAATTACCTTATGCGTATTTAGGAGAACATATGGAGAAGCTCCTTGGTGTGATTTCAGCCAAGCAAATACAAATAAAACCGCGAGGAAGTCGCTCAGGTGCAATGCTGAAGTATAGTAGGATTCGAATGTACCTCGTTAGTCGTCATTGAATAGGTCAAACTGTAATGGATGTGTTAAATTTTAATTCAATGATAAATCACTGTACTTATGCAAAAAACGGTCCTGATCGGAGTTGTTGTGACATTTATCTATAATCATTACAGGTCCATGTGATAGAATCGAAAGCGAAATAATAATAATACCTATTATTCTACAGTATTGTTGTAATTCCACAAAGTGTTTTGTAATCGTTTCGAGACTAGAAAATAAATAAGTACCTATGTTATTCATAATTTATGAATCATAAATATTACTTCTTTCGTGCTTAGCCCTCTTGCAAGAATAAAATGTAAAATTTCATTTCTTAACCTACCTATACACATAATACGTTATTATTTCATTGGACGCAACCACATTATATGATGAGAATATTATGAGATATTATCGAAACATTGTTACTTTATCGGACATCCCAATTTTTAACCAATTTTTGGATACAACATAATATGTATTTTAGAATATTTTGTTGAAAACAATGGTGAAATCAAAATCTGTGTTCAGCCTTAGATTCGAAATTATGGCAAGTCTGCTGTTTCTACGGTATAGTTACTATAGCTTGGGCATGGACTAGTAGCGCCTAAAACAAAATTTGTATTTTAGGGTCAGTATACCAATTATTGCTATATGCTTATATTTTATGGTCAATATACCAATTGCGCTTCTTATTTTTTACCGCCAATACAAACATTTTTCAAAAAATACGAATTGTTGTCAATACTTTAAAAAGAAAAGATATAGATCAAATAAGAACTCGACCACTAAAATTAATTCACAACAAAGTGCAATCAAATGCAGTTGATTTGACATTGAGAAAGATGTACATTCTATAAGTGTTTATCGTACACGCAGAAATACATTACCAACAAATTTATTAGAATTACATACAGCATTAAATCATTTTTACTTGTTATTGATGTTCATGTTCATTATAATCCAATAAAAGTAATGTTATGTACCTACTATTGAATAACATAAATATTATAAGGCTATTATTCAGAGCAATTGGTCATCAACCCATAAAATGACCGAGCGTAATTGCCAATAATTGGTAAATGAAAATTGGTAAACTCCCTATAGCTATTAAATAGGTACCTACTACATAGGACGCGTAAACGGACAAAATAATAATAATATTATAATGCAGAAAACAAATACCGCCGTCGCGTGCCGCGTGGATTTATGTCTTCGCCCAATGCCACTGTAGGACTAATACGCGTGTAGAAGCGAGTCTGAATCAAATTCAAAATCTACTTACCTCTGTAATTGTAAAAAAAAATTATTATTATTCTATTGTTGTTGTCGTTGTTGTTGTCGTTGATGTTGTACCATTATGTATAGGTACTAGGCAGGTATACATGAAGAGTTATGCTGTGGCGGTCAAATAATTTTGTCATGGGGCTCCGCGGGATGTGGCCGATTTTTTAACTTTTGCACTATATTTTGATCATTAAAAATGTGATTACTGTTTTTAAAACCCATATACATAAACAAATTATTATAAACAGAGCTTCCATTAAAAAAAAAAATATTATGTTTCGTTTTGTGTTACTTTTCGTTTAATGATATTCTGTGTACCTATTTCGTTTAATGCAAGGTGTATCACCTTGATAAATACAACTTGGTTTATTGATTGATTATATTATATTTTGTTGATTGTTATGTTTCGTTTTGTGATATTTGATTAATTTTGTTTTCCGTTTTAATTACGTTTACAAATTTCAATCGTTTTTTGTCACATAAAACGTTATAGTCATAACGTTATTATAACGTTTGCAAGCCCTGAATTCATAATAATTGAAAAAATAGTCATGGGGGGGATCTATCACCCCCTTATTTGACCACCACTGGAGTTATGTGATGGTGATTTTTTAGCCTCGACACCACAATAATATAACGACGACGCAATGGACGGTCAGAGGACCGCATAATAATATAATATTATAATAATAATAATATTATGAGTCTGTCGATATATTATTATTATTATTATTATTATTATCGTCATCGTCCGCGTCGGCATTCGGCGGCGACGGCTCTCTTGGTGCATTGCCCGTGGCGGCGGCGGCGTGCGGATTTCAACGACGGCGTGTCGGCGGGACAAAATTGGGGGGGGGGACACGCGCAGTTGACTGGAAAACGCCATTAGTCCCCGGACGACGACGACTGCGACGTCTGGTTCTCTCGAAAACGCTCGGAGAGGGTCACAGTTGAAAATAATAATAATATCGCCATTGCCGTCTCGCCGGCATTCGGGCGGCTATATTATGTTATGTTATAATATTATTAATGTACAAAACATGGACGACCAAACCGTCTATTCACAAGGTGTAGAATGACCTGACAAATGAAAAAACGTTTGTTCTATAATCGATATTTAAAAATAAAATTTTATATTTGTATAATTTATAGCGCTACAAGTACAGTATAACATTTTTATTTTATTTTTTAATACTGAAAATAAGACATTTTATAATGTATTAAATTAATTTTTAAACAGCTATTTTGTAAATCTAATTTTTAGAAAAAAGTTGATGGTAAGAACGTTTGTTCGAGTCAAGTAATTTATATTTTATAAATTTTTTTTCTGTAGTACCTATAGGTAAATTTATTTGGAACGTAATAACTTTTTTCATAATATTCCATTTACACGAGTAAATCTTAAATTATTTATTATAGTCATATGATTTTCATAATTGTTGTCATACGTTTAACTATAGTCTCAATTGTTTATTTTTCATTTGTCAGATCTTTCTGCTACACCCTGTTTATATTATATACCTACGCATTATTATTTTATAATGTATTAACGACGGCGACTGTCGGTGATACCTATATTACAGGTATAATAATAATGGTATAGTGTCACATTGTCACGTTGCCTACCTATATAATATGATTATCATTACGCAGTGACGCTATATATATTACAATATATACCTCGAAAAAATATCACCTGCGTATTTACTGGAGAAAAAAATCGCCCAACTCGCTCTCGGCTCGTCTCGTATTATCCCATTGAAGGCCTATATAAAGAATTATATGTTTACTTATTATATTATTATCCGCACATACAATCACCGACGTGTCGGAAATATTTTATATAATATAGATTCGATTTTTATAGGAATCAAATAAACGACAATAAAACGTCTGAGAACATAATATATTATTTTGTGTGCAAAAGTCGTTTTCAAACAATTTTCTGCTTGATGTTACTGCTTGTCGTCACCGTGCACAGTCATTCTTTATTAAAGTATTGTGTATAGCAATTAGCTGCAGAGATGACCAAACATTTTTTGTTTAAGATCTTCTGGGAATATATATTTTTCCTTTGGCGATCGACTAAAGTTAAAAATTATTTTTAATTTATTAGACTTTAATTATTATAAAAAACATACTTATAATATAAATAATACAATTTAAGTGTAGGTAAAGATATTTTGCACTGCTGGCGTAGAAGCGTTTATCATTGCATATCGTTGACTAGTTAATTATAACGTGGGTAATAGTCGCTTTCCTACTGCTAAACGGAGACGCTGCTCTAAATGATCATCAAAAAGTGTAACTGTGAAACCTCCCCGAGCGGACACCTCTAAATAACGAATACCTCCAAATCGAGGACTTTTTTTTGAACAAACTACACATTTTCTACAAACACATTCCTCTGAATAGAGGACAATATTATAGTGACCGAGAGTGTCCGGTATTTAGAGGTTTCATTGTAGTATGTATATTATGGGAATTTCGGTTCACCCATATTTTTAGCGAAAAACGTTTCAAGAACGACTTGCGTCATGTACCGATACCGTGCAGGCTGTGTGATGGTTAATGGTTATTACTTATAAGTTATAAGTTATAACTTATGCGCATATTGTTATTATTCATTTTGAGACGGTCGGCCGAAAATTGACCCATCCGAATTCCTTTCGGCTCGGTCGGCACGTCCCGCTGGGCGCTATCATTCAATGGCCGCTGTATACTATGTAGGTATACAGGTATAATATTATACCTAGGTACATAAATCATGTAGGCCTGTAGGTATATACTCGCACTACACGGCACTTCGACGGCAGCGCCCGCGATCGACGGCATCCACCGAGAAATAACTTCTGATATAATGTTATAGGTATTTTATGAGAAATTCGTCAAACCTAACGCGTAGCCTCTCGGTCGACCGCATCGACGTGCATGTACCTACTACAGCTAATATAACGATTATCGAATGACAGATGAACGTACACACACTTAGCAGTTTTCACGTTTGAATACAATAATTTAAGGTTAAATATTAGATTAAACATATTACTTATTATAATTTATATACCTAGTTATTCCTGTGTAGATGATGCATTTAATAATATTATAATAGATATGTTTTTTATTTTTCACGGGCGTGGTCGTTTTAACATAAAGGTACTTATGTACAATAATTTGTAATTACATCTGTTCGAATACAATTATATGCTCAATATAATATTATAATAGGTAGTTAAATTAATAATGGTAAACTTGCTGTACAACTATACTGTAATATAGTGCGAAGTGAACTAAAAATAGTTTAAACGATCATATAATCATAACAACTAAAATAAAGAGAGAAAGAGAAAGGAAAAAAAACAATATAGTAGAATTTAGGTTTAAAAATATTATATATAAATTACAACTATTGTTACAGCTGGCGGCACAATTATTATTACATTTCGGCAGTTATTAAACAAAAAATGAAATATATAAGCCATCATCATTACCAGATCCTATCGGTCAGAGCCTATAAGCCTATTCAATATTAATTTTAATAGTTCTGATTACATTTAATATAAAAAAAATTAAAATGTTTATTCCCGTCAAGAATTTGATAAAATTGAAAAAGTAATCTTGTCTTATGCATTTAAGCATCTTTACAATTTTCAAATCGAACATTTGGAAGTAGATACTATTCAATTGTTGTCAGACGTATTTTCACGTCCATGAATTGGTTTTGAATATTTTGACCAAATGACATGTGCATGCGTGTGGGTAATATTTATGATGCGGGTGATGGTTGGGGAGTTTACGACGCACACACTAATGATCATAACCTTTAACACAAAGACAAGCGTACGAAAGAAAGCTTCTTGAAAACGACACGTTTGCAGGGACCTTTTCATGTATTGTTATTATCATAATATGACGTTTTCAAAAACATATTTGACTCGGAGTTATTGTAATTTCGAAATCGTCGTAGACCGCATTACGATTATCGCCTAAACAGATTATTAAAAAAAAACTTTTCATGTATTTATTGTTATATAGCCATAATATATTTGCAGGTTAATTTAACCCGCAGCTTTTAATTACCTACCGAAATAAACCGGCGGAGGTGTATAATATTCATTATAATGATATAGTGCGATGGTTAGTTTCATATTTTCCACGCGGATACAACAACAACGGGTTCACGTTGCGCGCGCGCGCGTGTGTAGAACAGTGGCAGACGGCAGTGGCGGATGGCGGCGGCGATCGGTATGCACTATGTGTGTGTTTGTACATCCGTTTAAAATTAGCCGACGACCGTATCGAAACGAGTTGTGTGTGCGTGTGCGTGTGTGTGTGTGTGTGTGTGTGTCCACAAGCGCACGCTATACTGCCCACCAACATATTGGTATAACGTACGTAATAATAATAATAATAATAATATTATAGTAAAATATAATATTATATTATACAATACACCTATAGATAGGTAGGTACCTAACCACCCTACCAATCGACTAATACCCCCGAATAACAATTTTCACTATTATGATTCGTTATCGTCTAACATTTGACTATATTGGAACCAGCAAAGAAACCTATAAAGATTAATTTATTATTTTTTATCGATACAGCGGCGTTCTACACCTCCTAATCATTTACTCATAAAATTTCTCCTCAAATCGGTCAAATCTACGATGGGATATAATATTAACGTCAAATATAACATTAATTGTTGTTCCTAACTGAAACTTTGTACACTTTTTGAACACTCATGTATCGTTATGTAACCCGTTAAAATGTTTGAACGCACCCTCTTTTCATTTCAGCAGCTGCTAATCGAGAGCTGGAAATTATACTCAACTCTGTTGACCAACAATATATTTAAGTATAGTAGAAATTAAAATCTTCGATCTTCTCTTTCCCTCTGAAAAAAACTGCTCTTTTATAGGAAGATAACATATAATATTATATTAAATTAACAAGTAGTAATAAAAATGTTTTCTTTCATAAAATGTATGATTTAAATTTAAAAACATGGATTTTGGTGAGATCATTTGATATAATTTGACTTAAATACTCGGTATGACGGTATTGATATAAATATTGGTGTAGGCGCGTACTTATGTTTGAGTAGGTACTCAATACGTAATTTAAGATAAAATGTGCATTCCCGTTACAGACGTTACAGTAAATTTCATGACATACTTTAAGGTTTTCCGTTATCAATTTCAATAAATAATAGTAAAATGTAATGTCACAATTTTAGCTACAAATATTACGCTCCATATTGTTCACTTTACTATAAAGTTTGTACCTACGTCCTACAATGTATTATTTTTTTAACATATTATTATTATGTGTTGATATACCTTTAATCATATTAACTATTTTTACAAGGCATTGCTGCATTATCCATTTCCCATTACGCGAGGTACCTACTCAATACTCTGAATATTCGTATAGGATTTATAATATTTTTTGTATACAGATAGAATATTATTTTCATAATACACGAAAATTCTTCCGTAAATATTTTAGCGTTTCCCGTGAATTCTCTTAAGTTATCAACATTAGTTGCGAAAACTAAAATTAACTGAACACGAAAAGAAAGGTTGTGTAATATTCTACTGATCCATTGAAGTTATTACTTTCCTACTTATTGTAAGAACTGTGAAAATATAAATCATAATATATATTATGTTATTATGTACCGACGTTAAAAAGATATTTTGACCTAATCTCGCTAGTATTACAGAGTAATAAATTACGAGTTAACATATATACAGTAGTTTTAAGTTTTACGTTCAATGGAAAATGTTCACAACGTTTTTCCCCATCGTGAGCTCAGATGATATTTTGTTTTATCAATTGTAACCCGAGAGGATAGGTACTAATTATTGCATTGATATCATATTAAAATATTATACTAGTTATAAAGTAATATAGGCTATAGCTATATGGGTTATTTTATATCCTTTAAATATACGTAATTAAATCACATTCTTATCCTATTATATATACTCAACAATACAATATAAATAATGTATGATATATTAAATACATATTATATTATAATAGCAATACAATAATAGCGTTAGTAAAATTAATGTAAATTCAGTTTTTCTAATAGGTACCATAAAATTGAAGAGGGTGCTTGAAAATATCGCTTTGCACGTTTGGGAAACTCCACTGATCTATATTAAATAAGCCCTTGAATATAATGTGGTTATTAATATACATAAAATAGTATCAATAAATTTAACTCTACGGAATTCTGTAAGTATTTAATTTAGTTGATATTCCATTTCTGTAATGTTTTATTTTTTTTCTCAACAACATTCTAGTGTCACATTATTGTAATTTTGATATTTTTAAATTAAACGAATACATATTTTATTGGAAATACATTTTTTTTTGTTGTTGCAAAGAATTTATCAAAAAATATTATTTAAAAGTTAATTTGACGCATAAAATAAAAGTACCTACCTATAATATTGGTATTACAAATAAAAAAAAATATGTCTAAATTAAAAATATATAATATTGTTGAATGGTGAACACCCTATTATAATCATGATATTTGTTACTCTGCTTTCGCATAATATAATAAAATATCAGAAAACAAACTTGTGAAAACACGTCCAATAATAATTGCATGCCGTTTCAAAGTACACCGCTAAAACCATCAGGCATGACGTTTATCGAGCATTTCAGGTATATTATATTCAATGCGAGCGTCCTTGAGGATTTTGTGTGATCTGCACAACAACAGTACAACACATAATATACGCATCAAACTACGCACATATTGTTCTATATAGGTAGCTGGTAGGTACATTATTTACGCCAAAGTGATACGATAAAAAAAAAATTGTTGTCACAAAAGACATTCACTCGGATTTTTTACACGTAATCATTCGATATTGTTACCTATGGGCTATGCGTTTTGTTTTCCGTATTTTTGATTCAATGCCAAAAACCTTACAAACACAACGACGTACTGGCACAGTTTTTATCAAGCGTGACGATTTTTTTCGCACCAATTTTCTATCCACTTCTTTCGTTTACTAGCTTATAAATACCAGCTGAAATTGGACGTTTTATTTAATATTTAAGATGACTTTGTATCTACAACATATACTATATGAAAAATAATAATATTCATAATATTAGGTACCTATTGGCTATTATATAATGATAGTATATTATGATATATATATTCTATTGTATATACAATTAATTTAATAGAATAAAAATCTTAGGTTTAATATTTTTATAATATAACACATTTTAAAAAACTATAAAATACCTAAACATTGATTTTTTTTATACTCGTTTATAATAACTAATAAGTTATAACTACTATAAAGTATGGCCACGAGTTTTATTATTTGAAAAAAATGTAATTAAATTGACGTCGTGTTTTGATTATATTTCTAGCCAATACAATTTCCACTTAACAAGTATGTAGAGAAATTATGATTTAGGTGAGGGTTTTGGTTTAATTCGTTGTATCTTATAGTTTGGCCCGGTTTCGGCCAATCTATATTGATTTTAACGTTTCAGTTATCAAAAACTAAGTGTAAAGTGACTCGTCATATAACTATGCATAGAAATTTGTTTATTTGTTTATTATTCCTATTTACGACTTAAGCTTGTTTTACAGAATAAATAATAAAATGTATAGGTACAAATAACAGTTACTTGAAATTAAATTAAGAATACCTACATACATTTTAAGAACAAAGATAATAATTTAAATATTGTTGGAAGCACATGAGACCATAGGGAATGAATCACCGAATGAGTGAAAATTCCCTTGGTTACAATCTACAGAGCTTAAAGGAGCAACGTACTATAACTGCTATATAGGTTGCAGTTCAGCGAAAAGGCACTTCAAAAGTAGGTTGGTATCTATATAGTATTAATAACCGTAAAAACAGCGAAATAGAGCTTTCAAAGCAGTTCCGGGCAATCGATATTACCGTTGACAATTTATAAACATTTCATATAAGTCATATACCTATAGGTAACACAAATGTCCGGTTGTAATGTTTCTGTATTGAATGAAATTGTCAAGTCTTATTTGTGTAGATAATTAATTTGTATCGAGTATTCAAGACATTTAATCGATTTGAACGAATCAAATATTTATTTTACATCACAATATCAATTGTGAACATTATCATCGTGTGTTTATTATTCATGATAATATTTATACCAAGATAAGTAGCTAGCATATTATAGGCGTGCAAAAGAAGCGTTTGAATAATAATGTATTCGAGCACTGAATAGAACGGTGTTTATACCGTCAATTTAAATTGGCAAAACATATTAATTATTGTCTTTATAATGAGCTGCAGTCATTATACATTGAAATGCTGTTCTGAATAATTGTAGTTTTCAAAAAAAAAATTATTCCATAATAATATAACATGTATGCTCATCAGTTTACATTCCTAATATTTTACAGTCAACTATAAATACATAATTGATAATTTAAAAATTAGAATACTTACAGAATTTATAGAGTTCAATTTTAGTTTGAACACATAAAGTTTAAACATGTGTTAATGTATTATACCTTATACCTACGTGATTAATAATTATCGATAGCTGATAAGTGTAAACATACGTATAATAAGTATGTAAGCACTTCGCATCAAAGATTATAATATACTCGAGAACCAAGAGCTATTGGGTTAACTATTAATCTGTGCTTTAATTTATGGTTCAGGAATTGATTGAAAATATAAAAATATAAAATTAATTTCAATATCAATTTTGTTTTGTTAAATGTTAATAATGGTGATGAACTGCAGATGACTTATTTTAATATAGGTATCATACTTTTGTAATTATTGTCATACTTTCATCAGTCATAAACAACTTTTATACATTTATTAAGGCAATGATTGTTTTAAGACTTTAAGTTATAAATTGTAAAAGTGTGACTGACTTTTTATTTTTCATATTAAAGTTTCAAACAAGTTTCTAATTTCTAAGTTTCTACTAATCTCAGAACAAAAGTTTTAAAATTATTTGGACGCCTTATACTCTCCCACGTTATGTCTGTGTATTCAAACGTTTATTACAAAGGTTTCAAAACAACTTTGTTAAAAGAAAAAATAAGAGTCAAGCCCTGTTTAAATTGGTTTTGTACGAGTTGTATCTACTTAAATTAGGTAAATAAACATATCTATCTAAAATAAAAGTTCAAAAATAATCAAATTAGCTATAATTGGATTACACAGACGTGTCTTAAATTTTAGAACCATAATATGCATGATGAGTATTTAATTCTCAAAGCTTTTAGTGCATTTTTATCACATTTGAAATGAAAAAGAATAAACACACATCTTTTATAATATCCCTAACCTATACCTACATTAAATTTTTTATTATAAAATATGTTTATTAAATATAAACCATTTTTTTTTTTTTTTTTTACAGACAATTGATGCAGTAAGAAATGAAGAACAGTTGTCGCGTAAAATATTTTATTATTGTGTCTTGACAATAAATCCGTATGGTTTTAATGGACATCATTTGAAAACACGAGACCACGAGTCTATAGCACATAACGACGGCGGTATGCCGTTTTTTACGACCATGAGAAAAAAATTATTGCCGCAGTGCAACAACAGTGGTGGCGCGCGGTAAGTTGAAATGTAATTTATATTGCTCGAACGATTGACCTATTGATTCCGGTCAGTTGTAAGATTACAAAGCGTATAAACTGTTCCTTAATCTGTTATAATAATGTCTTATAATATATAAATACATTTATAATAAAAATATGTGCAACAATTAGTAGTTGTAATATGTATACCTAAACCTACCATGATTAACGTTTAAAATAGGATTTGATTATATATATCTATATACCTAGGTATATAGTTGATAATGCATTTACGGTATAATAAATCAGATAAAAGTAAAATGTTGTCGTTGGAAAAATCATCATCATATAAATGAATATTTCTAAGTTTAATTTTTTTTTTCAATTTTAGTGTATTAAGAAATGCAACAACAATGTGTGTATAATATTATGGTGTACACTGCACACGTGTGTTGCTCTAATGTAGTGCAACAATCAGTAATTGTAATATACCCACACCATGATTGACATTTAAAAGGATTTGGGTATTTATAAGTACCTGCTATAGTTGATACATTTGCGGCATAATAAATCAAACAAAAGTAAACTTTTGTCGTTTGGAAAATCATCATAATAAATAAATGAACATTAATTATACGTTTAAGATATTTTAAATTTTAGTTTATTAGGAAATGCGACGACAATGTGTGTATAATAATAATATGGTGTGCAGTGCCCAGGTGTTGTAGTGCAACAATCAGTAGTTGCAAATTCTCAATAGACCTACAACACCGTCACCATGATTGACGGTTAAAAGGATTTGGTTACAAATATAGGTACCACCTATAGGCTTATAATAGTTTATGCATAGGTAATGCATTTACGGTGTACAATAAATCAAATAAAAGTAAAACGTTGTAGTTAGAAAAATCATCGTAGCATTTAAATGAATATTTATATAGGTAGGAACGTTTAAAATATTTTAATTTCAGTGTATTAGGAAACGCAACAACAATTATTATTCTGTGATGTGTTTAATATTGGTGTGCATTTGCTGCACGAGTGTGCTGCATAGACTGGTCGTATGTAGATAATAAATAATAATACATATAGGTAATAATAACTATACAAACATTCCACATAAAACCGTTTCGCCAATCACCTTGCTATATCGTTTCTCCGACATCACCGCGAGAACCGTAACATCTGCGTCTTAGTATAAATATATGTAATCGCACTGCTTTGCTGTCGTTTCGAGTCTTGTCGACTTGCCAATTACTATGGTTAAGTAGAGTTTATATTATGTACACTATATACAGCTATAATTTGATAAAAGTGGTTAAATGTTGATATTTACTATGAAATAATAATATATTAGCTGTATACATAGTTTTTAAAGAGAGCCTTAAATATTTTAACGAGGCTTATCGACCGAAAATACTTAGTATACTCTGCTGCAGTACTTAAACATTTTAGGCATGGCCATCGCTCGGAATTAAGGTTTTAGATTACAATAATTATCGATTTCAAAACACACGTATCCATATATTAGTAGTCCGCATACATCTAATTAGTATTGATAATAATAATTTCTGTGTATTATGTCTGATAATCAAATTAATAATATCGATTTAGTTGTTAAAAAAAGTAAATATAAAATAAAAAATATTTAATTAGTCAATAATTAAACAATACATGTAAAGCCACTTTTCAGTTTTATATATATTATATACTTACTGAATTGAACGATGTAGGGGTGAAATTAATTTTTACGACATCCTAGGGTTTATGACCATTAAAAGTGTTTGTTTTAAAACACTATAAGGTTAAAAGTACCTATACATGATAATGTTTTATATTTAATTTTAAACTTTTTTTAAATGCGTGATGATGGAATAATAAATAGTATTTTAATAATTTATTTGTAGGAATAATACACAACTAACTTTTTTAAAACGACAATATATTTGTTTTAATATTTCTAACTTAACAAAACCAATTATTAATAACAATAATCTTTATTTTGTTCACGTTCCGTACTACGCTCAAGTAGTAGTTATTTCACGTTGTATATTATATAATTAAGCTCAGATAAAAAAGAAAAACCAATTTAAACACCTCGTGGTGTAATTTAAATAATTGTCCGAGTAGGTACCGTTAATTTTTAAAATAACTTATAAGCTCTAAATTATAGTACCTAATCTTTAAACAATGCATTTTAGTAAGTATACGTTTCCAAATAATTTTTGTTATGTTTTTTACACCATTGTAGAGAAATATAGGTCGGATAGGTAGAGGAGAGGAGATTAAGCTCGGAAGTCAAACTTCCATCGTTCCCTGGGGAAATTCGAATATGGTTTGTACACGGGCTGCGTCGGCGGTGGCACACCTTGGTTTCACTATTTTTCAAATGCATCACGTCTGAAACGTAACAAGATTTATAGTTTCTGGTCAATAGGTGCACGCGGCGGCTCCGGCGGGTGGGCGGGCGGGCGGGCGAAAAGAGAGTAATTGGAAAAGCAATCGATCGATGTGGACTTTGAGCAGTTTGTGCCTACATGTGCGTGTGTGTGCGTGTGTGTTATAGTTTTTGAAAAGTTGACTTCGGCACGTGTGCAGTACTGCAGTGTGCACACACACACTCGTACATAATAATGCTGTGCATATTTTTTAGGTTATATATAATATTACTGCTGTAGTAATAGTATGAAATAATAAAAAAAAAATTAATGCCGGTTAAAGGTCCTGAAATAATAATCATAACATTATCTGGCGGAACTAAACCGATTTGGCGTTTGCATGGTTTATTCATAAAGCGAATCGTGCCACCACCGCCATCGCTGCGATCAGTGGAAAGAACGATTTATATTGCAGTGCGAAACACACTATATTTACCACACTCTGTACAACGCGCGTACATCATTGTCATTTAAACAAGAATTCCTTTCTCCTCTCCACTTCCCCCGCCGCGCACATACACTGCCTGCCGTCTCCGCACATTTATTAGTTATTACGCGCACACATCGCACTTACGCCTATTAGCGTGATATTAATATGATGGCGACATATCGTTTTAGCTCTTTTCGTATATGGCTATTATATTATTATAATATAATAACTTCTATATTATTGTAATTTTGCACTTTTAAAACGACGTCGTTATTATATTATAATAGTAATTTGTCGTGATTGAATTTATATAGTCCAATAATTATCAACAAAATATCGAATCATTCGTACATAGGACTTCCGACTTGTAATACTATTATAGGTATCTCGTACTTACCATATAAATGGGCGTATTGAAGGAAACACAAAATATTATATCCATCGCATTCCACTAGTGCCCGTAGTGGTACATATAGCCATAACATATAAATTCATTTTCAATCCCAATGCATATTAATTGTTCTAACCAGCAACTTAATCTTCGAGTACCTACGCTGTTCAGGTAGGTCTAAATAATTTAAATATTTGTTTTCGTTTAGCACACTGTATAGTGATGTACATAGTTGTTGGTATAATACGACGTATGAATTTCAATGTGGCTTCACAGTCAGACACTCATAAACGAGGAAACAAATTATTATCTTGGTAAAATCATCTTTGAAATCATCTTTCGCTTTCATTCATTGCTCATGTAATGCGATTTGAAAACTTTTAAACGTGAATATTTCACGAGAGACATTATAAATGGGATGCCATTATTTCACCTTGAACTTAATTTTTGTATAAATTCTGTCTTTTCTATGTTAATGAAACATTAATATAATATGATTAATACATCTCGTGTACTTGCATTCTTTCAAATCAGTAGCTTACAAAATTAAGAAAACAATTTCAATTTTAGAGATAACTAAAGAACAACTTTTAAAATTTAAATTATATTGATTTGACATGTTTTGAATTTAATATATTATTCTCAATTGCAAATTATTTTTGTATTAGTCGCAATAAATATATTATATTATAAAATTATTTCATAAATCAACTGTCGAGTTTTAAAATGTAGGTATCTATGCAAATTATATACATTGATATATCAATTATAATTTATTTTTAAGTGCCAAACCCGCATAAGAAATAACCATCATTGAGTGTTGCGGAAGTTATTTTTGTTTTTGTAGTTAAATTAAATTATGAACTACCTATAAAAATTGTAATTAAATTATTCTTAAGTAACTTTTATTTATTCGGTTAAGTTACATGACTTTTGATTTAAAAAATTAATTTCATAATACAATTTAAGTTGCTTTTTGTTTTTATTTTCAAAAATACCACTGGAGCTTAATAATTAAGTTGTCAATACCAAGTAATGACAGTCAACAATACGACAATATAAAAAATCTTTATTTAAGAACCAAAATAGGTAGCCTAACCAAAGTAATATTGTTTAACACGTGATTCGCTATTTTTAATAATAGTGTATATTCTCCATATTACAACTTATAAAATATAAAACAGTTTTGTCAAATGCAATCCTTTTGTTATTACAAACATTTTACTGTCAGAAAATCGTAGGTACTTATATGATATACCATATACCTATTTAGATATATAATTATAAATTGGTTCTTAAAATGTATTTAAAAAAAAATATAGTAATGAATAATTTATAGAAATTTTGCTACAAAAAGGGAACTTAAATTATGATCAAATTACTTGCAATAAACTTTAATTAAAATACGTTAAAATTTCTTAAAAAGTAATTTCGTTACACTGACTTGTAACTTACGTCAGTGGTTACTCTCCAACACTGTGGGAATGACATGCAATATTATTGTTGGGATAATATTACATATATAGTGTCGATAGGCTATCTATACGTGATAAACTAATAACGCAGTAAATTCTTATACTGCTATTTTTCGGGTTGAAACAAAAAACTATTAACATATATTAGAATAAACTAATAATAAAATGAAGAAATTCGGTATTTATAATAAGTTATTTTTGTTTTACTCCAGGTTTATCTATTTAAGCACCCCCTTCACGGTTTCGCCTCGCTTTGAACGGGGATTATAAATGGATAAGATTCGTGACGGGGTATTTTACGGTTGGCTGTCTAACAGCAAACAGATTTTTTTGTTGGCTAAAGCTGTCTCGTTATACGTATATAGGGGGTAAGCGAGGCGAACATTGTTTTGGCCATCTACTCATCTATCCAAGAAGTATCCGACGTGGATTATCCTTTAACAAAAAACAGGCGTGCATTTAATTCGGTCCACCTTGACCCGTGACACAATAGAAATTACATCGTTCGCCACATACAATATAGGAGTATAATACTGTACCTACCTAGGTACTTTTTTTATGTTTTCACATTGTACACTTTAATATCGAATTCAATAAAATGTTTGATTATTATTTGTTTCAGAATAAACTTTAGTAAATAATACATTAAAATTAATTCGTATTATATGCAGGTACAAATTTTAATTTTATTTATTGACCGATTATAATATTATATTGATAAACATAATGATCATATTTTACGATTGCTATCCGTGTTGCTATATTAAATGTGGGAGTATAAATGAGGTATAAAGAAAACATTTTTTTTTCATTTCTAATAAGAAATTAGGTTACCTATGCAGTGTTATCACTTATCACACTTATTGGTATCCAATAAACATTTCAGTAGGGCCTAGACGGTCATCTCCAAACTGTACCAAAAGAGACCAGAATAACTTTACGTATAATAGGTAAGTATAGTTATATTCGAATTGAATGAAATACTCGAATGTCGACATTGTATCGAGATGGTATATATACATACATCTTCTTACAGATGGTACCTAGCTCGTTATAAATATTCAATATTATTTATCTTACCAGTTATACCACAAGTAGGTAGTAATAATATACATATACATATAACATAAGCCTATATATATAACCTATATAATTTGTATACAGGGTGATTCACCAAGCATGACCACCCCCATTTTTATTTAATAATTAATCTTTCTAATTCTGACTTTTGGAAGTTTTAAATATACTTGAAGACCGAGTAACTTATAGTAAAAAATTAGGGTTCTCATTTGAAAAATAGAAGTTTGTATCGCCACAAGACACTCTTTAATAGTAGAACAAAAAATCTCAAAAATCTGAAAATATGGTCTTTAAATACATTTAAAAATTACGAATTTGATTAAAATTATTATTAAATGAAAAAATAGGAGTGAGAATGCTTGGTGAATCACTCTGTATATGATATATTATTATTAAATACTCGTATATTATGATGTTGATGTTTATTTTTTAAACGGTATTATAGTTTTATAGTTTTATGTACAATAATTATTGTAGACAATATAATATATTATTTTCGTTTACATATTTGGTTACACACTTAATAATAATATAAAGTACCTAATAACTAATTTCTGATAATAACTACTCGCTAATTGGATTTAGGTGCTAGAATCGTTCGGTATGATACGACGCAAAGCCAAATGAAATAATCAAATATGCTTGCTGAATACTAATGTTTCTATTAAAATGTATTTCAAATAATTATGCTCTCGACTAGTTGACTTGTATTAATGGTTTTAGTTAGAGTTTTAGCACTCAACTTAATTAATATAATATGAAATATATTTTGTAAATTATGACTGGTGACGATGTAATAAATACGTAGGTAGGTAGGTAGATATTGTTGAAATAAAAACGATAATATGATTTATTGAAAAAAAATCTAATATAATGCAAAATAAATATAGTAATAAATTCCCTGCTGTAAAAATTATTTAAAACAAGACTCAATTATATCGGATTAAATGAGTTTTATCTGATACATAACATTTAATACAGGTGTACCTATTGTTGTTTATAATCATATAATTAAACTGTTTTTATTTTTTCGTGAATTCTAAATAATGTTTTAAATCATAAATTGCCCATAGTTGTAAAATGTTCGTGTCATAATATTATTGTAGGTACACATAATTATACTAAAAATCGCCCAATATCAAAGATTTAAATGTAAAAATCACTATTAAAACAGTTATATCGTAATATAGTGTTAATAATAATTGTGAAATACTTTGAGCCGATAAATAATAATTATATTATTCAATGAAAATGCGATAGTTATGATTATGAAAATAATCAATCGGAATAAATAGTAATAACTAATATAATTGGTATTCGGTAATAATCTATCATAATAAAATAATATAAATATTATCAAGAAAATCTATCCGGTCACGTAGACCAATAGGAATGTTTTTTAAAAAACAAACACCGACCTCAGATAGTTATTATTTATAAACATATATACCTAACAATACCATCTCACTATTTTAGAAACCAACCGGAATCTAAGTACCGGTGGTAATCGGTAATAAACGACAAGATAAAAACAACAAAATTATAATTATAAAGGTACACAAGAACAATAGTTGATAAGTTTAATATTTTTAACTGGGGAAAGAGACATACCAAATTTTAACAGCTATATATAATAACACGATATTTGTGATTTATTATTACCTGTTATTTATTATTTACTTAAACTTATTTTTTTTTGATATTTTAATTTTATAATTGACTTTAAATAGTTATTTGTGATTTTTAGGTAAAATACAATTGACGTTTATTACCCTTGTCGATTTTTACCGTATCATTTTTTACTTGACGTTTTTTTCCTAGATTCGTACAATCGTATACCGGTACACTATTAACATCATATATGGGCATAATCACACATTACACCGCTGCTTAGAGCTGCAAACAACTCTAATTCATCGGGTCCGATTTAAATAATTAAATATCTAATTAATTAAATATATTTTTGAATTACCTATGTGTATTCCAGATTATCACGTCATGTTTTCACTAAATGCATACACTTTATCTCATAAGTGTATTGTTCTACACACTATAAACATGCGTTAAACTGCCGTTTGGCGTTAAAAAATAAAATAATATACGTATATGAATACCGTTATTAAATTGATAAATTATGATTATATATTTATTTGAAAAACCGGAGAAGTCAGTATGCTGTATAATTTAATAGTGGCACGTGTACCTCGTCATTGAGAAGGTCACTGTAAATTATAATTGATATGTGTTAAATTTAAATTCAATGATAAATCTTTGCATATAGGTATAAAAAAACAATTCTATAAGCGGGACCGGTTAGTCTATATCTCTTAAGATAATTTAATTATACATTTATATTAGTCATTTATTTTTATTTAAATAATACGGTAGTTTGTACTAATTTTTGCCGAAAACAAATCGCAAACATTATGTATTATAGTAATTGCAATAGTATTATTTCATATATTATTACTTGCTGTTATTAACGGTATATTACTGAAGTACCGTAGAACGGTGTTAATATATTATTATGTTCGTGGTATAATAATATGAAGCTTAAAATTAATCTAAATATTTTTAAAATGACATTGTGTACTGCAGTGCAGTTAATAGTAAATAATAATACAATAATATGTAGTAACAAAAAGTTTCAAGTCTCTACGAATATTATAATATTTTTTGAATAACGCAACAGAATAATTATTATGATCGTTATTTTTCGTATAAAAAATAATATGTCCTGCAATACATCTGTAAATCATTACGCTTTTATATTTTTTGTATTTTTGAAATTTTTAGATTTCTGTAAGAAATACTTAATTTCAATCCTAACATAACATTACATTAAAACATTTTCAACCACAAAATAATTTTGCAAATTTTCGTGATTGTCAAAATGTCAAAATGTTTATTTCAAAATTAATTAAAATTTATTGCTCCAATGTATTTGCCCAATATTTTTAAATTGCTATAAGAACAACTTACATTAGATACTTTAATCCATTTTTAAGTTTTACTCCCAAACAAAAATTTAATCATTCATTTTTAAATTACAATGAAAAAAACAAAATAGATTTGATCAAAAACTGGTTTTGCGTAAACGTTTACATTTTTCCATATTTTTTATTTCTATCAATTGATTTGAAAATTAGGTATTGGGAATATTTACCAATATTTAATTTTGACCTCTCAAATTATCTACCAATTAGATCCAAATTATGACCAGAAACCACCCTCAAAGTAGAAAATCGAATCATTATTTCTTTTATAAAAAAAATATACACAGACTACATGTACAAAAATACTATAATAAAAAGAAACACATCGTTATACAACTAATATAATATTCAACGCTCCGCTCAGAATCTAAACTGTCGTATTAATTATAATTATTTAATAGAATGTATAATTTCAAATCATTCACAGAATTGTTAATTTATCAAAGACAAATAAAAATGTCATTGTGCTGAATATTCATGACTAATTATTATTTGTGACTCTTTTGATAAGAAAATAATTAGGAGTAAAAAAAAAACCTTACATAGTACGCGAAAATATGTCCACGGGAATAAAACAAAACAGTTGGTGTTAATAATGATCATAGAAATTGTTGCCGAGAGCATAATAATAAGTATATAATAACATAAAATATGTTTATTATACATTACACAGTAGTGTTTCGGTCAATATTATAGTTTCATCGATATAGGTAACTTTGGTAGGTATATATAATTCCAGAATGTATCAATAGTAAAGAGTTTCATTGATAAATTCAAAGGTTTAAACTACAGTGTTATATCTTGAATGTTCGTTATTTAGAATATATTTAATTTTAATATACCTATAGGCTATACGGAACAGATTTTAATAATCTCTATAATTTGTTCAGTGTTTACACATACGTAATAATTTGTATTACCTAAACATGGACGTTCAACTAGAATTTACACTATAGATGTTCTAAATGTGTATAAAACGACAAAGTAATGTTCAATTAGGTGTTAAAATATATGTATTTATAATAAAGTAGGTATACATGTTTCAATTAATTTAATAATAAAACCTGTTTTAACAAAAATGAAAGGATGAAGAAATTAGTTTGCTGAATTTCATTACACAATTATTGAACAGCTTTCAAAAAAACAAAAATACATACAAATTTTAAATTTGATTTTTAAATATTTAAGTATTGACTTGTGCAGATGTTGCAGTGAAAGTGAGTAACTTAAATAAGTAACCATATATTATTTAAAAAATGAATACTCTATTTTATATTCTATTTCTATATGTATTCAACAATAGGTATATTCACCGTTATGTGATTATTTATTAATTTATTGCGAGTCGTGTAAATTGTTCTGGTTTTCATTTCAGACAATAGATCGTATATTATGACAGTACGTAGAGCAGTATACACTATAATATAGTACATAATATACAGTATTATACTGTATTACTTTTTAGTTTTTACTGTGAATGTGTACATACTTATCGTTAGACTTATCTTTTATGAACATTTAAAAATCACACTATGACTTAATATAATATAGACTTCACTAAACATTGTTTTTGAATATGAAAAAAATTATTACTTTCAAAAATAAAACAATTATACAACACAGTGTCTTCCGCGGAGATGACCAAGACCATAATAATCAGTCTCCATATATTTGTCTTATTATAGGTACCTGCTTATACATTTATTTCATAACTTTTATGAAATATTCTAATATAATCTTCACTACCTCAGATTGATAACGAGATATGGCATTTTATAAAAATTAATTTATAAGTATAAAATTTCCGGTTGTAATACTTTAGATTCTGAGCAGAGCAATCGGTTTTACAATGGTGTTTTTGTGTCTGAAAACACTTTTTAAAGAAAAAAAATTGTTTTTATTTTCAACTTTATGGGTGGTTTCTGGTAGCAAATCGGATATAGTTAGGGACTTGGGGAGTTAAAAGTATAAAAAATAAATACCTAACTATATATGGAGGAATAGAGCTGCAGTATATAGTACCTACCCATTATGCGGTATATGATGATATGAACGCATATTTTGTGGCCCATTTACATATTTTGCAATGTAGCTTGCACTAAAACTAAATAATTT
This sequence comes from Neotoxoptera formosana, assembly GCA_022818045.1. Lineage (NCBI taxonomy): Eukaryota > Metazoa > Arthropoda > Insecta > Hemiptera > Aphididae > Neotoxoptera > Neotoxoptera formosana. The sequence continues at coordinate 46,554,516 of CM040632.1, read as the reverse complement.
TACATTTTTAAATGTGAAATTAATAAAAAGAAATATGGTTCTATTATATGCAATAGACAGAAGAGTTCGGACCATTAACGTCAAAATTACATCAAATCAAAAAATAATATATAAATAACAAATAAATACAATATTATATTATATTATAATAATTTTTATTTTAGTATGTAAATAAATTAAAAGTAGTTGAATTGCACTAAATACAAAATCTGATTTAATTTTATCAAATAGTAATTTTAAAAAATGAGGATGTTAAGTATAGTTGGCAGTATTCCGGTATTCGTGTGAAATATTACACAGGGAAAGTAACAAAAACAATTAGACGTAGGTACCTTTACACAATTTTATTTTGTAATTAATAATAGAAAGTTTACATGCTATGATGAATTGTCCAGACTCAAATGATTTATAGAACTATACAGAAGAATCCCTACTTACATGTATATAGCTACTCTCAATTTTGTAAAGGACATCTGAGTTTAATATAAGCTATGCAAATTACTTGCACATTAATTGCATATAATATATATATAATATTGTACAGTGTATATTTAAATGAAATTGAAATATTTGTATCATATTACTATCTGGCCTCGAGGTTAAGAGGGTCAACACTCAACAGTATAATGATTATTATTTGTAGCCATAAATTTACTCGTGTCTCGTCTATAATAGTTGTCTGTCCCCGCCGGCGGCAAATAGATTTGATGTATGTCTAATCGATGGCACATAGATGAAAATAAAAACATTTCTACTTCGTAAAGCAAAATCCTATGAGCAATATAATATTGTAAAGTGATTATCACATTGATGTTTTAAGGTACCTCACTACCTCGACAATAACATTTTGATAAAAATGTAAAACCAAAGTGGGGCACAAACGCGTTATTTGTAATATTTACAGTATATATAGTACCTATATGTACGCATTAAATAATAGCCAAGGCTTATTTTTAATAATAAAAACAAGAAATGACATAATTTGTTGTTAAAAAAATGTCTTATTGATAAATATATCAATGGTAAGGGTCAGCACTAAGTCAATTTTTAATGTATAAACAAAATCAGTGATATAGCGAGGTTTTTGTATTTTATAATAATATTTAAAGGCTAACAATCACCGAATGGTGGAGTGTGGATCGCTTTTTGATGAATTAATAATATAATATTATTCATCAACTGTTTGTAAAATGTTTAATAACATTAACAAAATGCGAATAATTCGTTCATTGATGCGTCGTGCCTGCTTTCTGCCCGTACGGCTATAACAATAAAATACGTACTTATATAACAATACTATTAAAATTTAAACAGAGGCACTATCGTTTATACGATACTGGCAATAGTTATCGCAGACAATCTCACACGATAACAATTAATACCATACGACTTAAATCTCCGTATCGTCGCAATTTAAACACAATTTTTTAAACCAACTCGATTCAAGTCGACAGATCTAAAAGGCAGAGACGTCGTAATTAAACGCGGGATATCATAATAATATACATTTTTGCGGCGGCGAGGAGGTCAGCGGTAGAAATTATTATTATCACACTATTATAATACGATATGGGACTCGAGTAGGAGTCGTTGGTAAGAGGCACACCGCCGGCCAGCGGATATTATTAAATAGAAAGTGCTGCAGTATTCCGTGCGGATATTCCGTGCCTAACCTACCTATAATAATACGTATTATATTATGCTATTTTATAACTCGCATTATTCGACGTGCGTCGTGTATATTATACGGATTATTATTATTATTATAAAATGCGTTAACGCCGTTATTATCACTAATATTATTATTATTATTATTTTTTTTGTTGAGAATCACTGGTCCCCCACAAACAATATGCGACTCGTATAATATACCGGCGGCGGCGGCAGCTTTGGTCGTGGTAAATGCGTGTGTGACGTGTGTGTGTGTGTGTGTGAAGTCGGCCGAGGGGGACACATCGACAACAGAATGGGAAGAAAAAAAAATAAATAAAAGCGGTGCGCGCAACCAACCGTCCACAGCAACACAACTACGGCCTGCTCTACTACGACTAACAACGGTCTACACGACTACGCGCCCGCACACACGCGCACAGACGCGCATGCGCACGACACGTAATCGCCGCTACCTCGGTCGGTTCTTCGGCGGCGGCGAGTCGTCGTCGCGGCGTCGGTATAATACCGGTGGCGGAATCGCGGTCGCGACGAGCGGTGGGTCACGTCTACTCGCGCGGGGTGCAGTGGCGGGGAGGGGGTCAGTGTTATCGTTCGCCTTGTCGGCCTATTATAATCGGCACACACACACAGGCCTATATAGATTTAACGACCGCCGCCGCGCCGCCGCCGCGCCGCCCCGACCTACGGGGTGTTTACCGAAACGTTATTGTTTTTGCACGCTTTAATCGCCGGTTAATTATTACTGCGAACTGATGCGGCGGCGGCGGCGCCTCTGCCCGCAAATTCGATTCCTGCTCTTTCGTAACAATATCACCTAATTTTGTTCGGCCTTTTTTTGGATTCGTTTTTTTCCATACCCGAATACGCGTATTATTTTTCCCTTTTACCCTCTCCTCACCCCCCTCTTCCGACTGCGGTTGTTTTTTTCCGGTGCACACGCGTTTTTGTTTTATTTTGTTTTCATATACACACGCCGCACGATGTACAAAGACAGCGCTTTATGAATTGTATTCTCTCTGCAGTCATTTTTTTGTAAATAAAAATAATAACATTAATAACTTACCTACTTGGCTACGCTTTATAAAAAATATAGTCCTCAATAGAAATCACACATTTTACTTTCGTGTCGTCTAAACGCGATCAATGTACTATTGTCGCTCATCGATAATAGCACCTACACCTGTATATAATAATATTTTGTTCAGTTGAATATAATGTATAATATTGATTGTACAATGGTATTTAAGTATTCTGTACATTATATTATATATTAATAATAATATAATAGCCATAAGTGTATAATGTATTAATGTATAGATGGTTCAATAATAACATTTAAATTTAAATTATAATTACAATTTGATAACTTTTTCTGCTTGCAAGATAGGTCACTATTCCGGAGAGGTAGTCCATTTTAGTGATATTCTGTAGAGCTTTTGTGTATTTAATAACATCAAAAACATTATAAAAAACAACATTTTCTTAAATTATTAACATAATGAGATTTATTTTGTAAAAATTAAATAAAATTGACAATAGGTAATTGCATTTTATTATCACATCTAATTTGGTGCACCAATTTACATAATATAATAATATGATGCTAAAAATTATACGCTGCGTGAAGAATATATTAAGAATCATATTTCAAGTACCTAATTTAGAATTTAAATCACATATTTAACCATGTTAGGATATAGGAATACTTTTGTTATTAACTAAAACTCAAAATTATGCAAATTTTGTTTGTCATTTACTATTTACTTTATTATGCTGAAATCATTATAATTAAAAATGTAATATACTAATATCATTATTTATGAACTATAATTATTTAAGTACCTAGGTAGTCGGGTTATACAAAATAACACAACTGATAAAATTTCATTTTAGCCAATCGCAGTTTGAAAAAATAGGATGCGTTAATTAGTTGCTAGTATTCCAGTATTCGTGTGAAATATTTCACAGTCAAAACAGCAAAAACAATTAGAAATAAACACACATTTATTTTGTAATTAGTGTTAGAAAGTGTAAGTACGTGATATTATGATGAATTGTTCAAAACCCAAATGATTTATATATAGAACCATATATGTCCATATTATAGGAGAATCGCCACTTATATACTATTAATTCTGTAAAGGAAATCAGAGTTTAATATAATATATTATACTATAATATGTAAATTTATTCTGAACATTCTCTCTTGTCCCTCTCATTTTTATGTAACTGAAATCGCAATTTAGTATTTACCACATACAAACACTGCACGTAGGTTCTCAAATAACGGTTGATAGTATAATATATACATATATAGCTACTCGTTTTACGACAACAATTCACAGATTAATACCGGTGTTACACTGTTTCAAAAAAATTTCAGTAATACTGCAATTTAATGTGTACACAGCACACTGTGTATAAATTATCACGAATAAAAAACGCTCTATACAAGCGAATGAGAACAGTAACGCAGTAATTTGTTTCATATTTTTGTGCAGCTGTTTGAATTAAAAGTATAAATAGATATTATTAGGTATGTTATTCACAATATTATATTGTTCACTCGATAAAACACATTAACACAAAAACATTAAATTTAAAGTTTTAAATGTATATTATACGTATAAATTATAACTCACCGTGAGTCACCCGCAAATAATAGATGAGCTGCATTACGGTCAATGACACTTTTTGACCCCTTTTAACGAAAGCAAAAATCAACACAAATAACGATATCATCTTTGACGAATCCTAAATATTATATATAAATATAATCTCACAAATTATACGCATTTACCTTTAGCTTATAGTGTTGCATTTATTTGTTATTATTTATTTTTAATTTACGATACAAAAATATAAATTGGTTTAAACCGTATAAAACAATAATGGGTAGTATACCAACTGACAATAAATGAATGCACTTAATGTACCTATAATATAATATAATGCATAATTTTTAATTTATAAACAATATAAAAATATTGTAATTGACTAGGTATTATTTTTTTTCTTATTATATAATAGCAGTGTTCCTACTTGCCTTTAATTTGTTTTTCATAATATTATTAAAATGATTGTTCTGTTCATACGATAACAACTTTATTATTCGACGATTTTAATGACGTATTGATCTAATAAAAATAAATTGTAGACTGCTACCTCGTCGAAAAATTTGTAAAATTAACCAAAGGAAATAACAAAAGCTGGTATTATTATGTGTATATAAAAAAAACCGCCAGATGTACAATGAGGATCAACACGGGAACCAACTACCTATAAATACAAAAGGGGAGCAGACTGAACAATATGAAAGAGCGTAACTCGCGTGAGGGTTGTAGGTATAATGTATATAGAGAAATGATAGAGACTAATATTTAAAGAAAAAGTTTTTTAAATAGTAGAGAGAGAGGTCACAAACTCCTACAGGGAATAACCTCGTTGCGATAAAAGAAAAAAAAATACTTATTTATTTATACAACTTAACTTTAAAGTTTAAACCAATGCAACATATATATTATAATTTATATAGTACGTACTGTAAATCAAGTAGACGACATTGTTTCGCTTCAAACAATTTGTTATACGATTATAGGAAGTACCTATGTATTAGAAAAGCAATTATTACATTTTTACAATATTATCATTCGCTTGTACCTAATCATACATATTTACTGTGTCTCAGATATATTTTTTAATGGCTATACCTAGTTTAGCTATTACAAATATAGATGATGTTTCTCTTTTTATCGTGATCGCGTATTAGATTTAAATATATTATGACATTTTTGTTTATACAATGCGCAGTTATCTGATTAAACCCAAACAACTTTTAGGTGAATTGACTTTTTTTTTTATAATTATGTAAAATCTAAAGGGTGTAACATGTCTAAAACATTTTGTTTCAATAAATAAAAAGTAATGACTAAAGATATTAAAATTATAGGTCATACGATTTTTTTATGAAAAACCAACGTATAGCTTGATACTTCCCTTGATCCTAACTATATTCTTTTTATCAAAATCGGTTAAAGCGCAAATAAATTAAAATTCCATCTTGTATTATAAATATAAGACAGTTTGTCCGAGTATTCCTAGCTACTTATAACAACTGTACAAGTTTACAGAAGACTATAATATTTATAATACTAGAAACTATTCAGTTGGTGAGTACTTTTGTTTTACATTTTTTCCTAGTTTAACTGTATAAAAGCATTTTCTGCATTTAGTGTTTATTTGGCTAACGAGTTAATACAAACTAAGTGTCAAAGAATAAACAATACTGTAGCATGCTGTATATAAGTATACATCCCTAATTTTAAAACTTTAAAACTCGACAATTCATATTCTGTAAGTACCAATATTGCTTGATCAACTAATGTTAAGGTATAATTTAATTAAAGTTAAAACATTGGTGTATATAGGTACAACTTAATATAATTTTGAACAAATTCACGCATATATATATATAATACGCGAAGCGACCATTTATTATTATTACGTCTTCTCAGTTCTTATAATATGAATTTGTTCCGTGATTTATGATGAAACTAATATAATTTGCAGTATTATCTCATTATAATGGCGCATACATACACAACTAATTAGGTGCTCGAAAAGAAGAAACAACCAACTTATATAATGTTAGGTTTGGTTATGTGTTCGATATTGAAATGGAAGTTAAATTATTAATCTTGTATTATAGAACATCATGATTATGATCCAAGCTGTATCATAGTATTATAGTAATAACTACTAAATGATTTGAAACTATTGCATAAAAACATGCAAATTCAAAAAGTCCTGAACTTATATTGAATTATTATAATACAACTGTAATATTATATACAAGCGTTTTTTGTTCTTTATCGTCCAATTTACCTATATTGGCATATTAGCTCACAGGATATCTATCTTATTATCGTTTGAATGGGACATAAAGAAGTGGATAAGTACATATATATACATACTAAAAAATAAGTTGATTGGAATTTAGTAGCCCAAGGTCTACTATTGTTCAGTCGCGACACCTGTTGTGAACAATGTCAACAGGTGAAACTGTGGAAATCATTTACTTATGAAAATATACGTATATATATATATAATAATTTGTGTGTTTGTGTGTGTTAGTAACCACCCTTATTATAATAGTTTATTTTGTAAACGACTGTATTTCATTCATATATACGAAATGCGATTTTCGCTGGTTAGTCTGCGGGGCTGTCAGGATTTTCGAAAAGGGTCGATCCATTATCTGAAAACCAGTTAGGAATTCTTTTATATGACGTCCATGTTATATCACATAATAATCTATATACACGCGTGTTTTAGCTTGCAGGATACACGTCGATAGTTTTTGCTAAACACTTTTTTTTTACCTTCCCATCTGAAAAAGTTATTACACAACTCTGAAAACTAGGTAAGACATATTATAGTAACATACCTACTTATTTCAATAATTTTTTCTATGCCTGAGTACAATGTGAGACATTCAGAAGTATAAATAATTGTTTATCCTACGTGTTTTTGTCAAATACAAATCATATTATGTGTATATCGTTTCAGTAAATATTGATAATATTATACGTTGAAAATTGTCAACGCTGCAGTGTATGTATTAAACTATACCGCGTAGATAATATAATATTGGAATTGTTAATGCATTTTACATAATATTAATTGAAACCATAAAATTCACCACTTAGTTTAGTAGTTTACCATGAAAACACCCGATGTTATATTATTTGCTATCTGATTGCTTTTAAGTAATCCTTTGATTTGCTTTTAAAAGTAATTAGAATATAATTCCCAGTCAAAATTAATTAAAATTTCAGTAAGCATATAAAATACTACCATATAATATATGCTACTGAAATAGATTATAATTTATATATACATAATATTATGTGTATATCTGTACATTGTTTATTATAATATTAATTACAGCCTTTGTTACTGGGCCAAACGTTCTGCACAATTAGTAAACATATCTGTATATTTTATAAAATGTTAATTATTATACTTGACATTTAACTTTAAACACATTATGTTTAAAATATCTAATTAAAACTTAATAAGTCATTAATTATCATTTACCAAATACAAATGTATACAAATATATATAATATGTTTATAAATACTATAGTATGGTGTTAGTATATTTATAGGTATTTATTATCTTTTTTTTTTTAATACGAAAGAGATTGATTACGAGTAAATTAAATTTATTCAGTATTTATAGTAGGTAAATATTATTAATTATATAGTTGATACTATGGCGTGCTACGTAATTGTATGTGCCAAACAATTTGAATTAGGTAACCATATAAGACAATTATTTGCTGCTGTATAAATATTAAATGTAGTTATATTAACATTGTATTGAGAACTAGTTCATTTTTATTAGATAAATTCTATGTGATACAATTTTTTTAAATTATTTTTATCGTTATATAAATATTATAATTTATATTTTTACATTTTTTTCATGCGCCTTTATATGATTTGCATCTGTATGGTTAAAAAATCCAAAAACGATTGAATATATTGTATCAGCTAATGGACATGTGTGTACACTTGTAAGTCGTGTGGGAGTGTTTCTATAAAATATAAATAACTCGACAGTCATATTCACTTGCTTAGTTTAATAGCTAACTTATTTGAGTTCATTCGAGTATCATGGATTCAATTTGTCTTCACTTGTTGTAGTCAAATTATTTAGTGTTTTTATTTGATATATGACTTTTTAATGTTGATTAAATACAATTTTTTTTTTCATTTCTCCGGCTTCAATGATAAAGACCAAATTAATCATGGTAATAGGTAGGTATACACTATACAGTATACACACATTAATGTGACATAGTTTTATATGGTATTACAAATACCATAGAACCTTTTTGTTTTTACTACAGGATAGGTACAACATTATTTTTATAAAAACAAGTATCGACGAATTCATTAATAAATTAATTGTTTTATCAATGATTATTGTGTATTAGTCCTTTTAAAAGTTATTATTGCTGTTTTAAATTTTACTTTTAATGCCACGTTCTGCTCTATACCCATCTGTATAATGGTGTTTAATAATATGTTTATAATTTGAATGATTTTTCCAAACATGAAACGTAATCTTTAGTCTTTATTTATTCAGCTCAATAATGGTAATTTTTACTACCCATTTATTGTTCGATAATTGAACATTGTAGTTTTTAGAATTATATAATGTAAACAATACATAAACATTCTATATACTTTGTGTACAGAACACAACACGCATGATGCCTGCAAAGGTCAAAAGGTCTGTATTATTTCTTTATAGCAATGAATTAATTAATTATTGATGTATGCAATGGCTGTGTAGTGTCGATCAACAACAAAATTGGTGTTTAGATACCATCGTTTTTTATTTATTTTTTTTACAATCTATACTCAACGATACCATCAAACGTATTATTAAACATATTATACATTATTAGACGCAATGATGGTCTTTGAATACATCCCGTGTTTGGCCGATTTGAAATATTATTGATAGTAGTAATGACAATAATAACAATGATACTTAGGTACGCACGTACATTGTACACAGTAAAGGCTGGCGCGCAGTAGAAAATTACAAATTTATAAACATTGTCATGGTCATGCGATGCGTATACCGCCGCCGCACGCTTTCTCTCGATTTTAACGCACAGTACATTTTTATAATACGCAATAAGTTAAATAATTTCCTTTCTAAAAATAAAATAATAAAATATTAAAAATGTATTATAACGTATATTATGTATTTATTTTTGTATCTCGTTACAAATACAAGTACCTACTTATAGCAACTTATTATTTGATGTTATCATATAATATATAAGAATAATAATATAATAATACCTATATCAAATTTTAATAGTAATGCATATACAAACTACCTCTTGATTGTTTTTCTATTAATTTGTTATACTAATGCGAGTATTTTTTAAACTGTTCTTATTTTTTAATTAATTTGCGTTTTTTGTAACAAAGCGCCCATTATTGGTTCCTACTTCCTACTTCCTATTGCTATGTATAATGTATTATTGACTTTCGAATATTATGAGAAACATGAAAATAGTCCGCTTATGAAAAACGCCAGTGGTGTATAGAGCGGTAAATAGTTCTAGTAAATCTTAACAATTTCATCAAAATATATTGTAATATATTAATAATGAAGTCTGATTCATAAAAGCTATCGTTTTTAAATTTAAATATTCCATACTTACAAAAATATCATACCTACCTCGATTTAAGAAGGAAAATATAGTATAGTTTTCGCTTACAATAATAAATAATTTGTAAGATGAACCTTGTTTAGTCCGTACAGAGAAAATTCCGATTTTTTTACATTCAAACCGACGATGTTCAATAATCTTATATAACGAGTATAAAATATTGATTCTCCGAACGAATGTTTGGAAAAAAAATATTACATCAGAAGTAAGTATAGGTACACACATACACACTTTTCCGGAATTCCGTTGTACGCATTTATAGATGAAAAATATTGTGTTATAGATGTTGGCACTCCGCGTATAATAATAACATCGTAATCTAAAACAAGAATTCGACGACCTTGTAGTAGTCGAATATAGGGCATTTTTCGTGATCGCGTGCTATACGGCGAAAATATGATCTCCTTTGACTGTACATGGAACAAAATTCGAAATAAAAAACCGTGAATGATATAAAAAATTATTGCTAGCGTATAATATAACATTATTATAATATAATATTATATAGAATACGGTCACGGTTCAGCGTCGTCGGCCGCGGTGTTCTTCAATCCATTTACTCCGCTCAGTTTGGTCTGTTTATGTAATACTATATATGATATATTACATTTATGATATGTTTAGAAAATGACGTCGACGATTCTCGGTATGTAAGGTGATTTTTCAAGCACGCTCAACCCCATTTTTCACTTTTCTAAAGTATGATCGTTCAAGTTCTGATTTTTAGAATTTTTAAATATACGAGTATCTATAAAGATCATCATATTTTAAAATGCCTGATATATTTTGTAATATTTGAGTAGTGGCCTGAGGCGATACAAAATTCTATTATTCAAGTAAGAACCTCCCCTTTTTACTAAAAAATTATTGAGCCGATGATTTTATCGAACATTTTGATGTACTATCTAAATCAAAATTCTAATAAGTAGTTTCTGAGTTAATAAAATGTTTATTCTAAGAATAATAATTGTTAAAAATGGTTTTACAAAAATATATAAACTATATTATTAGATATAGTATTTATTGTACATGGACCATTTTTACAAATTATTTAATATTTTAATAAATCAAAAGTAATTGATAACATTTTTAAATCATCTCAGTCCTCATATCTATTTAACCCATTACCATAGTCCATAGACATATTATTCTTGGTACACAGAGTTATACAACTCAAAAACTACTCGTTCAAATTTTGGTTTAGATACATCAAGATTCTCAAAAAAAATTCTACTGAATAATTTAAAGTAAAAAATAGAGTGTTCCTGTTTGAAAAACAGAAATTTGTATTGTCACAGTATCATCTTTAAGTATTATAAAAAATCTTAAGTATTCGAAAATATGGTCTTCAAGTGTATTTGAAAATGCCCAAAATCAGAATATGAAATTATGCATAATTTAAGGATAAAAATAGAGTGAGCTTGCTAAGAAATAACCTTGTACCTATATATAATGGCGAAAAACCCTGCAATGGCGTATTCGAAAGTGGTGTGGGTGGAGGGTTGGTATGATTGGCACAAACAATCCCCACGGCAGCTTTTTATCTCATCCTACATAATTAGATACCTACACCTATTTATACGTCGATAATTTTATTTTACTTAACATTTCGTGCGTTAACATAAACGTCATATAATATTTAATTTTATAATATAGCCTTTGATTTTCATATATGACTTTGACACGAATCAATTCGTGCAGTAATCTCAATTATTAGTCTACGACAGACAACAGTGCGCGGGAGGAGGTGAGCCTGCGCAGATACGATGGTCGCGGTACGGAAAAGAAAAGAAATTAGGCTTATATTGTTTGTATGCCTCTCCTGCGAGATGAACTCTCAAAATACAAGCCATTGGGCAGTGGGCCTAAATCGTCGCAGTCAGTGCGACATCCGCGTGTTCGGTGAAATATTTTTTTAAGTCCTGACGTCCTGTATAAGTAATAAGTACCTACTACGTATATTATTATACATATGAGAGGAGGTTCGTTTCGAGAATTCCGCTCGCTTTATTGTTGGAACAAAAGTAGACTATCGTATCGAGATCGTTATTAAAGTAAACATAAAAAAAATAAATAAATAAAAACAAAATGAGAACGAACACAGCGAGCCAATCAATTGCAGACATTGACAGTGCACACTGCACCGCCAGCTATATTGGCGGCGGCGGTTGCTGCAGCGGTAGCGGGTTTCCGCGTCGCGCATGCGCGTGTACATGCCAATTTGTTAATTAATTTTATGTTCAATTATTAGAGGTGCGCACCTCTCGTGTATGCCACGATATTGTACTAGATACCCGTTATACGGTAATACATACATATATAATACTGCCGTGGATCGACCGGGAAATTAATTTACTTTTTAGTAAAACATAATATAATATTATATTACATATTATTATACATACCTATACCTATATACGCATTATTATTATATTCATAATAGGTAGGTATCCGTCGGTGAAAGCATCACTAATATTATTTCGTCAAAACAGTACTTATTCATACTAAATTATACGCGAGTATAATGTTATGGGCGCGTTATATTATTTAGGTGTAAGTATACCTGGTAAACGTTATATAGGCGGATATACCATGTTTTATACTCCGAACAAAAGTTTTCACCTCGCAAAACCATCATGGTATAGCCATATAAGTATATTATACTATGTAACAAACCTAAAAAGTTCGAGTCTCGTTTGAGATTTTAAAGTTTTTTTTTTTAAATTTGTTATTTTTGCCTCGTTAAAAAACGAATAATAATTACTAATAATTACATTTCTCAACATTATATTGACAAATCTGTAGTCTTTGCCTGTCATAACTCGATTCATCTTCCTCGTATAATAAACAAACGTCACAATTTGCAGTCTTTAGCAGAATAGTGAGGTTATATATTATTATATTGTTGGTTTCTTTTTCTCTTAACGTTTTTTTTAGGCGACCGAAAACGTTGGACTAAATGCGTATTTATCGTTTTCCAGCAACCGGAGTTTAAACTGATTGTAAAATTCTATATTACAATGCTGACATAATAAACTCCAAAAGTGGTGGGGGGGAGGGGGATATAGTTTATGCGAAGAAGTTTGCTGCTCGAGCGTTATCATCGTTAAAAAAATAATTTTTTTGAACGTTCCCCGAACACTGAGTTGAAACTTCAATAAATTCAAACTCGCATTACAGTTTGATTATGTTGTTTAAAATTATGTATTGCACTGCACAGTCCACTAAAATACATTTTTAAATTATTATAAATTCTGCTGCACAAATGTGAATAAAAAATACGAATTACCTACTGCAGTAAATCTTTTCCGCTATAAATTGAATTTTGAAAATTATGGAATAATGTTCAAGTTATTACTATATTATAATATAGTCCATATAGTTTATTAATTATACTGTTTGTTGTAATTTCATGCAGAAAAAAACTCCTGCATAATATGAATAACCAGTTGGAATTTTTAATTATACATTTGAAGAATGTTAGATAAATAAATTGCTTGGAAATTGAATTTATTTTCATTCCGTGGTTTTATTTTAGTATTATTTATGTAAAAAAAAAAAACAGGTCTGTATTATTTACACGTCCCTGCTGCACTGTAATTCTCGACTTCTCGAGTTAAAAGCGCAGTAATGAATACGTTTCATGTAAATATGAAATACATTAGCTTAATTTATTATGTGCATGTATGATGTATATATTATTTATATGCATATAGATTTACATACGCTGCTGTGTATAAAATACACGTTTTATAAATTCTTATGAGTTATGTTATATTATTACCATGATTTATAGTAAATAAATACTTAATTCAACATTTTAATTTAAAACAAATATTTAAACATTACGAAAAAAGAACTAAACAACAACCCAACTATAATATTATAATATATAACAGCACGATAATTATATTTACTGAATAAAGACGTTTTCTCAGTTCATAATAAATAGGTCAGTTTATTAAATTAAAAATAATGCATCAACCGTGTACAATAATATTGTATTTTTGTTCTTGCGACTACTCCGTGCGGTATCATAGCGATATTAAACCTTCGGAACAATGCGCTGCAATTACTTTCGAATGAATAAAATTCACTGTTAATATGTAAAAACTTTTCGGACTCGGGTGCATAAAATATACGATATTACAATTTTTCGATAAAATAGAAATGGAAGCCATGTTGTGTATTATATTATTATGGGGCTCTATGAATTCATATATAATATTATTATTATTATGTTTTCGGTAAACTCTTCCATATTGCACTACGATTATGATCGAATGAAAAAAAATTGACCAAAATCCTTGACCTAAATATTCGTAGACAACGATCGCGATGCTCAAAATGTTGTTCACTATTATATTATACGGGTAATGCATAATAGTATATAATGTACTTATACACTTATAATATCTTTTTAGTCGGATAAAAAATCCAGCTTCAGCGCACCATGTATATATATACAATAAACATATAGTTTCGAATTCAAAACTTATCGGACGGAGGAGGGTGGACTGGGAGGGGTGGTTCGAATTTAACGAAATGTAAACTCAATTTGTATAAGTGCTGTTTTATACACCGTATAATCGACGACAAAGAAAAACATACAAATCATTTTTTATCTTTTAGGATTCGTCGACGAACTAATTAAATCACATTAGTTACCGTCACAAAGAATTGGCCTCATTTCAATTGCATAACACACACACACACACACACCGAGATGGCTTTAAACACGCACACACAAACACACCTAATGTAATCCGATTTGAACGGCTCAGCTGATATTAATTGAGAAGAATACACCTAATTTTTGTGTAACACGTCTGCGACTTGTTTTAATAATCTGCGAGAAAACACGACTCGTATAATGGCATCGGCGGCGGCGGCGGCGGCGGCGGTTCGTCGCTTTATTCAAACAAGACATTATAATAATTGTAACGACTAAACAGCATAATATTTTAGGTAATAGTAAATAATAATAACAACGTTGATTTTAAATTATTATTATCATTATTATCATCATGTGTTTAGTTGACGGTGACGTACTACGTACAGGTACATAGTATTGTGCATAATATATAACTATACTACCTAGTTGTTAAGTTACGAAAACTATCATCTACCATTGAAACCGGTCAAGGTCTTTTTCGTCGATTAAAATGCAATAATAATAACAAACCGTCCAACGTGGTGTATTATATTATATTCTACGCGTTACAATGTTTTCATAATATTCCATTATATATTATTATTCACTCGGTTTTCGGCACCAATTTCCCACCGATTATTATTTTATATTTTGGTAAAACCAAAGTCGATTATTTCTTCTGAATAAAACAAATCAATGTGTGTCACGTTGCCGCAGTGAACATAATATTATAGTTTGCATGAGTGAAAACGGCCCATTATCGTCGATCTACGGCGGCGGTGTATTAACGACGGGGTCATGAAGTATAGGTATCGGTGAAAGTATTTTTTTTGTTTTTTAAGCGTATTTTTTTACTATTTAAAATATTTTTATAGGTAGGTACTTTTGTTTTCTCGTGTATATTGTATATACTTGCTAAATGTCTCTGATACATATCTTTTCAGTAGACCTATATAAACCGGCAATAATTAACAATGCTACTAAAATATAGAAACTGTATTATAAACTGCTGAGTATTTATTTAAAAAAATGAAATATGCGCGAGAGAAGACGATTTAAACTGCGTCGACAATTTTTATAGCATACAAAGTCACAAAATCGTGAACCAATTATTAATCCCGTGATGCGTATACCTTCATAATACAGTAGGAACTACAATTACAATTAGGCAATTACAGTTTAAACTATTTTTGTGAAAAGTGAAAGTTTCGGAATAAACTGTTCAATATTATTTTACTTATCATATTGCTGATAATACGGCCAATTGCTTTTAAAATAATATCATTGATAACGAAATTGAACTCGATTTTTTTTCCTCTCAATTACTCAATTTGAAGGCGTATATAAAAAAAATTGGATGTAAAACAACCGTCGGCAATATAATATAAAAATATTTTACTCTATCGTATTTTGTGTTGATAAAACAGTCGTACATGTCAACCAGAAACCAGTGCGTTTGTGTGATAAAAACATTTCTACGCGTTGTACGTTGTAAAATGTACAGTGGATAACGTCGTATTTCAGTATGGTTTGCTCGGGAAACCGTGATTTTGCATAGATAATGCAAATTACGTTAACGGTGTTTCACACAACCCCTTTTACCCTTAATTATTTAAACCTACCTATATGAATTATGCGGTTGTTTTATGAATATTTTGCTCGATACTTTCTGTGTGCGCACTGTAATAGCAGCCGTAGGTCGAGAGTCTTTATGGAAATCGTTTGACCGGAGGTTAATCGATGAATCGGGATTCGTACCATATTGGTTATATTATATTCAGTAGTTATATACGCTCATACAAATCCATTGATATAATATACATTGATATAGATTTATATAATATAATATTGTTCGTTTAAAATTCAAACGGACGACTAATTCGCTAATTTCACAGAGTATTGAAATATTAATATTCGAATAATATGTAGAAAGTATACGATTATTTAGTCGCGTTGTACTTCATATTATTATTATTATTATTATTATTATTATTACATCATCGGCATTGTTGCTCGTGTATAATAAAATATCGTCAAAAGTAGAATAATTCCTGCAATTCGAACATTTTTCAATGATTTTTTTTTAATGTTAAACGGCTTCAATAAATAAATAGTATATCATATATACCTATAGGTACCTACTACAGAAACCTTTTCATCTAAACCGAATTGATTATTGTTTGTTATTCTAACTCTGTGCCATTTATATATATATATATATTATGATTTACTGCAGTATGTATAGAAACATATACGCTGAAACCGAGTACACCTATATATATATATATATATATATGCACATATAATATTCTGTCTTTGTAAGCAACCGCGGCACATTATTACGTAATATATTCAATATTCATATACGCGAACTCCAATCATTTTTTTCTTTCGAATTGGTAACCACAATATATTTTCAAGTTTGAGGTCCAATTGTATATTATATTATTATAGTTGTGTGAAATTGAATAGTCTCCACGACGGACACGGGTGTATAATATTATATTATGTACCTATAGGTATGCGCGTGGGACATGATTTAAAATCGTGATATAAAACCGCTTTTTATAAACGGCTAATATATTATAATATAATATATACCTATATTATATAAGTATAATAACATCGGTCGAAAAACATTGAAACTGCTCAACAGTTTTTTCACCGAGTATATAGGTATAGACGACAAAAAACGATACTGTAAAAGTATTTTGTTGTGTTTTGATATGTATAGTTATGTAATAAATATAATATAATACATATTAATGAATCGATAAAATGAAAAAAATTATTAATCGGACCCAATTTAGATTGAAAATAAAATTATAATAGTATGCGTATCGGCAAACCTAATTAAATAATATAGTAACGCGGATATCTACTTACTGCTGGCAAGAGTTATAGATTTCGTGTTGATTTCCCGTCTACCTATATAATATATTATAATATTCAGTGGCAGATTTTCAACATTTTAGAGGGGGTCCTATGTCAGTATAATTATTTAAACAAATATATTCAGTATACGTGTGAATTTACGGCAGGTGGCTTTTTTAAATATTTTAAATAGACATAATATGTAACCGGGTATATTGTAAAGTGTATCTAAATTCTATTCTATAATAAATATATATATATATATATATATCAGTGTCTTGAAGTGGGGGATCCATTACCCCTGGACTTCCCCCTGAAATAATATTATAGTGTATTAGTGTCGATTGCAATTATATAGGTACGTGTAACGTGTCGCAGCACGAATAACTTTAAAATGTTATAATAATATGTCCTAGCTCTTTTTTTTTTTTCAAAACCGACGGATTTCTAGACTAGACTGCCTATTATACGCTAATTTATCTCCTACGCCGAAGTGCGAAATAATTAAACGAGGTGGCAGCAATGTATACATAATATCATATTAGATTATATATGTGTCTGTGCGTCTATTTGAAGGTTTATCGGCCACTGCTGCAGGTTCAATTCAATATCCCGAGGGTCACCGCCGCCGTCTGTTGCAGCGGCTATATAGGTACCAAGGTATAGGCGTATACGTCGGTATTCGGTTCGTTTAGTTCAGTTTTTTTTTTATTATCATTATCTTATTACTTTTTTTTCTTTCCACCGTGCTCATTCTCCTCCACCTCCTCCTCCTCGTCCTTCTCCTCCTCCTCCTCTTTCTGTAATGCCGCCAACATTTACACCGTGTGGGCACACAAATACACGCGCGCGGCTTGTGTGTAACATGTATAATAATAATATAATACGCGCATCAGTGTTTTTCCTTCGCATTGCAGTCCGCTGTTGGCTTTTTATTATTATTATTATTATTATTATAACGACTACTACTATACGACCCGTCTATATAGGCACCGTGTACACGTTTAACCGACGTCGTCGTCAGAACAAACTGCTGTTTAGTTTCATCATCGTCGGTCCTGCAGCAGGATGACATTATTATTAAACGTATTATCGGCACATCGTAGTCCGTCTGGACGACTGACGACTGTATATTATATTATACAGGGTGATTCCCCGAGTACGATCACCCATTTCCCCTCGCCTCTCCTCAATAATATGCGCAGTTATTCGAAATCTTTTTCACACATTTTGGGGATTTTCAAATGCATACCTAACCTATAATTACTGTGTCTTAAAATTCTTAGGATTTGAGTGTACCTATACTATTTATACTTAAAGAGTGTCATGTAGAGATGCAGACTTTTGTTTTTCAAACGAGAGTCCAGCCCCTCTTTTCTACTGTAAATTATTTAGCGGATAATTTTTCTGAAATGATGACGTGTCAAAATCTAAATTCGAGTAGTTTTCGAGTAATTTAACATTGTGTAGTATACTATAATAGGATAATAGGTCCGTGATGATTCATTTGAAATATATGAGGGGATACGGTGACTAAAACATTTTAGTAATTAATATTCCACCATCATCATTTATGTATAATAAACACTAGATCCCCAATAATATATTATTAATATCTATCTTATATTTTTGTAAAACAACTTTTAAGGACTTTTTATCCTTGGTATAAACACTATAAACATTTGAATATCTGAAAAACTACTAGTTTTAATATTGAAAAAGGTTGGTTTAATAAAATTACCCACTAAATAATGCACAGTAAACAGGGAAGGGGGAAGGTGCTCATTTGAAGAACAGAAGTTTGTATCACCACATGACACTCCTTAAATAGTACGAAAAATCTCAAGAATTTAAAAATACGGTCTTTAAATATATTATATTTAAAAATTCCAAAAATCAGAATTTGAATAGATTTACTAGTAAATTAAAAAATGGTGGTGAGCATAATGATATGTCATTATGCTGTATGCTGCAGAGGGACAGAACATAATAATATGTCGGGTAGACGAAATTTTGTGAATACCTACCTATTTGAAAAATTAATATTTCAAACGATCAATGTATTATGTTATCTTTATTCCTTAAAATATATTATTTTATACTATCTGTTGAAATATACTAATCGACTAGTTCGCTTGCAGACGGGTTAACGCGTCCATCACTATACAAACCACCAGAACTAGGTACCTATAGGTATAGGTATATAGTCTTAGACATTATGATAATTATAATAGTATAATACAGTTTGTCGTTTTTATTTTTTTTTCTTGGTCAATGTCAAATGTTGTTATTTGATTTTCAATAAAATTACATAGTTTATATTTTGACGAATCATCCTTATTTCGTGCGCGTTTGCACCGTATCATAGTATACAATAATATAGTATATTATTATTGTATCAGAGTATTTTAAATTATTATTAAATACTTTATACAAGACTTATCATTTTAATTAAATCAATTATTATTATTGTTTACAAATATGCATTTATGATAATATTGTTTTTAATAATTCAACAAACATCCGAAGAAAATGTTTACTGTTTAAATATTCTTTTGAAAACAAATAACGTAAAACAAAGTGTGATAAAGGACTACTTTAATTTTTTTAACATTCCGAAGAAGTTAAAAATCGTTAAGACCAAGAGGCGTGTCACATAATGGAGTGCAGTTTTATAGTTACCAGCAACAATGTTTCTTTTTTATTTATTTCTCACAATTCATCGCATTACTGTTTTTATTCAATTACAATAGATAGCTGATGTTTTTTTCTTTTTTTTTATCGCTTTCTGTGTGGCTGCCATTTATTACTTTTTTTTAATTGTGCGTTAACACGCACAATTTTTTTTTTTAATCGAATTGTGATGTTTAATACTTGTTTAAACAATACTAGACAAATAATATTGATTATAATATAATTTGTGTTTATAATATGGCAATAATACAGGCACACTTAACATAGGTACATATTATTATGCACTATAAATACCTGTTACTGGCATAATACATAAACCTAACCTTAACACTTCAGACTTTAGTTAAATGTTTTTAAATTGTTAAATAATTGTAGGTACAATATTTGAAACTACAGAGTTATCTCAAACTCGTTGTGTACTATTAAATAAACGATGATGATACCTGATAAATGATAATCATAATAATAACTACAAATAAAATTTAAATCACAAAACAAACATTACCTACGAACGTATATACATATATTATATTTAGGTACCTATATTGTTTGCATTCGCGTATTGATGAATAATATTGTAAATCGTAATTATAAAATAAAAAATAAAATTAATTTTCCGTGCGCGTAACAATGCAAATATGTATAGATAATATTATTACCACCGTATACGGTAAACATTGACCCTCGGTATATTATAATGCACACGTAGGTATTGCCTATTCGGTATAGCAAAATACAATATCCGCCATCAGTTTATTTTCAATCTGCGAAAATGATCAATAGCCGTACTGCACCGCACTCGTCAGTGCTGTTTAAACACGCGTACATAATATTGTATACGCAACATCACTACAGGTATATATATATGACTAAGTATACTATATAATATGACCATAAATGGAATGTATGTATGTATGTATGTATGTATGTATGTATGGCGTTTTAAAATCGACGAATATTCGTTCATCGAATAAAGTCACACATAATATTTTATTATTATAGATATAAATGTATATTATCTCGTACATATCGTATATTAGATTCAGAGCCGAATGTTTTGATTTTACAATGATCTGGTGTTTTTCAAACAAGAATGTTTGGGTGTTTTGTAGGTGCATAGGTAGCAGTCAATTTTCTTCAATCGTCAATTTTGCAGGAGATGCTTTCTGGTTGATAATTTGATCTAGACTTTGGAGGGGTCATAATGCACACGTATTGCTGCCTATTCGATACAGCAAAATACAATATCCGCCATCAGTTTATTTTCAATCTGTGAAAATTATCAATATAGCCACACTGCGCCGCGTCGGCCAGACTCATCGCTGCTGTTTAAACACGCGTGTTTTGCACCTAAAGTAGTTAAATTTGCTTCAATAATCTTCAATTTTGCAGGAGATGCTTTCTGGTTGATAATTTGATCTTATATGAAATTGCTGTAAAGCTTAAATGCTGACGAAATCGGATATCAAACGAAAAATACTGGTGTTCAATCGATATTACTTATTTTTCTGTAAATCGAAAAATATTAATTGACTTGAAACTATTACAATAAATTATTGTTTTCTATATACACAACGAATTATTTTGACTAATTACATGAGCTTTTTATACTACAAGAACTGGTATCATACATTTCACACCCTTCTACGGGAGGTACGTCGATATAAATTTAGTATATTATACAAAATATTTGTCAAAAATTCGTTCAACTTACTGAATTCAAAAAATATTTATCATAATAATATAACATAAACAATAATTTGAAACAGATGCAAGTCCACACGTCTTTTTCGCTTAGAATCATTTTTGTTTGTATATTTATTGTTGAATTCAAATTTATCACACTCATTATATAGGTACCTATATAAGACGAGGTACACTCGAAACCATCGTGATTGTAGGTATAAATCTAGAGCAGAGCTAGTCACTGGTTTTTTTTTTTTTGTTATTGTATAATAATTACGATTCAATAATTATCATGATTTCGTAATGAATAATATATTTTTAAAACGGTATCCCTTATTTAGCTGATATAATTAGTATTAATGCAATTTCAACCCACTTACAGTATTAGGCTTTCGATGTCAAGAATCGCTTTATTTAAAATCAGTAGTTGTTAATGTATAAGTCCCGAATCAATCGCCCGTGTCGAATTGCAGGAAAATCAATAAAATACGATTACAGTAAGTTTAATAAAAAAAAACCATTCGATATGCACTGACAAAGTTATGAAATTCGAAAAACAAACAATACCGTTGGAATTAATTACAAAATAACTTCGATAACGGTTTGATCGTGGCGTAGTGCGACTGTGACAGAAAACAAACAATAACATTAATGTTGATTTTTAAATTCGTAAAACCGACGGTAAAATAACAAAATATTATAAAAATGAGTCGATTTTTATTTTGTAATAATTTGAGATTCACTTTGAACTACGATGAATGTATTTTTTGTGGTTCTTTTTTTTGTTTTGTGATCGCTTTTGGGCCGGAGGAGTCTGTATAGTATATAAATCTAAAAATGTTATGTAGGTAATCATCGTGCACTATTAGCGCCTTAATATTGTATTCATAATATTATTTATAGATAATAGAATTATTCTACTCGTCAAAAAATAAACATTGTACCTATTTAAAATAAATAAATATAATAATGATTTTTTAAAAAAAAGATCCGTTTTAATAAAGGTAAAAATGTACGCATGCTATATGATATTCCCATTAAAATTTTAATTACTATGATCGTTACAAAAAGTATGTATTAAGTATAAGATAAGAACTTGTATGTAAAAAATCTATACATTGCACATTTGCACTATATTCAAACATTATTCTATTATTATTATTATTTCTATAGTTATTTGATCAAATAAATAAATATTAATGTAATTATCATAAACTTTGTATAATCTCACCTACTAAATAAGATCTGGTGTATCCTCTACAAGCTTTGAAGCTTAGGCTTTTGGAGACAATCATTTTAAAAAATAATTTTTAACTTATTTGTATTTGTTTCTTTAAATGCAAGAAATATTATACTATTATTGTTAAATCGGAAATCATTCGTTTTTGGGGCGTTAAATGGCTTTACTATAAGCTTACACGTTATTATTGTTATTATATAAAGATTAAAGGTACAATGTAAACTTCTAGCGTCACACAGTCAACTATTATAAACACAAACACTGCGAAAAGCGTATACCTCATATTATGATATGTGTATGTACTTGTATATATATATATATATATATATATACCTATATACATACACACACGGTGTATTATTGTGTTTGTTTTTACTTTCGTTTAAAAAGCGCCGCTTTTCCGCGTGTGGTGTTTCGCTATAACTGTAGCGTCTTCGAAAATCTCATAAATAAATTTGTGTGCGGTGTGTACGAGTATATATAATGTTTATATTTCTCTGTACAATAGCTCAACGAACGTGCCGAAATAAAATAACTTTTGTCCTCTGCCCGCTGTGTACGCGTCGTATGCCGACGGTTTATTATATATGCCTACACAATACGCGACGATATAGCGTGGTGACGACGTCTCCTCATCTGCTCGACTATTATAATATAGGTACGCTATACATAATAGGTAGGTATACATCGTCGTATAACCTCTCGCGGGCCATTCTCATTATTGTGCCGTCCAAGGTTTCTAAACTCACTCTCTCTCTCTCTCTCTCTCTCTCTCACACACACTCACACACACACACACACAAGCGCGAGTACAGAGTAAAATTTAATAAAAAAAAAAACAAGACATATTTATGAGCATTAGCGAGTGTGTGTGTAGAGTCCCGACGATGACGACGACGACGATATTGAATTACAACCGCGCGTGTGTGTACAGTAATACCTACCTATATAATATATTATGAGATAGACAATATTTTACGAATGTACGTCATAATCTATGACGTACAGTTATTTCTCCGTTTTACCGCGGTATCATACGGGTACATATTTTAATTTTTTTTTTTTTGCATTATATATAGGCAGTGCCGCAGTGGCGCCACGAAGTGTTAAAAAAATACTATGACGTAATCATCCTGACCTAACCGCATCCTGCCAATTTTTTTTTAAATTTTACAATTAGGTGCAAATCAATACACCCGTACATAATGCACAATCATTTATTTTTAGTTTTTAGCTGAACAAATATTTAAATGCACTTCTTGATATGGTCCGATTGTTAATAGGTATATACTGTGACCGACCCGTTTTTGATTAACATTATTAAATTATGATATAAATTCATTATTAGCAATATCGATTACAGTTTATTAATTATTAACTCGTAACTAGGCCATAGTGTTTAGCAACAGCTATTTTTTAATCATTCGTATATTGTCGTAATTTGTTATCTATATTTAGTTAAAATTGTTTGTACATCAAATTCCGGATCCACAGCCCCGCAGTGGATACCCCGCAGTGGCTCCAACCCCATCTACCAAATCTACTATGACATCTAGGTTTAGATTTTATTGTAATTCTATGATATTATTAATTAATTACAGGTTAATAATTACAATAATATAATACTAAAAAATCTTGAAATTATAGTCCCAAAAACTAAATACTTAAATAAATATGAGAAATGGTTTGCCTCCGAAAGTTTAAGCTTGTGGGGAAGACAACTAGATAAGAGTTGGTATTTTGAAATATAAAGTATCCTGGCTTACACGGTGTAATTTAAATTTTAAATACACAACTATACATTTCAAATAATTAAAAAGAATAAGTACCATACAATGAAGATAAATTTAACATAAACAAAAAATAATGAAACAAACAAAATATAAAGACAATATTGACTCAAAAAATTCTTATTAATTTATATAATATACACGGAAAACACTATATGAAATAATAATTTAAGAATTATATAATAAATCAATAACATCTCTGTCTGTCATAGATAAATTAGATGATCGGCGCCACTGGGCAGTGTATATACTGTATATCTTAAATTCGTGTGTGTGCCACGTGGTTTTGAGTACAATTTTAGTGTGCCACACTTTTCACTTTGAGCCGATTTATATTGAAATACATCGTACTAAATAAAATAGCTGCACGGCTGCAATATTATAAAGTCAAAGAAATCTGACAGTAAACGATTTTTCATCTGACGATTCCGAGCGGAACGAGGTGGCTATAGCTATAATATTATTATAATAATACATAGAAATGGATATCATCATAATATTATTCTAGGTAGGTATTGATGATTTTTTTTTCGAAAATGTCTTTATCGTCTGGCAATAATACTAAACGACGACACACACAATCGTTTTCCGCGTTGAATTCCGGATCCTACAAGACCGATCACGCAGTCATGCCATTAAAAACTGGAAAACAATTATTATTATGTTTTTTTTTCGATAACTATGTTCATTTACAGGTTTATTACTATAACTTATATATTATATAAGCACGTTCAGAGGCATAGACAGGAATTTGCATTGAGGGATAAGTGAGAAATATATATATATTCATTATTTCTAAGATAAGTCGCAGGCCGCAGGGTAGTAGTGCCCTGCATCCCAAAAAACGACCAAATTTTGATGCAATAAAATTTTTTTTAAATTGTATTTAATTACAAAAATATTAGTTTTACACAAACTATCAAAGAGAAATAGTATATACCTATGTAAAAAAAAAAGCTCATAGGGGGATCCATCCCTCATTCCAGTGTGTACGTCCATGCACACGTTTATAATATATACGTCTGTCTGTGATTATTTCTTGTTGTTTTCCAATCATCGGCACACTGCGGTGGCATTATAATATTATATTCGCGTTAAAAACGACTACCGTTATAATAATAGTAATAATAATCGTATTATAAACTTCGTCTATAGACTTAACCCACGTTTCGACGACGGCACAGCGACGATTTCATTGTTTGGCCCGCGTGTGTGTGAACAGTAATTCATCCGGAATCGTGTAAACTGCCATCGTCGTCGTCGTCGGTGGTGTGTGTGTGTGTGCGTGTGTGTAACCATCGTACAATGCACCACATGTGAAGAGTCATCGTGCGAGTCGTACCGTTGTGTTATAAATATTAAATGGGATGGATAAATTTATACTTTTTAATAATTTCGTTTCCAAGACAAATCGGTAAGGCGCGTTAATAATTTACTACATTATTTCTCCTAATAATTAATGGAGAATGAGTATTGAGTGTATATTATGTAAGCTTTGTAGTTATGATTTATAAGTATATATATATATACATATATATATAAATATATTATAATAATAACAGAACATTTTCAAGATACTAACCTAAACAGTTTTAAACCACTCGAAGGCGAGATTTTACACTCAAGTGGTTTTAGAAAAAAAAATTAAATATAATATGTTTGTTCGTTATGGAGGAAACAGCCGCCACCCGGCCGACGACGTTTCGACTATATAACGATTTTCACGACAAAATGAGTTTGCCACCGTTGTCGTGTTTACTTTACATTTACAATTTACCGTATGTTTAAAATATACACTACACCCACTGCAATATAATATTATATACACTTGTGTGGGAAAAGTTTTCTTTTATACGTTATTAATATCGAATAATTATTATGATATTCTTGACATCTTCAACGATTTTATAGGTTTTTTAACCTAATATGTTGCACTATAAATAAGATAATAATAATATCATACATCATTATTACGACATTCCGTAGTGAGTAATAATTTATTATTGTGAACGCTATAGAAAAATAATTAGTTCATAGTAGGAGGTATCATCTACCATCAAATTTATTATTTTACTTAAAAGTAAACTAGTTTTAATGATTCTGAGGAAAGCGATGAATGTATTTTTGTCTTGGACGTATAGGTACTATTATTATTTATTACTCATTGGTTAATACTTATTAATTATCATATATGGTATCCGATAACACCTAAATACTTTTTACAAATAGTATTTTATATATTATGATAGTTGTTTTGTTTGTACATAATAATATATAGATACGTGATTAATTTATGCATCAATGATTCGCTAGAATATTCGCATATCCTGTCGATCCCTTTTCCTTTTCCAAAACGAATTCTATGAACAATATTGAATTTAACCTTCTGTAGTACTGTATAGTTCAGATAACGACGAAATGGTGAATCTGTTTTGACATTTGTTCAAATAATTATATTTATATATATATAATATATAATAATATACATACTATGGTATATTATGATATAATAATAGATATTATGTTTAAGTAGAGAAAACAATAGTTGAGACATTGATGAAACTAGTCCACAAACGTTATCAATTAAAAAATGCCTAATTGAAAAAAAAATAGAAATATTTAATTAATTTAAAGTTGCGGTATGTAATTATATTGTGAAATTCGATAATTACTACGAGTAAAATAGTATTAGGCTTTTAATAATGATTAATAATATGATGTCTTATACATTGAGTTATTATATACCTAATTATTACAGTGGCGCCAAATTCCAGATGGTGGGGGGGGGGATGTACAAAATAATCTTTAGTTCTTATAACTTGGAAAACACGGGCGTGATCTAGAGGGAAGAAGCAATGATACTGTTGTTCCTGCAGACATTTTATAATGGTGATTTCCCTCGTTTTCTAAGCTTTAATTCATTGAATATAACACCATATTTTTTTGCTAAGAGCCTTTTTTACTGAGCTTGAATATTATTTTTCTGTGTGTATTTCATGTGATGATAAATTTATGATTCAAATATTTATATTGTAATAAGCATTATTGTATTAGACACTACACTTTAAGTTTTGCTCATTATAATATAGTACCTACTAACTTTGAAATATTTTCACTAATTTTACAATTCTGTACGCAAAACATCAAGGATTAACCGCTCTATAATATATTATAATGTTTACAATATATAAAAAAAATACAAATTATTTGAGGGGTATGAAGGTGTCACTCGTTATAGTTTCAAAAACAGTAGGTAAAAAATATTGTTTATATCTGTCCCTCTTCCCATTATATAAAAAATAATAATAATAACTCCAAGTTGAGCTACTGGTAAATAGAATATTTTCATGGAGATTACTAGGTTCGCAAATAACAATATTATTATAGACACCGATGTATTATCGTATCAAAATATAAAAGTTGATTCGGCTGCAATTTTCCGGAATAAATAATATCGTCCATGCAGACATACTAAGGGCGCGATATGTTGAGGCAAAGACATTGTAAAAACATCATATCCACCATTAAATACGTCCTGCATATATAATCTTAAGAGCGATAAATGAAAACCTACTATATATAATACGCTGTATACTTGAATGTAAGTACTTGACTTAAATATGTATAACCACGTACAAGTGTTATAGTGTAAGCAGCGATCAATCGAGATCAAAAAATATTTAACAACATTGGTATTATATACTATATAGGCACTCGTGACTCAGCTGATGAACCGCACTAACGTACGGTTGAGACATTTGTAAGACTAATGACTATCGTAAGTATTATATAATATTATATACCTAGCATCTGATATTATAAACCAGCCTAATGTAGAGAAATAAATAATATAATAATATCACTAATAAATGCATACCTAGTATATTATTATATTTTTTTTTTGTATAAATGTAAATTTAGTAGGTTGTCATTTTATTTGGCAAACGAATTAGTTTAACCTCGCCGCCTCGTGTTTGTCCCCCCACCACCCATCCGAGGACGCTCCGTATAGTATACCTATATTATGGATGGTGTCTCTCTGTAGTTTTCTATTCCATATCTTTTCTGTTTTAAACATGAACCTATATTGGTCAAATAACTTAGCTTTAGTCGGGTGTAACGGTGTCAATCTGTTTATGTGTACGCTGTTTAAAATGAAAAGCTAGCTAAAAAAAAACTATACTACTCTATAATATAACATATTAATTTATTGTTATTATACTTCGCCGCAATGGGTGCTTTGCAGTGCGCAAAACATTTGCGTACACTATTATTATAGGTGATATACCGATATAATTAGTAACTATTGATGATGTCATGTTGAAATATTACCACAAAATGATATATAATATACCTACTGGCTACTACCTAGGTAATATACTTTCGTGGGGCAAATTAATATATTTACACGAGTTTCGCCTGTTCGGGTCGTTTAGCGTAATTTTACGTTTTTCGTGCTAATATTCTGCGGAACGATATAATATATGGCTGGTAGGTGCGTTTTATTAATTCCTATCGAAGTATCGAACACAACAACAATATCGCACAAGGCGCGCACCGTGCTATAGTTTAAAATCTTTAAAACGACACTGTTATAATAATAATAATAATAATAATAATACGTCTACTGCAGGTTGCGATTCGTATTCGTATTGTACGTCATATTATTATCTACGTCGTCGGATGTTTTGCCGGATGATGAATGATCTCGACATTTTCAGGTTATACATTTTAATTTCTCAGTCACATTCGAGTCCGATTGATCACAATTCAAAATCAACAGACAACGCTGATCCATATATTATAGTATAGTACACTAAGCGTAATGATTGGAAATGTTATAAAAATATATAATATTTAGTAATACGAGTACATACTATTGGGTAATGTACTCGTAAAAATATTTGCTTTCGAATGCCTACACCGTTTAATGTATCCGCTACGCGACTGCCGACGAGGACGATATAGTAATACTGAAATACTGTAATAGTAAAATGTAATGTCGTCGTCGTCGATAATAATTATTATTATTCTCATTTCCTCCGGCATGGGCAGACGAAGTAGACGACGATGATGATGATGATGATGATAATAATAATATGTGAAAAAGCTTTGCTCTCGTAATGAGGTAATGTATAATATAGACACGGTTTACAATATTATTAAATATACACACACACACGCACGCACAAACATGTTTATAACGTCGACGTGTGCACACGCACAACCAGCGGCGGAACAAGGTCAACACGTCCGTCCACGCGTTCGTGTATGTGTGTGTGTGTGTGTGTGTGTGTGTGCGTGGATAATATTATGATGAATTACAGTCACTTTCGTCGTCGCCGCCGCCGCCGTCGTCGTCGTCGTCGTCCGATACGCACACGCGTGCGAGCTGCACGTTACCAGTATAAACGAAGAATACCACTTCCGGTTTCATCCAAGTCTGTTTACAAGGGCGTCGTGTGTGTGTGTGTGCAGGTGATATCACTGTCGCAGAGCGCATCCCGTGCGTGTGTTCTATTATTATTATTATTATTATAATTTTATGGTTATGTGGGCGCGCGAGCTGCCGTGTTGTCGGCGTGTAGGGTGCACGCCGTGTGTGTGTGTGTGTGTGTGTGTGTGTGGAGCAAAGTCGTGACCGGAGCGGCGTAGTGGTTGTCGCGCGGTCGCACGGGGTGGGTAGTGGGTGGTGGGTGACGCGCGTCGGGCGGTGGGGTGGCGGCGGTAAGATGGCGAGGCGGGCACCGGGGTGCTGGAAATTATATCCTTCTTTGTCACGAATTTTCGTACAATATGATGTACACCATGTCTACATGTATATAATATTATGTTGTACTTGTTGTATTGTGACGTCGTTGTTTTCTACGACCGTTTTAACGGATTTCGACTGGATATTATAATATTATACTTTCACGCGCGCGGTGACATCCCGGATTCACAATTATTATTGTCGTCGTACTTTTTATATTATTATTATATTTGATTTTAATATTGTACTGCAGTCTCTCGTGAATCGCCGCTGCTCCGTCGTCGAGCAGATTTCATAGCGTTTTATACCAGAGATTTATCGGCGATAAAATAAAAAAAATAGTTTTATACTACCGTTTTTGATAAAGGGCAGTCTTTGATTCAACATTACAATGTCATAATATTATGAAAATATTATTTCACAGACTGCGTCCGAGGTTTTTGATAAACGAATCACTTACAAAATAATGGTATACCTACACAGAATAAACGTAAATCTAATAAACGAATAAATGAGTTTATTGGCGTATACAGTATATAGGTGGTATACACACATAGGTAAAATATAAGTGTAGGTACGCATAACATTTTTACACGAATTACCACGACTAATAACGTGTGTTGTAATTTTAATATTCCAAGGTTATACACAGATATCAAGATCACATGGCAACTATCATTCTGTATATTATTATTATTATTATACAGTTTTACGGTTTTCCAATATTAAACCTATAGGTATAGTACATTGTACAATTGATTTGAAATATTATTAAACATCGAGACATTGACGTGTCACTGTTATACAATTTATACATCACATGGAAAAACGCAATGCTTCAACACATATAATACACGTCATCATATATAGGAACGAGTTACGTTTATTTTATTATTATTCAACAGTTTACATCAGCTGCATACTTACTGCTATAATTATACAGCGTTGAATAATCAAATGGGTAGGAGGAACAATAATAGTTGCATTTTTACCTCATAATGCCCTTTTTTGTAATTTATTAATTATTATCCTTCTCGTATTATTATCCTTCTCGACTCGATGAATAATCGTGGCTAAAGAAACGAGTAATATTTTCATTGTTTTTAGCGACTCGTTATCGGAAATATCGTATGCGTGTTGTGTTTAATTAATTGATTTATCGTTTCAATGTTGCGATTTAAACACATTTGAACACGTTATATTTTATCAACTGTGTTAGAACAGCTGTTTGAACTGTACGCGATAAGATGTATAGCGTAACGCAAGTCTTTGTTAGTCTGCAACGACGCAACAACTATATACTATATTATTATATTACGTCTGAATGCTATTGAAAATGTCTAATATTTTAACCATGTGTCGAAAACGAAACGAGTATTATACATTATATTATATGGTAACACAACGTACATTATAGTCAAATGTTCGTAAAATATTTGCGCAACATTAAGCTTAGATATTTTTATATTATTATCACTTGAAACCCGCCTGTAAAAAATATGGAAAAAATAATGTGGAATAAACTCACCAGTTTGTTGTCTACCCAACAAATTCAAATAATATTAGGTATTGATCTCGTGTGTCTCCCCGGATTGTTGACGATATAATTATTTATTCAAATAATAATTATTGATATCGTTGTTATAGTTTGTGATCTGAACATATTACGTATTTATATATACTGCTGGGTGTAATAGAAAGACATAACAAATGAAAAATGAATACTATATAGTTAAACGTATGAAGAAAATTGTGGAAACTTAATGGATAATAAATAATTTAGGATTTACTTATGTTTGAAAATTCCCTAAAAGAATATTTTGAAAACAGTCATTAAGTTTCAAATTAATATACTCCAAAAAAACCTTTGATATCTTAAAGAATCGCAAAAAAATAAACTACTTGATTTAAATAAACGATTTTACCAATAACATTTTTCTAAAAATGAGCTATTCTAAATTGTTTAAAATTGTTTATTTTCAGTATTAAGAAAGAAAAAGAAAAAATGTTATACTGTAATACTTGCAACGCAGGCGTCTATAAACGATGTAATATAAAATATTGATTATAACAATTAATGTTATTTCTTTTGTCAGGTGATTCCGTTACACCATGTATATCATGTAAACACTATATTATTTTTTAGTGTCAAGTATAGGCTTATATTATAATATAATATACAGAGTCCGAGTGTAGATAATAAAAAAAAAACAAAGGTTTGAGCTCTAAATAGTAAACAATATAAAATATATAATACGAAACATCGAGTCGTCACTGAGCCATTTTTCTGCGAACGGAAACTGACACTCGATTTGTTTTCGATTGAATATATTATTATTATTATTTTCATCGCCAAACAACGGAGCGGAGTTATGTTTTTTGTACCCGATTTTCTTAGTGTTTATTATTTTTATTTTTTTTGCAATGAAATACTATACACAAACGTAGGTACATTATACTATTTTATTACAAAAACTGCATTCGTGTGATTTACACGTCATGTTTAAATGCATGTTGTAGGTTGTATTTCCAAGGACGCACGTGGAACGTGGTCGACATTATTTCCTTCGGTGCAATATGCATTAATAATATATTATAATATAATATAATATTTTTATTTATTATATAGATATTTAATAGCGTGCAGGTGTTAAGCCGCCCATGATAAAATAAAATGATTTGTGCAGCGGTGCAAAGCATCATCCCTGTGCAGTTGTTCTAATTAATATACGATGTAACATGATAATATTATTGCGTTTTAGCAATATTTACGCAGATTTCAGAAGACAATAGTGCATATCATCGATACACAATAAGATTGTATATTATTCGTTTCACAACAATGTCAATCGATAATTAATCATAAAATACGGAAAATGAGTTCCCAGAAAATCACTGCTGTACAGGTATATCGTGCCGGAATGATTTTTTTATGCTAACCAGCGAATCGAGTCACCAGCAGGGTATATACCTATATAGTGTCCGGATTTCCTATTTTTGTTAGTGAAGTGCACAATCGTTATGCAATGCTCGATCAAAGAATATTGGAAACGACTCGATCGATTGCACAACTATCTTGCTTATTATAGTTTAGTCGTTTAGTGTATATATTATTATTGTTCTTAAGCTTTTAACATACATATTATTTAATATGCATTTTGAAACGATTTCGAAATAATTGTATCTCCATATTTGTGTAGGCTACAACCTACCGGTATGCAATTAGTGTAAAATGTAATCTATACATCATTCCGTATTTTCACATATTTACCTCACACATTTTGGGTGGGGATAGGATTTAAATATGTACACTTAACAATGTTTTGTATAAAATAATATTCACGTAAAAATGAACAACTACAGTTGTTGAGTCTTGTATTTTTTCTAGATGTATGTATAAGTTGAGTGACATCGCAATGGTTAAATCCAATTTGGTCGCATATGCTGGTTCAAAAGTACCTATATATCTTCTCCCTATTTGCTGCGAAAATTAAAACTTCAGATCGAGTGTAAAGGGTTTAACCGTAAATACCTAAACCGATATCGAAAGCTCATTGACAATTCGTAATTGAATATACTTTTTTGTAGTAGAAAGTTGAAATTCCTAAATCAATAAAGTACTTACA
The DNA here is from genome assembly GCA_022818045.1 of Neotoxoptera formosana. Classification (NCBI taxonomy): domain Eukaryota; kingdom Metazoa; phylum Arthropoda; class Insecta; order Hemiptera; family Aphididae; genus Neotoxoptera; species Neotoxoptera formosana. Next base: position 46,520,262 of record CM040632.1, on the reverse strand, counting down.
CACATAATTTACCAACAACCCATGTAAATAATTACTTTCCAAATTGGAATTCATTAAGTTGGTTCGTTTAAAACGTATGTAGGTATAAGGAACCGAATACATAATAAATAATTAGTTTTTAATTTACTCTTGAATTAAATGTTTTATTGGGCTCTGAGGTGTGATATTGGATTGCTTTTTAAATGTGTTTTATAAATTCAATTATAAGATTCATAAAATTATTATTTTATACTCAAAAATTATTATTATTGTTTTTTTTAAGTTGTGTTATTCAGATACATAATGAGTAATTAAAAATTACACAAATTAAATAATATATAGTAATAAGTATATTAATGCGCAGTAGTACAATACAATTATCCTTATCACCCAATTAATTAGTAATTACCTTTCAAATTTAATAATATTATAAAGTATAAACATACAAGAAAAAATATAATATAATACATACATGTCTAAAGTATAGATCATCATTCATCAGTATATAAACTATGGTTTATTTATTTCCGTTCATATATTATATTAAACACCGCTAAATAAATAATAATGTTAGTTTAATCAAATTCTCCACTAGATAATATGTAGCAGTTATATAAAATGTAGCTCTACTTTCTTTTTCGGTTACCTATACTTGTATAGTTTAATGTGCATTTTGTTATTCTTATTATGTACTTATTAAAAATATGATGATTTAATAAAGTAAATTTGAATTATACTAATTTAAATAGGGTTTGGTAATTTGGTATAATATAATACTAAATGGCCTGTTATTAAAATGTATAAGTGTACCTAAGGTATAAACGATATGGCCTAGCTATAGTTTTGTAGTTTTGTCATTATTTCTGCAATTATTATTGTAATAAACATTATTAATATTAACAATTGTAATTATTGTTATTATTATAATATTGACTTCTACTCTTCTCTTTAAAATGTCATTGCGCAATGCTGCATAAACCTCGGATTAGTTAAATTATATCAATATGCATGATATTATAGGCAACCTATTTTTTTTTGTTTTGATCAAAACTAAATCCAGTAAACGATCATAGGTCAAAACAATAACAAATAAATTATTGAATTATACCATTATTATAGATAGGTATAATGGCACCTAATGGCACTTTCTCTATTTTAGACAATTATTTACTTTATCTAGAGTATATAATGCATTATGCAGCAGCAACACTATATATACAGCTGCAGTAATTGTTTGAGAATTGCATTTTAATTTGTTCGAATTGTGCTACACATAGCATGTCATTATGTAATAGACCATATTATTATATAGTCGATAAGCTTTACTATACCTTTTTAATAACAGCTTAGCATAAAGTATTCTTTATCAATGTATCGTAAAATATGAACAATATATTAAGTAGGTAGGTATCTACTGCAGCAGTAATTATCAATATTGTTTTACCAACTACTCTATTCAACAACTAACAAGTAATACCTACAACATTCTTTATTCTTGTGGTGTAATAGCAGATATATCATACCTACAACACTGTTATAGTTATGAATTTTTTTTGAAATATTTTCTTTTATCCGCCTGAACGCGTGGTGTATGCTGCGCCGACCAATTACTGAAAAATAATTTTCATCGACAAATTATTCGACATAGTGAATCTAGTTCTGGCATAGGTACATAATTATTTTTTGGTAAAAAAAAAAATTTCTAGTGTAAAAGCGCATTATAATATCACTGGAAAACGAATATTATATAAAGTATAATAATATGGTATTTTATATTTTATATTCATGCAACGTATATGCTGCGTGTTGGGCGCGTGCTGAACCACAGCTGAACAGGTTACCGGAGTGGTTTATAATATTTTTTGGTTTTTCGACGTAAATAATTCGATTGAGCGCTTCTTATCGTCCGCAGTCTTTGAAATGGCAGTGTTCGTCGCGCTCGGCGGCGGGTGGTGGTGGTGGCGGCATAAAGGAGAGGAAAGAAAGAGCCCTTGGCCCCATTTTAGGAACGCGTGCGCTTGACACTTGAAACTCTTTCTGCCGCCGCCGTGCGCTCTACTTTTCGCCGGCAATAAGGTTTTGCTGTGTTTGATTTACAAACGACGACGCGCACGTTGGAGAATAAACGTAGTATACCTAATATAGTTTATGTTTTCGTTTCATCCGATTAAATTCGATTTTTTCCCCTTAAATTAACAAAGTGGAAAAGTCCATGCGAACAATAACCGTGGTCATTATTGGAGGGTTGAAATACCGTGTCGACGCCCGCGAAAATCACAACACAAATAATATATTATAATAAATAATTACTACGCTTAAACCATAACGATTCGATACAATAAGCATTTACCCGGGGAAAACAATGGACAGCTGTTTATAATATAACTGTATATTTTATTTTTGTTAGTGTTTGGTTTCTTATTTATTTTGTATTTTTCAGTGTATTAGTTTTTTTAACTAAATATTAATTAAGCTATGGAAACTTGTAAATTTGAAAACAAAATCCTCCTCGTTTGTTTGTTATGACATTTTATCCGTATTTCAATGTGTCTATAAGAAAATATTGTAATGTCATCTTAGTATAATTGTTACTGTAAAAATCGATTTTTTTTATTGATCTTTAACCTTATTTATACTTTTTTTTTTTATACCAACTTTTGTATAATATTAATTATGTTTTATGTTTTTTTTTTTATTTATACTTTTACATTATACTGTTTAATATAACTAGTTTTAAAACTCATATAACAATGCCCTAAGTTTATTATTTATGGGAACTCTATTTACATCAAAGTTTGTTCCATTGATGTTAATTTTAATCAAATAATATAGGAAACTTGAATTTAATTTGATGTAAATATCTTGTCATCTTGTACAAAATTAATTTTGCAAGTAACTATTAAAATATTTGGTAGTGCATATTTTTGTATGTTTTTTAATAATGATAATATTTATGATCGGTTTACTTATATTTATTTTTTATTTTAGTTTCGATCAATAATAATAATTGTTCTATTTACTGTAGAAAAAAAGTGTTCATATTCTGTACATAATATCCTTACAAAAACGAATTTAGAAATATCAAATAGGTAATTTTTCGGTTTTAAATCTACTTTGGAAATACGTGTGTTGTATATGTGAAAAATATTGTAAGACTGATCATATTTTCTATAGAGTCGTATTTATTAACAGTAGCGGATGTATAACGGTTAGGTAGTGACGTCACCGTACATAATAGGTAGGTACTACGCATTATACGTCATATTCGTTCTATAGTATTATGTATTATTTAGGTATGTGAGTTTAATTTAAATCTAACTGAATGTATGAAATAGAATACAAAAAACTGGTCTAAATAATAATAATAAATTAATAACTATAAATCTATAAAAATATGAAATCGCGTATACCATCATTCATCTTTAGGTATAATACATATGACGTACAATAATACAGGGTGATTCGCCAAACATTCTCACCAACATTCTTCTTATTTAATGATGGATTTATTGAAATTCTGATTTTCGGAATTTTTAAATAATATACTTACCCAAACTGTATGTATCATATTTTTGATTCTTGGGATTCGTGGTCCTATTTAAGGAGTGTCTTCTAGCAATACAAACTTCTGTTTTTCAAATGAAAACCCAACTTTTTCATTATAAATTATTTAGTGCATTACAGTTTTTTGAAATTGTATGATGTACTTTAAAAACATTTTAAACGAGTAGTTTTTCAGTTATTAAAATGTTTATACTAATGATAATACCTATAGTCTTCAAAAATGGTGTTATAAAAATATAAAATATAATATGTGATATTGAAACTAGTATTTATTATACTTAGACCATTTTTATAAATTATAAATATTGATAGATTGGTATTAATGACTAACATTTTCAAATTCCCATAGTGCCATATCTTCCAAACTCATTGATATGGATGGACCTGTATTGGATGAATTATTACAGGATCATCCTTATGTGGTGAAAATATCTTAAGAATTTGAAATTATACGGTCTTCGAGTATATTTAAAACTTCCAAAAATCAGAATATGAAAAAATGGAGATGAGCATATTTGGTGAATCAGCCTGTATATACCTATACAGTAAAGCATGTACAATATACAGTGAAACCTCTAGATGCCGGACACTCTCGATCATTGGAATTTTGTCTGCTATTTGTAGGTGTCTGTCGGGGGAGGTTTCACTATTATATTATAACAACAATATATTATACGATCGCTAATCATTTCCGATCAGCACGGTGCACCACCCACGCACGTCACAATATTATTTCGTTCGGTTAATAATAATATTTCTCTCCTCGACTCTCCGTCCGACGCCGACCGGTCGCCATTCACTGCAATGCTGTGCTGGCCCATCATCACTGGCCACCGCCGCCGTCACCGTGTCATTTACCCGCTGCGGTCGCAGGTCTCGCGGTGTCTTTGGATAATAACCGTGGTAATGTGAACAGACACGATATTATTATTATGCGCTGTGTAAGTAATAAGTATAATATATAATATAATATATATTATATAGAGGTACCTCCCCCCACTCACCCGACCGTTACCAGAGCGGTCGCACGACCGGTTTGAACACTGCACGGCGTTTCATATTATTATTATTATTATTCTGTTTTGTATAAATAATATTATTATTGTGCCGCTGCACATTTCCCTCTCGTTTTCGACCGTCGTCGTTGCCGTACGCACACGCGTTGTATACGGTTACGCCGACGTGTCACGCACGGACTGCCGACCGAGATTTTGACTGTACGGTAGGTACCTATGCTACTCGTGAGAAATCGGATGTCCAAGACGACGACGACGACGACGAATAGTGTAATGTTATGTAGGTATGTTATGATGCGCGACGGGTCGTAAAAAAAAAAAATCCTAGTTATTTAATAACGATCGATCTTTATAATATAATATATAGGTACTACCTACTACAAAGTTTCGTTTCCGGCAAGATTGCTGCAGATGTCATTGGCGGATTTAAGGAGGGAAGAGGTGGCAGAGGGGCTCGCACATAGTCCATTTATATAGCTGTGTTAGCATATATTATTTTATATTATATAGTTGTGAGTTTGTGACTATACGCAAAACTTATGAGTAAAAAAAATAAATTTATTTTATAAACCAATTTATAGGTTCATTATTTAGGTTTCTGAATCATATTACGTAATAAAAAAACTACTTTATACTTTAAAATGTGTATGAGTCAACCGAAAGCGTGTAACGTATAGTCTTATCTTATAACCATAATTAGACCGACGTGACATGACATCATTAATGATAAAAAAATCGTTTATATACTATATACCTAATCACTAATAAAAGTCTTTTTTTAAAATAAATATGTGTATTTAATAATGTTTTAAAAAATGATGCCCCTCTCCTACAATATAAAAAAAATAATTTCTATAAAATATAGGTTCCATTATAGTAGTGTTAAATAATTACATAATAAATGTAGTAAGGTAGTCTTAATAGATAAAAAAAAGTCACAGAAGTTGGAGGGGGTATCTAATATCTAAGTCTGCCCCCCCTTCCCGGAAATTACGCCACCGTACATTAGAGTCTAGACTTAGGGGATACCTACTTACCCTGCAGTGGCGTGTTTACCGTGGTTTTGAAGGCCAGTTGCCCAATATTTTTATAGGATGGGTGGGTGGGTGGATGAATTAGGTTATTGTTACATGAACTTAATATTAATTACTAGGTGTAACTATATAGTAATTAATACTTCAATTATACAGCATATTATACGAAATAAAGTGATACATTTTTGTTGTTGTGCATGTTGTACATGGGTATCACATGGGTATAGTGGGTGCGCATGCGTAAGAGTCAAGGCCTCAAGGGGTGGTCCTAGGTCATTAAAAAAATGAATTGCCCGATAAAATATTTCACTTCGCCACGCCACTGCGTAATGCCTAACTACAACGCATTTACAATTCGGACTGCGCTGACCGCGTTGGCCCATATACACGCGTAAGCACCTATTTCATCAGTATGTATATATTATTTATTGGTATATGAATTTAGGTATACTGACCGGGTATATACCACCGTTGTACATGCGCAAGTTGTGATATTATACGAAACCGACTACGAGATTTCGGGATGTTTGTGTTTATTCACGGGGACTACAAGCCAGCTCATAAAAACTTCTCTAGTCGGCTAAAAACTCGTTGGAAGACAACGCCTATACTTACGCCGCGGTGGTGTTTGTATATAATTTTTAATTATTGTATTTCCTCGTTTTGTAATTGAGCACGTGCGCGCTAGCGTGTATCCTCGGGACACGTATTATTTTTATTATCTTCGTCGAAAAACCGTCGTCAGCCTAGGTAAAAAAAAAAAACAAAACAACAAAATGCATGTTTAGGAACCGTAGGTATTATGTATAGCTACAACCGAACACGAAATAATTACGCGATCAAAATATTACTGTCACACGCGGCGGCGTAAATAGATATCATAAGATATATGTGAACACACTTAACACGCGTCTACCTACGCGTATTAAACTCACGTGGTCGTTAACGAGTTTTGAAGTCTGAACTCTATCCGCCGTGTACGCAGAGTTCAAACTAATACAATATGTAAATCCATTTTCAGTATATAAATAAACACAATATAATCATTATGTATATGGCCGTATGGCGTATATTATAGGTAGGACGGTATAGGTATACTTACCTATAAAATAATATGAAGATGATGCATTATCTCGTTGCACTCTAATGCGAATAAAAAACGGATCATTAGAATTATTATTGATGACTGGACGAAGTAAAGCGTATTGCACATAATATTATTACGGTTTAGCTCCGTATATTAAAATATAAAAAAGTCGTACACGCGAGCAGGCCTTTTCGGTACACCTGCAATATCATACGTTCATGAACTTGGTCCACCCACTTTACCCGATCCACATCCGCAAAAATATGCCGAAAATGGCGAATAATTAGTTTATAGTTGGTTTTCTTCATATAATAAGAAAGTCATTTTGAAAACCAACTTCCTGTTATTACTTATTAGCTATTTTTTGGCAAAAATTTGCAGGAGCGGATTGGGTAAAGTGGGTAGGCCAAGTTCATGGAGTTTTACCAATAAATTCATTAATCGATGCTGCACACTCTGTAATATTATACAATTTCAAATTTTCAATATGCATTTGCAGATTGTGGCAGCGTCTCAATGTAATAAATATTGATTATGTATATTATGTATATAGATACGGATAAGTCGAATGCACTCAAGGCGATCACTTTAATTATTATGCGTTCGAATTGGGACAACTACTTATAGTTGTTATTTATTATGGCCGAGTATAAAGCTAGTATATTTTCTGTTTTATGGTACATTTTACATAGAATTATTCTTGTACCGGTTATCAAAATATAATAATAATATGCAGTGCATAAAAACGATATTAATTTGTTCAATCAATTAAAAAATGTTTATTATATGGGTAATAAAATATTATATATTTCGTGTGCGGTTTAAGTAATTTTTATCGTTCAGCTGTTTTCACCGTTATCTATTTCCTACCCACGCCATGCCATCCACGTTGTCGATTATAATGTATATTTTTTCAAAGTAATTTTACATTTCAAAAACGCATATAAAGGCATTATCGGGTCGTTCGTCGTCGTGACGTTGTCGCATCAGCTGTATATACCATACAATTAGTGACGCATATTATTATTATTATTATTTTTATTATTATTATTACTATTATTCAACTTGTCGCGTAGAGTACAAAAATTAATTCACCGTCATAATCCTTCATCCGGAACGGCTGTGTGTAGTGCGCCGCCAGACGCCGCCGCCGCCGTCGTTTCGTTGTTATGTAAATACTCGTAGGTATTATTCGTTTACGAGATTTGTACATCGTTTGACTTTAAAACGTATTAATAATTGAATGTAATTTTCACGCTGTTGCCGTATGTACGACGGAGTTGAGTATAACTTTTAGAATAAAATATATTGGGATTGATAATGATTATTCAAACATAATCAAAATGAATAAAAATGACGAGTTAATCTATGAATAATAGCAAGAATGGCGTAATTGTATTTGCAAAAAAAATTATCCAAACACAGTCGATTTCATATTATGTTTGTGAGGAATTTCTTACGACGACATTCAAAAATATCAAGTATTTCAATAATATTATGTGTTTCCTCAGCAAAGTATGCAACGGAGGATTTAATTTTATAAAATTTCTCCTATTTATATTATTGCTATATCAAAACTCTGGTGAAGGTACCTATAACCTATACAATATACATATTATTATGATTTGTTGATTAAAGATGAAAAAATTGTTTAACACACGACGCATTAAGTAGGTTGACATATTATTTTGTAATATTGTGTGCGCACCTACGGACCGTAATAATAATGTTGTTTTTATCGTACCTATATACTTACAGTTTGACATTATATATATATATATATTATTGTGATTGTCACACGAGGGGTTTGGGTGCCGAAAAATTCTTCGGCGCAAAGGGTTTCTCACCCTTTTTATCGATTGTCGTGCTCTTTGTCCGTTTCACATATTATACTATACGCGCACAAAACATCAATTCAATACGTTTCCGATTGAACTATTTTACGACGGCGCGGCGGCCGCTGACGTATTGACAAACGATTTATTCGGAAAATAACATCCTCAGTACGCGCGCAAGTAATACACTCGTGTACAAAATATATCTTCGTATATAACAATAATAATAATATTAATATAATATTTTACCGCGTAAGTCTATGGCGATAAACGAATTATAAATATAATAATAATTGTATTAATTATTATTGTTTCACGGTCTGCCCGGCGGACGAGTACCGGCCATTGAATGGATCGGAATTTATTTCTGGTCGGCTTTTGTTTTCCACGTTTTTGTAATATTGTTATAATTGAGTGTTTTTTTAAAGTTTTTGTTTTTTGATATTATCTGTCATCGCATCGTCGCTTTGTGATAACGGACAACGATAATAATTAATATTCACAAATATGAAAGCGGTTTCCATATAATATAGTATAGTGAAACAGTTGATTACAAACACTATAGTATTTATAATCATTGGTAAAATGTAACTACACAATAATTATTCCTATACTTTAGTTCTGAATAAAATATTATTATAATCGACATAAAAAAACTACTCTATAAATACTATATTATATAGTAATATTAGGTGCCTATCGGAGTGATTATTACTATTTTTTCCTTTATTATTATTAGCTATTAGTACTAGATTATTATAGCTCAACAATTAGCATTATACATACAGTGGATAATATTACATAGTAGTTTAAGAATAAGCTTAACATGGTAACAAGTATAAATAATTATTACTATAAATAATATGTACATTTTTTACTAGTTCATAAATTATAATATATATATAATAACATATTATTGGTACAAAATTAAAATAAAATATATTTATTTTATTATAATACATAACTGATGATATTATCATAAAATATATTTGTCATCTATATAATATAAAGTTTCGGTCAACAACTGAAAATCTATCAAAAATATTGGTGTTTGTACAAAAAAAAAAAAATGGAAGAGGGAAAAAAACGGAATAGATATCATTGAGATCGGTGCATAATGTTCATGTTTAGTACCTACCTAATTTGTTGTTCGTTGGCCCAGTATTTTAACATATATTTCCTGTGCATAAAATATGTACCTCACATTTGCGTTAGCAACACTGAATTTTATCAATTTACGAAAAAATAAAATAAATATTGTGACAAACATCAATATTTTTGATATGTCTTCAACCATATTATAAAATTCTTATTGGGCGTGAAATTCAGTAACTATTGCAAACTGATCCAACGTAGTTTAATTCGTCGTCATCGTTTTAAATTTGTATTCTTACAATCTTACCTACCTATTGTCTATGTATTATAAATTATTATCTACATACCCACCAAACTCATGCGTTATTATAAAACTATGATTTTTTTTTAAAATTTTAATTGGGTTTTGTTGTTTTTTTTTTTTTTGTTATTATTGTACCTACGCGTATACCTGCGGTGATCCATGGAAGTGTCTACACTCATTATTTCGAAAAGTTACAACTTTTTTGAAAATATTTATGCTACATAATTTGATGTCATTTCAAAACAATATTTTTTACTATTTTTTATTGTTATGATTTTTTAAGTTTTTTACTTTTTTTTAATGACAGCATACACTTACAAATTCATATTCCGAACAGAATATTATTCAGAGTAGGTATTTATCAATTTATTAAGATCAAAATTTGGAAAAGTAGTTCATTAGTTATAACTTATAAGTTTACATTACGTTTTATAATAATATATATATATATCAATAGTTTGAATTTAATGTCTATAGAAAACCGTATTTTATGGTTACTATTTTGAAAGTGATACGTGAGAATTGTGATCTTGTATTATCGTTATATCCTGGTAGAACGTTTGGTTGAAAGATTTTAAAAGATTTGTTTATGACGTTCTGAGGTATTTTCCATTATACCTACACAGTATAATTATTATACATATGTAAATTTAAACAAATCTTATTATAGAAATTCATACTTGAATATTTTTATCAAAAAAAACTCGTCAAAAATATGTTATTATTTGTAAAGAGTTGTATCTGCATAAAATAAACTATATGTTCAAATAAATTATTTATTCAGAAGTAACGTTACAAACATACGGTATTTCTAGTATTTCAGTTTTGATAAGTGACTACCGATTGAAAAAAATGTTTTATGACGCGGTTTATCTTGCCTGAACCTGTCTTGAGAGAAGTTCACTGTCCGCTTTCGCGATCAAGGGCCCTAGCACATCTGGAAAAAAAACTCGAGTGGTGCACACGCCGACTTTACTGCTGTCTTCTCTTAGTATCTTATATAGTATTGTGTTGTTTTTCTGGTTTACCGGTGTTGTAGCTATGGTGCAAATATTTTATTGTTATTAATTAATATTAATATAGGTAACATAACGTATTAAAGTCTTTTAGCCAACGCCATCACTCGCTAGGAATAATGCCGTTACGCTTAAAGGTACATATAGTATTTTATAACCATACTGATACGCCAATAGTTCAGCGGATATGGTATTTGGTCGACATTACAACCAACTGATATTCGGCCCTAAAATCAGTCGAAACAGTCAAATATATTTTTATTAATTCAAAATAGGTGCTTCATCTTGTGTGCAAATTATCAGATATTTTTTATCTGACTATATTAACTTTGTCAAAATATTAACATTCCTAAGGAAAACTTGGTTTTTTGTCAGAATTGTAGTTTTTAAATGACATAACTGCATTATGTAAAAAAAAAAAAAAAATTAGAAATAATGTGTGTAGACACTTAAATAGATCACACTGTACCAGCAGCAGTATATTATAATATTATATACTCGACGTATAATGACAATAGCTGCAAAAGAAATGCGTTCTTCGTGTGTGTATACAATAGCGGCGGCGTCGTCGTGATAATTTGTTTTTCGTCCACTCGAGCCGTCTACATACAATATTAACAAAATAATAATATATGATATAATATGATATATTATATAGGTACTGGCTGGGCGCTTACAATTGAATAAAATCGCACGCACCGCGACATCATACAATCTATACCTACAACCATGTATATGCACCGTACCTATATGGGTCCCCAAAGGTCGTGATGGTGATGTGCACGGCGCGTATATCATCTGGACACGCAGTTTTATTGGCCGTGACAATAATACAATTATTATCTCCGACCGAATTGTTTCGGTGTATACGAATATTATTACTCTGAACTGGCGCGCGGCATCATATTATTATTATTTTCTTCTCGAATGTGTCCCATACCTATAACCTACACCATGAAACGTGGAGTGTGTGTGTCGTGTGTGTGCATATATTGTTATTATTATAATGCTCAGTCAGCGGTATTTGACGTGTGCGGCGGCGCGGTAGGTAGGTAGGTAGGTAGTATTTAGTTCCGCAATCGCCACCACCTCGCCACCACCGCCCCTGTCCACTGCGTCTGCGATTTTATACAGATATATTGTGGTCGTATATATATTACTATACGTGTATACTGTATATAGTTATTCCGTTCCCTCCAACTGCGACCATTAAAGTGCCGCTTTACTCTTATTGCAGGTATGCTGCAGCGGTAACCCAGTGGTGACCAACCTTTTTTTACCAAGAGTCATAAAAAAAAAATTTCTTTGCTAGAATTTTACATTTTTCCTCTGAGACTATCTATAGTTAATATTATGGGACCGAATTGATATCGGCGATGGATTATATTATAATGCGTTAATTTAGTGTTTGCTCAAAACAATAGGTATAATACGACGAGGCGCTGCCACACAATTACATTTATGTCTGATTAACAAAGTAGGTACTACGTTATTGAAGATAATAGCAATCCGGGAAATTAAGAAATATTAATTTATATTATATTTCAAATATGTGGGAAAAAACTTAACTTGTGTACGAAAATGGTCGTTAAATTAAAAATTAAATACCTAAATAAATGGTTATTACATTGTGGGATCTATAATATTGGACGCATGATCATTCTGGATAGAATCTCTATCTATTTATTTATATATTTTATAGTTGTATTTTATGTGTAACTTTGACGAATTAAAGATTAAGTAAACACATGTTATACAAATAAACAACGGTAAAAATATATAATTTTTGTAGAAAAATGTTGTTTTTCATATATATAGTGGCTTAAAATCATGTAAAATACATAATTAACGATTCATGCTTTTTATCGCCGGGTAAAATATTCTAATAAGTTATCTAGTATATACGACTTATTTATACTAACTATATAAACAATCTAATAATATTATATTGTGTTTGAGTATTATATGATATATAAATTTGAAATGCAGGCAATTCCAAATGCCCGCATCCAAAGATGAGATTAAAATAAAAGATAAAATAGTAGACCTAAGTTTTCACAATACCTTTATAATATTTTCATCTACGAAAATGTACGTTTAGTGTGTATATATTTTATATTGAGTACGAGAATAATGAGTTGGGAGATTTTGTCCACCCGCTGCGTAAATGAATGTGGGGATAGAGTCTGTTGGCGGAGATTATTTTGTCCGTTTCCCATTATAATACTATATTATTATTATTATTACGTAGTGCACTAAAAAATAATTTCAGGTGAGACTTGGTCAATAGGTCCCAAACCCAAAGCAGGCCTGGTTAGTGGTTACGCCCGTGTTTATACGCTGGTTATATATATATAAACACTACCCATCTCGTCCACAATAATAGTAATATAAAACGTATATAGGTATAATGTACTGCATATGTGTTTACACACGCGTGTGAAATTCTGACGGCAATACACATACTATCTCATATTATATTGTCCTCGCGGCGGCGTGACAGTATCTTTAAACCATCGTGGCATTAGATGTCACGATTGAAACTATCGCGGTTTACCATCATCATCTGTGGATCTTGCTTTGGAATAATATTATATGTATAGTTGTAACGTGTATAGGTTAGGTGGGTGCCTATACTATATCACATTCGTGTACTGCCGTTAGAATATCTATATATTCTATATAGGTATGATGCGAAGTATGTATTTTAATGAAATAACTATAACGATATACGCCGTTTCATATGAATATATATATATATTATTATGAACAACGCAATAATATTTTATATTTAAAGCGTTTTCTGCTTAAAAAACACCGTTGTTTAGTGAAAAAATATTTCGAAAAAAATGCTCCACACCCCACATTCCCGGCCCCGCGGTGCTTACTCACCCACGTTGAGACGATGGTTTTTTTTTCCGTTTTTCTCATACTAGCGGTTGGTTTATTATAATTTATATAGCACGAAAAACAAAGAAACATATACCACACCGCAGCTGGTTTAAACCAATAACCCGTGTAATGAATGCAAACTATATAATATAGGTATAGGCACACGAATACGCCTCGCCGTCTTTTCTCGTATACAATCGACCGAAAATAATAATAATAATAATAATAGCAGTAAACTGAAAACCGATGGCAGCAATAAAATGCACTACGACCGTCTTGGCCAAGAATTCCTCGTGGGCGAGGTGTTTCCGCTCGTGCGTGCGTACAATGACGAAACCGGAGGAATGGCTCGGTAATGAGACGTTTATTATCCATTGGTTCAGCCGGACTTACAGAAGGAGGGGGGGGGTTTGCATCTGCATCACTGACTTACAATAGAAGTTATAAAAAAAATCAATATATTATGTTTCTTTATTACTACATTATAGTCCCGGTACATGAAGAATTCTAGCAACTATGGTCTTCTTCTTTTTTTTGAAAATTCTGAGATTTTTGAGGTATAGGTAGGTAGTTTGTACGTCATAATATAATTTTATTTTCTAATTGTTATCGAATTTGACTCGATTTGCTTAAATTTCGCTTCATCGTTATTGTTTAAATAATATATTATATAGGTACTAAATAATATCTATGTTCCAGCGGCCTACCAGCTCTACCCCCAAATACAAAGAACATTATATCGCTATATCTTTTCATCGTTTATATTAAATGTTGTTTTTCATTTAGTGATATTGGTAGCTTTTTTATCTTTTGGCTGAAAATTGCATTGTTCCACGGCTTTTATATTTTATTTTTAGTTTGTGTTTTCATATTTTTGTATAGGTACCTGTTTGAATATCAACATTCAACAATTAACGTTGGCAACGCAACAATATAAGAATGTATACATATAAATTATTGTATTGTTCAAACGATTTTGTAATCTTTTTTTCGCTTAACATTTTATTCGAGAGCATTCCGACAAAAAGATATTTTAAAGCCTCATTTTGTTCTTTTTGCGTGCAATGTTTTTATTTTTTTTCATTTACTTACTCGAAACGCTGAATTAATACATTTTAGCATCAAATCGCGTGTGTTTGAACGCAATTGAAATTTACAATCGTATCCAAAAATGACATAGGTAGGTAGTATAAAAATAATTACATATACGGACAGCACCCGCGTACACGCTATACAGCGTTTTCATTTCATTTTGCAGTTGACACAACCTTTTTAATTTCGTAAAAGTACGAAAAAAAAAATTAGATAGAGAAAAAAAGTGTCCATTATCTTTAACAGTTTCTGTAAATACTTTTTTTCCCGCCATCCACTATTACGCGATTAAATTGTATTAAACTTCTTGATGTACGCGTACCTACTAAAATCGCAATGGAAACAAAGCCTACATTAATTTCCATCTTGGCCGTATAAAAGTAATATTGTATTGTTACACGAATAACAGTAAAGCTGGTGTTTTAAGGTGGAGATGACCTTGTAGCACTATATAGTAATATAGCCAATAGGTATAATATCGACTCGTTTAAATCAATCGAATTTCCGCTACACACACACTGCACACACACTCGTGTTGTTTTTTTTTGTACTTGTGGATAATATAATGTCAGTATATAATATTAATATAATAAACAGTGAAATTTAAAGAATGAGCTCAAACGATATGATAAAACGATTTTCCCAATTTTATTTTAGTCGAAAATATCTTTGTTTATACTTTTTACGGATAGGGAAATAATATGTAAAATAGGTACATAATATATTCCGATTTTACTATTTTAAAAACGAGATCTGACCTCGGGTTTTCATATAATTGACAAAATAACTATTTTTAAAGTACAAAAAAAACATCTATTATTTTACATTTCACATTTATTAAAATAAAATATAATTTTTTGGCATTTTAAATTCAAAAATATTTCTTTTTACGAGTTTATAATGTTTATTATATTGTGTTATTATAACTCATATATTATACAACTATTACTAGTGCATTAGTTCGTACTGTATAAAACGTACACGGAATACTGTTTTAGAGTTTCAGTAATTTTTTTTTCCCATAACTTATACACGCGAAAATCGACCAGAAATATAATAGCATAAAATAATATTATTCCGAAAACAAGTGTGTTTTTACCTTGACACGCTACGTAATTTCTTAATCGATACTTTTTTATGTCATTCGATTTGTACACCAGCCTACGATAATTCTGATCAATACCTACATAATATTTTAATAATTGTGTTTTTGCAAGAAATCAAATTTAAATCACTCCAATAATTATAGCGGCGCACATCGCGGCGTTTAAATTTTACCCGCTTTATAATTATTATTATTATTATTGCAAACATCTGTTGAACGATCGTAGTTTGCAGTTGTACAGCCGAACAGATTTGCACGTTGCACGGGACCGTTTCGAGTGGTGATGATGGCTGGAGGAGGGAGGCCCCTGTCGTGCCAGTGTTGGCATAGAGGGTAATGCATTTTGTCACATTATAATTATTATTATCGAACTCAATGCAGTTATATGCATTTGACGCGCATCGAGTGCACACACAACGCGAGCATCGGCCCGGCTAGACTGCAATTATGGACGTTTGCCCGTCATATGCTCACAGTCTCACACTATACGTTATTACATAATATTATTATTATAAATTTATAACAATAGCGTCCATTTATATATAACTGATTGTAATTAATTTTTATCGCCTAACCCAACCGCGAAAATCGAATAGTGCAATAATTATTGGTGAAATTATACTTTCAATAAATACGTTCTTAAGCCGTTTGGTCAATCTCCTATATTATTTAAAAAAGTTTTGTCGTTCTGATGATTATAATATTATATTGGGTATTGTAAAAAGTTATTATTATACATTTCACGGTGCCGAACAGGTGGACGAACATATTATACCTATATAGTAATACTGTCAAGGACTATCGTTGCTGCGAATGTACACACAAAACACATTTAACGGTGAAATTTCTCGCGTTTTTTAACCACTGCGCAGTGCATATTATACAGGGTGATTCACCAAACTTGTTCACCCCCGTTTTTTTATTTAATAATCTATTTTTTCAAATTTTGATTTTTGGTAACTTTAAATATAAATTCGAAAACCGTAATTTCAAATTTTTGAGATTTTTTGTACTACTTCAGGGAAAATTTCTATTTTTTTCAAATAAGAACCCCTCTCTTCAACTAAAAATTTTTAAGTGGATAATTTTTCTGAAAACTTCAGTGTATCAAAATCAAAATTCGAACGAATAGTTTTTGAGTGATTTAACTTTGATTACTAAGGATAATAGGTAATGGATTTGAAAGATACCTATGGGGGCTATAATAATGTTGTTAAAAACATGGTTATTAAGTACATTTAAAAATTCCGAAAATCATAATTTGAATAAATTCATTATTACATGAAAAATGAGAGTGAGCATGCTTGGTGAATCATCCTGTATACTGTATAGAATCCATTGTCTCGATCAGAGTTCATTACATCGCGTTACGTCGCACTAATATTATAGGCGCACGGTTGACACCTGTGAAAAATATAATATTCAATTTGTCTCCTTGGATTTCTAATATAATTTTATCGGAAAATATCTTTGGTTGCCCGCGGTCTCGTCACATTTTAATAATAATATTATGACGTTAAAATCGGAAATTTTGCAGGAATTCCACATAATCATTCCTTTACACGGGTCGTCGTCGTCGTCTCTGTATATAGACCATAGAATATTTTGTAACGTAATTCCACACCGTTTGTCGCATGTAGTATGCCAGGTAGGTATATTATGATAATATTATTATAATATGTTGAATTATCAGACTTACCGACGCGTAATATTCCGTTGTACCACAGTATGGAATTTTATGTTTTTTTCGATAAAGTCAAACTCAATAATTATCAATGAAGTGCGTACACAACACTACCGCACAATATACAAGACTTAGTGTACAACTTTCGTGGGTCCGTAAATCAATTTTGTTCGACGGACGTAAAAATATTTCCCCGTCCGGCGTACATAGGTACTTACCTAATAATATGTTTTATGCGTAAATATCGAGTGATTACTTTTTGATTATTGTATACTATATGACATTATGCAGTGTGCTTGCACGAGAATTTTATGACGTTTAATAATTCGTACGCTTGAACAATAATAATATTATACTAAACGAGCCGTATGCACACGCGTTGCCCAAGAAAAATGCGCCGATCGTGGTGGGGCATTATCACAACACAATATCGTCGTTTTGTTACATTTTAACGTCGTAATTATTTAGATACGGATTATAATAACAAAATAATATTACGATGGGGACTATAATTTATAGTACATTAATTATTATTGTTGTTCGAAAATACAATTGTATCGGTTCGATCCGAATGTGTGCATGTTGTAATAGTGTGGTATGTGTGGTACGTTATCATTATTATTATTACAACAACACCGGCGGTTTTTTATTTTATTAGGTGGTCATCAATTTCACAAACATTTTTGTGAATAAGATTATTTATTTATTTTTTTATTTAACAACACGATGCACTCGTCGTACAGATATCAATCGTTTTTTTCATAAATATAAAACGTTATTATAACCATAACGGCATGCAAAGTTCCAAGCCCTGGACTAATAACTGTTGTTGTGTACACTGCTTAATAATTGTTATCATGCGCAATAAAAAAATGATCCCAATAAAGCAACACATTGAAATAAAAAAATAATCATTATTAATTTATTCTGGTATTTAAGAAAAGGAATGTTAGGTAATGCATTTTTTTTAAATGGTTAAATATTTAGATGGTAGTTCGGTTACATAAAGGAATCGTATATTAGAATATTTAAATTTAATTCGATCAAACTAATATATTATGATAAATACTGCAGTACTTACAATATTTTTGCCTATTATTATATTGTGCTTAGTGCCATCATAATTTTTTTATTGTGTATTTAAAGTATATTTGCCTCAAATACGGCCTGGTGCGGCTAAACGCCGATTTTTCCGGGCCCATCCGAAATCTCAATCCGTTCCTGGCCTTATAAGTACCTAAATGTCACATAATATAATATCATTACTATCGTATCGCCAAGGACCGCTATTATAGCAGTCTTGTCGTCGAGTCTTTTACCATGCGGCACGCACCGATGATGATGATAATAATAATATAATAATATTTCATACTGCGGGCACCGACGACGACCATTTTTTTTTTCTTTCTCGCTTTTATGACGAAGGCTGCTGCAGCAGAAGACCCTTCTCGTTTTACTCGTCTGATGACGACGGCGGGGTAGACGTGCGTGTGTGGCCCACCGTACAACGCGCACATGGTTTCGTTTTCGGATTTTTTTTTTTTATATATTATTAATAAGGACAGAAACGAACGACGGACGGCGTATTATGTTCTTCCCCGGTCCAGATATTACGGGTAACGCGCACGATAGCGGGTAATAAATAATAAGCCATACGATATACACGTCATACGAACCTATTTTACAATATTTAACTATATACGCATCATGTCTTCGTCGTGCACGCGTTGTATAATTATAATAATATGTTTATTGTTTTTTCGTTGCATCGATTATTCGTCATCGAATAATTCAACATTATTACGACCACATATTATGGTAAAAACAACGGATTTTTTACACTGATATGCTTTGAAAAATCCGCTTCTTTGAAAATATGAAGTTAGATAATATTATGTATGCTGTCAATCAAAATATTAAGTACATAACTTAAGAAAGGTTAAAAAACTGCGATTCAAAAATTGTATTAGTTTTTGAAATGATTGTATAATAATATACTAAGTTGAAAAAGAAATCACCCTGTATTTTATACGACGTGGTTGTTTATCCGTTTAATTCGGACGCATTATATATTATATCAATGAACAGATGAAATTTCATATAATGTATATTTATATTATTTTTTTTTTACAGTGAGTGCAACACAGAGAAAATCCATACAACACACATTGTGTGTGTGTGTATTATGTATGTAGCGCATATAGACGCTGTCACGCTGACCCCCTTAAAGACTATAGTGACTACATGTGGGTTTATAACTTATATATATACATAACTATATAAGCGTAAAACAATATCAACCGGCAAGGTCAAAAGTAGGACACACTTCCGACTTCCGAGTGAATTTAATTTCATTCGATCAATATAATGTGATATAGAAAACACACCGAACGGTCGTATATATATATGTATAACGTCGTTGTACATCTTCGTGTATATGGCTTACCTAAGGTACCTAACTATATTGCGAGACACACGTCGTAATATTATATTAATAATGGTCTATCGTGACACTCGGTGGCGGTCAAACGATTTTGTAGTGGGGGGGGGGATGTGGCTGATTTTTTAACATACCTACCTATTATAGTCTATTTGATAGTTCAAAATATTATTTATGGTTACCGTTTTATACCTATTATACCCCTATCCGAGTTACTATAAATATCGAAAAAAAAGGTCACGGGAGGGGAGGATCTATCCTCCTCATCATCAACCCCCCCCCCCCGTTTGACCATCGCTGCGGGTGACACTGTTAGTTGTTCACAAATACGCGGTGCTGGTTATGTTTTATAATAATAATAACAATAATGATTATAATTTAGTGAAATAAATATTAATTATGTTTTACGCGGGACGATCGAAATCGGTGTGGTCACGGTCATATTATTTAGGTACACGCGCGTGCCAGTCCACCGACAGAAGTATAACTGGTATAATATAATATTATTCTCGTGGTACTTAGTAGTTGGTAACTGGTAAGTACACTACCTATACATATATATATATATATGAAAGCGATTACAATTATTGTGCAGCACGGGACAGTGGGTACATAATAATGGTATAATAAATAATAATATATGTAACTGCGGAGTCTCAGTAAATACGTGGACAATTTAATATCGTTCGTTGTGGACCCGCGGGCTGCGGCCGTCGATGAAATCGATTGTTCTGTGCACATAAAACTCAACATAATAATTATTATTGCCGACTATAATATTATTATTATTGTGGTAAGTTTACTGGCGAGCAGTGTAATCTCGCGACAGGTTTATCTCGGGAACTCATCAACGGCGATAATATTTTAAGTAGGCCATGTATAACCCAGATAAAACTTCTAGCGTTTACGTTAACTTTGCGTTGTCGGTTTTTCTCTGCTATATATATTATATTATATCATATAATGTAACAACGGAGATAGGTACCTATACTCTCTGCGGCAGTAGGTACAACCACGCGGACCTCTCGTTGTACAAATAAAAAATACATCTAGCCATAAACATATAATCCACTCGATTACGTAGATTTTTATACATAATGATTATAATAATTATACACAATGATTTACCGAGCATACGGCCTCTTCTCTTGCTAACCGTTTTTTACGCCAATAGCTGTGAAGTTATTCAAAATCTGATTTTTGGAATTTTAAAATATTTTTTTATGTTCTACCTACTTATAAGATGTGTCCTGTAACTTGCGGAAACACAAACTTCTGTTCTTTCAAATGAGAACCCTCCTTTCCTACTGTAAATTATTGAGGTTTATGCGATAATGGGTTTGGAAAATATGAGGACTAAGGCGATTTAAACATTTTAGTAATTGATAAATTAAACTATCAATATTTATAATTTTTAAAAACGGTCCAAGTATGATAAATACTAGATTTCTATATCATATCTATTTTATATTTTTACAAGACCATTTTTAAGGGTAGATATATCCTAAGAATAAATATTTTGATGACTGGGAAACTCGGTTAAATTTTAAATTAGTGAGTATGTAAGCATTTTCAAAAAAATTATCCTCTAAATAATTTGTAGTACAAAGAGGGGTTCTCATTTTAAAAACAGAACAGTTTGTATAACCACGCAGACTCCTTTATGTAGTACGAAAAATCTCAAGTATTCGAAAATATGGTCTTTAATTATATTTGAAAATTCCATAAAACTTAGAATTTAAATAAATTCGTTATTAGAGGAAAAATGGGGGTGAGCATGCTTGGTGAATCATCCTGTATACGGCATGTCGAGCAGGAGATAAATGCTGATTATTTTGTAGTTATTAGTTTTTGTTGTACATACTCGACAAACGATTTTTATAAAAAAAAAATGTGTGTGTGTATAGGCGTACATTATCGTGTCATATATAGTGTAATAATCATAACTACGGCGGGTTTTTTAATAAAAAATGTTAACGAATATAATGACAACGCGGAGGCTTTTTCTATTTTTTTTTTTTTTTTAGACGCGTTATATACTTAATATATTATTTAAAATTGAAAAACAAAAAAATAAAATCCACATACACGTACGCGGCACAGTTTATCACGCGCGTTTACAAATCGTGTACAACACGTGCAGTGTGCACGCGTAGAAGAGGACCGTTATTAATTGATATAACATATTAATTCTCGCTGGCTGGCGCGCCAACACCCAACCACTATATATACATAATATATGTATATAAGTGCGATCGGGGGTAGCAGCCGCCGCCGCAGCAAACTGCAGTAATGACATTACAATGTGCAAGAGGCGCGGTAACCCGTCTTTCGACCCCACCCCCTTCATGCCCCGCGGGTTCTGCTGTTGCCGGCCAGATTTTTATTATTCCCTTTTCACGCACCGTCCCGGCAGAGGGGGATGATGCTAGAGAGAGAGAGAGAGAGCTCGAGCTCGCGAGCGCGCCCCGTGCTTATGGTTTATTGTACGGCAGATTACACTCTCACCCCATTGCGCTTCATTTGCCCCGACGACTCGCGACTCGCGACGGCGGTGGCGGCGACGACGACGACAACAACGACAAGATGAAGTACCGTTTTGGGGTTTGAGCCCATGTTTTTATATTATGTTACTACACGCCGCTACTTTGGTAACCCTTTTTCCTTTTTTCAACCCGCCGATACGTCATTGCTACCACGGTATACGTAGATATATGTTTTACATTGTGATATCGACGACTTTATAATATATACACGAATCGTTTATACATATATTATTATTATTGTTGTACCGCGACGCCGCCGTCTCTACCGCCCTCCATTATCATCATATTGTGTAATATACTTATATATACTTACAAGTTAACGCGCAACAGTTTCGCGTTCAACCGATCAAACGGTTTCGTTTTTGCTTACTCGCGTTTTTTATTTATATACATAGTGAACACGGCTTACTGTTTTTATCGTAATATTATTCTTCGTTTTCAGTCCACAGTGCGACTGCAGCGTTCAATCACAATCTGTCTGTTTCCGTAATATAGGCTAATATAGGCATAGATTTAGTTCAGACATACCGCTGCAATGTACGTATAATATCGATCGTCAGTGCGGAGAACCTCGCCGGCGGATCGGCCTATCGGAAAATCGGAGACTTTCCCGATTAAGGCCGGTCTTCAAGACCATTTGATCAGTATTCTATGACAAAAAAGACTTTTACTTGTAAAATCACTGCAGCTGATCAAGATAACTAAAATAATATTACGTATTTATGCACCTATTACTTTCAAAATATTAACCAAACATAATACGATAATTAGTTGATCCATTTAAAAAATATAGGTACCTACCAGCCGCTGTAAAAATAATAAATATACTGTTGCGAATAATAATGTCAAAAGCATGACGTAGGGAAGGTTTATAAGAAATAATCAAACTTATTTATTTATTTTTTTAGATTTAGCATGTTATTGTGACCTATTGATTTTGATAGTTTTAAAAATATATTCCCAGTGAATTCTTTACAATATGCACTTAGCTTAAAACTTGAAAAAAATGTTTGCAAAGATATTACTGTGAATAATATTGATGATTAGAATTATTCCATTTTGCTTTGAGTTGTAATACAATATTTTAAAAATAATGGCTTGATTCGTGTATGGATAATTGTTATTTTTACATTGCAAAGATATAGTCGATTTTGATAAAACAAACATTTACAAAAGTTCTTGTGAAGAAAACCAAGTGTGTGAAAACTGTGATGTCGGCTACTTAAACGTTTTAATATAGGTAGGTAGGTAATATTTATAGTGATGCAAATCAACAATAAACATTTTATATCTTCTTACGCTTCCTTCAACTCAAGTAATACCTACTAATTAAAGCTATTATTTCAGTTGCTTGGTTTTGTTGATGTTGCACTTGCTTAAATATTTATTTATGATCATTTAAAATGTTAAAAGTTTACACTCTTGCAAAATTCGTTAATTAGGACAAGTTAGGAGCTTTATGCGTATGATTATGGCTTCCAACAAAAAATATCCAATAATATAGATTCTGATGAAATTATCGAACAATAAAAAGTGAAATTAAATTGCTTCAGAAGAAGCTTAGCTTTTAAACATCAAATGTTTAAAAAGTAAACTCATATTAATTAATTTGTTTGACGTTATGCATTGCATTGCTGTATTTAACTACTTAGGTATGAAATTATAAGTAGGCATCAAATTAATTTATGACTTAAAACTTTGTACTGCATTTATTACTTTATTATCCAAAGCCAAATGTGCAATAGAATTATAATTGTTGGTACGTAAGTACCAGAGAACATTTTTTTTAACTAAAAAAAAAAAGAACTAAACGTTATACTGTGGCCCTCTTTGATTTATATTTCCCGGTCCGAAAAATATCACCAATCCACCCCTGTCAGACCACGGATATTATATCGTACTCGTATTTTAACCTTATTTTTAATACAATTCTTGAGACGGAGGGCTCACACTCGACTCTCTATATAAATCAACTTCTCGAATTTTTTTGTAACAGTAATATTTTTTTTATTTCGATCCACCCACCACCCATTTCAAGTACACCAGCGAATCGAATTCGATAAGTTTACTGTAAAAATATGATCCAGCACATTATTACATATGTAGTACTTTCTATACGTATTATCGTTAGTGGGTGCCACACTTGTCATTGTTTTTATACAGAATGATTCACCAGGCATTATTGCCTAAAATAACTAATTCATTAAAATTCTGATTTTTGAAATTATTAGATGCACTTAGAGACTATATATTTTCAAATGCTCTAATTTTTTTTTTATGCCATTTAAGAAATGTTTTATGGTTGATGAAAAATTCTTTTTTTCTGATGGTTTATCGTTTTTTACTGTAAATTGCTGAGAAGGTAATTTTTTTATATGTATAATTTGAAATTCAAACGAGTATTATAGTTGTAAATCATTATGTTTTTATGCATAAACGTATACGCATTAATGAACTAAGAATAAAACTCGGTGATATGGGAGCTATGATTATTTATAATAAATATTCATAATATTATATAATGTCTGTAACGAATTAAGTATTTTCCCTGTAATTTTACCCGGGCGCAGTTTACATGTCACCTTTTTACACTTGATAAAAACTCGGGCGCAGTTTACATGTGTGATTTTGTGTTTACCTGTATTTTGGGCGCAGTTTACAATCGCCGGTACCATTTACAGTCAAACTGGGCAGTTATCTTTTGAAAAAAAAGAAGAGTGTATCTCTATTACTCTGCAGGACACTTCTCAAACGGTATACAAATCATGACGTCTAGAAATATGGTATTTAGAGTATACTAAAAAAATTCAAACTAGAATTTGAATAAATGCCATATTATTAAAGAAGAAAAAAAAGAGGTGAGCGGCCTCGGGTCACTGCCGCCTGTAGTACATATAAGATAATAATATTATGTACGTTCAAAATATATATATATTATATGTATAGGTATAATATAAAAATTTAGTTTTGCGTGTATTTTTTTTCTCCGACCTCAGACCCGCAGCTGTGCGACGATTATGGGTTATTGCTTATTTTATTGAAAACTGCAGCCGTTTCCGAATACAAAAGGTCGTCGTCGACGCGTGCGCGCGCACACCGCGGATGTTATAACAGACCCACGATTTTATTTATTTATTATTATATGACCACCGTGGCACTGCGGGAAAAAAAATAAACGTGGGAACTGCGATTGAAGGCGTCTAAATAATAATATGATATATAAATGTATACATATTGTATATATCATGTGCGGTTTGTAAAATATCTATATACGTGTATATAATATTATAATATGTGTGTGATGTGTATAAATGGCGGCTACGGTAGGTTCGAAGATATCCCGTTAATGACCATCATAACAATTTCAAGTCTAGAAAGCAATTTTCCGACGATAAAAAAAAAAAGGTCGGACACGTATAAATAGTAATAATGTATAACATCGTTTTCGGCCGACGCGCGCGGTGGTAATACGATAACAATTAACACTCCATAACGTAATAAGCGACCGCTCACTGCTGCAGGTTTGGCTGTTTATACTACCTATCAGTGGTGGTCAAGCGGGAGGGGTGACGAGGGCGGATAGATCCACCATGACCTTTTTTTCAATATTTATAATAACATAATACCTATTTATATAGGTATAAAACAGTAACCATATTTTTAATGATAAAATAGTTAAAAATCGGCCGCTTCCTCCTCCCTCGTGACAAAATCATTTGACGGCCACCTGTATACATATATTATTATATTTATAATTGTTTATACGAACGATTTAATATGAAGACAACTATTAGTATGTGCACACGTTTATCAACATTGTTGACACTTGTTTAACAGTAAACTGCAGCCGCGGTGGGTCAATGCAGGTTTGCCGACACACGTACATCATAATATATAATAATAGGAACTTAAGTGAAACGCAAAGGTGGGCAATTAAAAAGATCATTTTTTTTAACTACGTATTTAACTTAACTACCGAGTTGGTTGGTTTTCCAATCGATTTAATAACTAATCTAAAGTTAGATTATCCATTCCAACAATACCTTCCAAGCTTTTTCCAGTTTATTTGAAAAATAATATAGGTACGTTAAATTAAAATCATATGTTAAAACACATATCTTTACTCTGTCCAAGTTTCTACACAGTCGGTGGCGACCATTTTTCGAAGGCGGCAGTCAGACAACACCCGTCGGTCAACCCCCACCTAGCCAACAATCACTATTCCTGCCTTGTAGTATTGTCACGCCCCTGCGCACAAGTCGGCCGCCGACTGTTTCTTATTTCGAACAGAGTATATACAACTATGGTTGTATGTAAGCATTTTTGTGTTTATTCACTTTATTGTACACATATAAAATGTTTTTGAATTGAAATAAACAAATACATATTTCTTTAATCAATAATTTAGTTGGCACAAACGTGCGTTCGCCTAAACCATTTATCACCGCTATAACAATAAAAATATTGTATAGGACAAGTTTTTTAAAAAATATTTAGTAATAATTTAAAAAAAAAGTTGCACAATCACTAAAATAAGTATGGCCGAGGTGGATTTTTTATAAAATTAACTTATTCTTAAACATTTTTCACTGTATTAGCTTAAAAATTATTATTTATAGCGGTATTAAAGACGACTCACCTTAGAAAACTCAATTTTTCTTATTACTGACTGCGGTGGCCCATCATTTTGATCACCAGCGTATGCATTCGAATTCGATGAACATTTTTTGGCGTTTTACGTTTTTTGTATAGAATTGTATTTCATTTTCAGACAACTTTAAGTTCTGAAAATGACACGCATATCGCGGTACCGTGTTTTTACGATAAACTGTTGTGGCAAAAGCCGTTTGTAAAAACACTTTTTAGGGCTTCGTGTGTGTGTGTATTATACATATAATATGCATATTGCTTATGTATCGTCGCTGTGGAAATAATTTTGCACCCAAAGATGTAATATGCATTAAATATTTTTTTCGAGACATACAAACACGCGAACAATCAACAAATGGGTTGTCTCGGCGGGGAAACGCGTTTATGGAGAATAATATTATGTGAAAGCGTTTAATATTCAATGCGTATAATTTAATATAAAATGATTGAACCTATATATAGTTTTGCCGACATGTGCATTATAATAACGTTCGCACGCAAGCAACGACGACGAGCAGGAATGAAAAAATCGTCGCTTTTTGTACCTACACGATCAGGCCCGGATTAAGGGGGAAGGGGAATGGACCTGGACCCACCACGGTTAGTAAATATTTACGTTTCCTACGATTTAATATTATAAAAAAAATAAGAGCGGTTCACTGGAAAATTGTACTAATTTAACACGACCAATGCAAAAATTAAAGGGTTTGCAGCTTTCTAAGTCAAGAAAAAATTATTTGTAAAAAGTGAATTTTTTGTATTTAAAAATTATCTAAATATAATTGTTTTTTTTATCGCTGAAATATATTGATTTGTCGGGTACCCATACCAATATTTTGACTACATTTTTACGCCCCACCCTCAAGAAAATTGTTAGGCCTCCGACCCACAATCATATCAATTCCGGACGGCTTGCACACAGCCATTATAATATTACTGTGTGTACGACAACCACAATAATTTCGCGGTGTCTGCATTATGTTATATTATTGTGTCCGACTCGTATAAGACTTAAATCGCAAAACGACGCGTGTCACGCGCGTGGGATCTCCTCCACTGCAGTGAACTCGCGGTGGCGTGTGGCAGTTGAAAAAAAAAGTGCGCCTCATCGCCGCCGCCGCCGCTGGCTGAGAGAAGAAGATCGATAATAATAATTCCAAACAAGACTCTACGCCGTCTGCATGATAAATCGTATACGACAAACAGTATGTATATAATGGTATAGCTGTAGGTACTGCGCAGACGAGCCGAAGCTGAATTTTTTTTTTTATATTTTCAACTCGTCGATAAAAAGCCTTTTAGGAATATCTGATTCGTGTACTGCTGCAGTGCATCACCAAAAAGAGATCCGATCGATCGTCGTCATCGACGCGCTTATACGACTATTTGTATTGTGCAATAATTATTATCGAACAGTGCATAATAATAATGCATAATAAGTACATTAGTACAATATAATGATTTATAAGGGGAAAAAAACTTCGAAGGTCAATATTATATTATTATCATCGTCGCTGGCGTGCGTTAGATAAGACAATTTCGAATAATAATATTATATCGAATCGTTGATAATAAATTGTTTTATTGATTCACGAGATATGTATTATAGGTAGGTAGGTAGGTGTATTTAACAAATATCGCTTTAGCCGAGTCAGCCATATTATATTGCGATGATCATTTCATTCATTTTTCATGAAATATTAACAACAATTATTACATTGCAACCGTTATTATATAATATATACCACTGTGATTGTTGAACATATAAATTATATTTTAAATGACAGACATAATATTGTAATATGTTGCAGTGAGTGCGCGCGTATAATATGGAGTCCATTGTCCTTAAGATCATTCTGGAGGATAATGCGCGTTTAGAACGGATTTATTAAGGATGACATGAGACATTATTATTAGAAGATAGATCATCAGGAAGAGCTGGCGTATAAAGAGAAGAAAAAGATTATTATTTTTAAATCGAGTCTGTTCAATAAGCTGGACTGTTAAATAACAAGTGACGGAAGTCGTGCAGAACACGTTAGTATAACGGGAAAAAAAAACATAACCGTTCTAAAAATGATCACTGCGCCTCGTATATGATACCAATGCCGAAAACGAGTTGTACAAATCTTTTTTATTCTTTTTATCGATGATATAGGTACGTAAATGATGCGTAATAATATAATAATATATGGTTCCTGCGGGCAGTCGTGGTACTAAATGGTAGCCTGAGCAGTGGCGGATTTAAGATTTAAAAGGTGGGTGCTATTCTGATAATAATGCTCTTTAGGTAGTAGGTACTTATCATTCCCAACTACTTGGAATAAAAACCAATTAAACCTATTTAGTGTTAGTTTACAGTCTACGTTCTTAAATTAATACGTTTAGTTATAGGTACGTAATGAGAGATATCGAATAGTAATTTATAAAAAAAAAAGTTCAATATGCTGATGCGACTTTAGCTCCCAAACACCCCCCCCCCCCAATCATTGGCTGTTTTTATACAAAAAATATATATTATATGTGCCATTATAAGATTCAGAATTCTATAAAAATGATGTTGTCATGTGGTTCTTTTTGATATTAGATATTGTTGTTATGAAAATTGATGACTATATACAATGGGGGGTATGAGTAAAGACCTCCCCCCACGTGTTATATTTAAATATTAAATAAAAACACCTCCCTTAAAAAATCCTGGCTACGCGCCTATTATATCTATAGTTCTTAATATTATACGATCGTCCGTTTTTACGAGCTCGGACTCTATTCTGCCTTTATTCCTGTGCGTCGGTCCTGTATATATATGAGCGCACGACGTGAAAAATACCATAGAACTTAGCACCTATGTAAGTACCTACTCACAAATCGCCGTTTTCACAACCGAATTAATTTTATTTGTCCATCGTTTAGTCTGTGTGCCACGGACGTTAGAGATTTATTTACTTATATTATACTCTCTTTGGCGTAGGTACCTACCATAAAGGTCAGGAAAATAAATGACTAACCGAATCTCAAAACACACAATAGGTAACGGTTTGAAATCGGAATAATACGATAGATTCCCTCTCCCCCTCCCCGTCGTATACGTGTTGTATGCAAATAGTATACCTAACAATAATAATAATATGTCTTTCAATATCGAATCGTTTTACATAATACTATACCTAAAGAAGTAATATGCGCGGCGCACGCACGATCGCGTCGGAAAATTATTGAAAGTATGGCCATAACGAATCGTTGACGCTTCTTCGCAACACACATCATCGTAATGGAATATTTTAAACAGTTTAGTATTGTTAATTGTTATTATCGCGACGATTTCACACCGTGGGAGAACGACGATGTGCGTTTTTAATATATTATTTCAACGTCACTAAAGGCCCGCCATGTCACGCCGTTTCTAGGGTACCTATATAATTCTTCGTAGGTATTTATATTCTACTCGTATGCATACCATAATGTGCATCGTATAATAAAAAAATTTTTTAACATTATTATTGCACTGCACCCTTATGACGTCTGGTGGTTTGAAGAGTCCGCATCCAACAGCAGCTGCACATAATTAAACGGTTTACAATTATTTGTGACTTTTGTGTCAACATGCGACTGAGCCGCTGTTAAACCGACGTAGAGAGGTAAATGACGTATACTTATCCATAATGTTTTGAGTCTTCTCCAGTTCATTAATTCGGATCTCGGACGTTGCTCGCACAATCAATGGAAATAATTCACCACCGAAAACACGATTTATTATACCTACTACCTATATATATATATTATATATGTAATATATACCGATCTACTAATATAGAACGTAAATCACTTTCTCGTTCTAACCTCAAACTCATTTATTTATAATATATATATTATATATTATCCCTAATCGTTAGCGTTTTGTTTTTATTGGGCAGTAATTTTAAAACCAATTTAACACACAACCTCTGCAGTATCCGTATACCTAGTAACATTTTAATTTCGATTGACATCAAAAAAATACCTAGTCTAAAAAATTATTAATTTTATGGTTTTCAATGAACTAGTTTTATTATAATACAAATGTTTATAGAAAGATTATACTCTTAAGTACTACTCTTTGTAGGTAACTGTGTTTACGGTTGGTTGAAGAAAATTAAATTTAGATTGTATACAAGACTTTATTATAACATCGTTTTTCAATTAAACTGTTTCTTATTTGTTAATCGATTTTCAATTTGTTGCGATTATTAGGGAACAAAAGTCATGGCAAAGGCAAGTCTCACATAGACAACCTTAAAAGCTATCACGTACTAAGTATACGCATTTATTAAATATCAAATATGATGATCCGCAAACTTCATTGAATAATTCAAAGCCAAATTACGTATTGTCAGATGACGAAGTAACAAAAATACACTTACAGTATAATAGTATACGGTTTATGTTGTTAATGTATTTATTCGATAAGTTTTTACAATCGATTAAAAATATGGGCATAAAACGATTTATCACGATAGTTTATGACTGAAGGTATATATGTTGGCGACGAAAATTATTGTAACAGTTCGTTTAGAATGTTGAAAAAAATTCGGAAGGGTCCGGACGACACCACCCCCCCCCCCACCACTCTCAGATTCGGCCTCGAGTCATGCTATTTAATCGCGAGTCAACGGTTCGCTTCGAGTATATTACAATACGGGTAGGTAGTAAATAAATAGGTAGGCACATAAAATATTGGGTTCATATTATAAGACAATGGTCAAAGCGGTTCTGTTGTGCTATAGAAAATCGTGAACACAATATAATATGCGTAGGTACGTATAATATTATATAAATATAATATAATAATATACAGTCGTGTGCCGGTCACGAGCCACTTGTGTCGTATAAACACTTCGGTAGGTACGGTAAGCCCGGCGCGGCGGCAAACGACAAATCGCATTACAAATCAGCGGCAGAGACAAAAGCCGATTTAATCAGTCGATATAATTGGCTCCCCTTCTATCGTTGTTTTGTACGCCTGTGTGTATACAATATGTATCCGAATTGTTGTCATTCGCGTCGGTTGTGAAAACGTATCGTCTCGCGTGTTCAATATAATAATATAATAATAATAATAATAATAATAATAATAGTATAAAACATATATTAAATAAACTATCAAATACGGTAAAAGTGGCGGGAAAAGTTTGACGACGGCGGTGAGTCGGGGAGAGAGAGCGAAAGAGTGAGTGGGGGGAGGACGAGGAGAGGCAGGACAAACAATATATATGTATGTCAATATATATGTATGTGTGTACACGCGAAGAGGAGAAACTCGTTTTGACAAAAGATAAACAGAGTTCACTAGGTGGACGAGAAGAATAGAGGAAGAGACTGGGGTAAAAAAGAATCTCGCACCCGGAAGTAGTTGGTGCGAAGGCGGTGGCGCGGGCGGCGGTGTAAGGGAAGGATGTCACGTTTTTGCCGAAATCGGCGTTAAACAGTTCCGGCGCAACCCTACGTTTTGTTACGCGCCGCCACAGTTATTCTCCGAACGAACTCGGCGAGGGGGTGCGACGGTGGCGGTGATGGTATTATAGTAGTGATGGCAGAGGTATAGTGGCGGCGTCGGAGGGGCGGTATTGATTCTCTTTTCACGGTATACTCTCACCCCTCGACTGCTGCCACCGCTGTCGCCTCGACTACTACTACTACTACTACTACTACTACTATTACTACTACTTCTACTACTACTACTACTACTACTACTACTACTACTACTACTATTACTACTACTTCTACTACTACTACCACTACCACTACGATACTACCACTACTATATACCCTTTGCAAGTCCCGACACTGCCTCTGTACGCGTGTGTGTGTATATATATATATATATATATATATATATGGCTTACCACTAAAGGACGGCAACGACGAATAACGGGGAACTGTATATATAGTGGAGAAGGATAGCCGAGTTATATAGTGGTGGCGGTAGAAGAGGAGAAGGCTAAGAACGTTCCTTCCCTGCATTTTCTCTCTCACACTCCACCCATCTCTTCTACGTCCTTCTCCGCCCAAGTTTGACTTCGATAAATAAAATATTCATCTGTTCCTTTTTATTTATTTATTTCATTTTTATTTGCACCCCTTATTCCTTGTCATTATTTCGGCGACACTTTTTTCGAAGATTTCGTACAAAAATATTGATTTAATACGCAAACATATAAATATATATAGGTAAAACGTGTACCTATATAGTTTCGAAATCATGAAACACGTGCACTACACGTGATTAATCGGATATGGTTACCTCTATGCGATATTATATACGAGTGTTACGCAAAAGACAAAAACGGCCACATTGAGTAATTTAATTTTTGCTCTTTTTTCGCTGAACAACAACAACATTATACAGTAAGCGAAATGACCATCGGCGTGACCGACCTAGTCCACGAGTCGACCGTAACATTTATGATGGGATCCTCTCCCCACCACGTATATACATTTTATTCAAGCGCGTTTTCGATTTTACCTGTAATGGAAGTTTGTACACAACCACACACACACGGAGCAGAGTATATAATACGCCGCGCACACAAGAGGGTCGAAAAATATCACGACTCGGTGATTCGTCGTCGTCCCATTTGCGCACAACCTTATACACAGGGGTGTGTGTGTGTGTGTGTGTGTGTGTGTGTGTGTGTGTGTGTGTGTGTTATATATATCGGTATCGCCTCCGCAGTCCGCACCCCGCAGCAAAGCCGTTCACGTCATCGGTATATAATATCCTGCAAAAGTCGTACGATCACGAGAGGGCGATGAAAGTTTTCTCTGTACACAATGTGCCCCGCAACGAATAATGGTTTTTTTCCACATATACAATAATATTATATGTGACACAAAACTGTTTACGGATACATTACAATAAAACACGTGCGCTGTGCACACAATAAATGATATATTTTGTGGTGTGTTAAGGCACAGTATATTATTGTACATTATAATATAAAAAAAACCGCGAAATAATAATAGACACTCGACAGTTACAGAGGCTTACATGCACGCACGGTGTAACGGATGTGTGACGCCGTTACAAACCGTATACATAAAGTATAGAACATAATTGGCTAATATTAGGAACGACGAGGAGGCTTACCATATAGACATGTTATATATAGTCGTACACATATACATAGCATATACAATACAATGTTAACATATTAAAGACACGCCATGTCAAGTTCAATAGTTCCGGGCCAACAGCAAACCGATCGCACACTATAGGAACTCCGGATGACTATAACACTATAGTAAGCATAACTTTCGTTACGCTGTGACGTATAATATCAAACCAAGATCGTATAATAATATTCGATTGTGTAACAATAAATTATATCAGCTGGCACTTATTGAACTATATATAGCTTTCCCGACGCTTCCTAGCTGTATGGTTAAAACTATAATTCAACAGGTTTTGAAAACGGACGAATGTATAAGTTCTCGCCCGAGATGATATAGCAGGTAAAAATCACCTATCGGTATGCATACGTATAAGATAACAAAGAAATACACAAGTGCGTACGTTGCCACACGAAAAAAAATTATAACTAATACAAATTACCTTTAATCAGACTTAGGACTGACAACTTAAACGTAATATTGGTGTGGTTAAAATTTGTTTTTGTGTTGTATAAAAAAAGTAGAATCAAATTTTTAATCAAATCCAGTCCATTCAGGGGAATAAACGTTTTAGATTTTTATCAATTCTTCCATTTTTTATAATAAATATAATATTAAAAACTGTTAAAAATATCGAATAACATATGTACTGATCGATGCAGAGGCGACACTTCTTTACCAAATCAAAAATCTTTATATTTTTAAAATCAAACTACTAGGCCTTATTTATTGTCTGTCTCTACATAGTCGTTTTGATGAAAAATGCAGGCCTTTTGCAGGGCTTATACCTGATTGTCGTTCTATTGTATACAGTATACGAGTATTTTAGAAGAAGGAATTCGTCTCCAAATCGTCGAAAGTCTATGTATAATACACAGCGACGAGCATTTTCCACGCGTGCCTTTTGCAGACGACTGCAGTCCTTTCAACACATTTTTCCCTCTCCCTTTTTGTCAATATTCGTAGAGTCGTCGTGTTCGCAATACAAAAACAACACACAACGCTGCAGGCTCCAACGAGGTCGTCACCGCGATGTCTTAGATCATTAATACTGAATTGACTAAATCAATATTGGCTATAAATCTAGAAATAAAATACATTGTATACAATATTGAATGTACTCAACCATTGCAGTGCACGCTAACCGTGTACAAACGTTAAAAATGATAAATTTTTATACCCAATTCAATTTAGTCAGGAAAACTTATCAAGAACGATAAGGAATTTAATTTAATTAAAAAAAAAAAAACAATATAATTATTATTACATTGCGTTCGCGACTTTCGTCAATACAGCGCTATAGATAATAATAATAAGACCACACTACATATTTACATGTATTATATTATAATTTATAATGAATATTTCATGTTAAATATAATTGCTTGTGTGTGCGGTTTGTAGCCGACGACACGCTGGGAACGGCCTATAATACAACATAAATTATCCGTATAATATATATATATATACCTATATAGAAGTGGGAAGTATTCTCGAGGGGACACCCCTTCCCCGGCACGACATCGTACGCGCACACACACACAAAGTCTCGAGTTGCATCCAGAATCCGTTCAACGGTACCGCCGCCGCCGCCGAGATCGTATTTTATTTTATTACACTGGGGAACTGGTGCTGAGGAGTTATTATACTTAGGTACGTATATAATATGTAGGTATATATATTATAATATATATAAATACACGCGTTACGTTATGTATATATCATAATAACAGAGTACGACGACCTGTCGGTTATTTATTTCGGGACGCGAATAATATCTGATATGAGTTTAAAAAATTTTTTATTATATTTTACATAATATAATATTATTGTATCAGCGTTTATATACATAAGTAGTCTGCGGTATGCGTTTTAAAATAATAATAATTACTATTATTATTATTCTGTACAGACGTCTCGTTTATACATAGGTAATGGTATAAGCTGCAGGGTGATTAACCATACGTGATTCTTGCAAACGCTGATCATCTCGAAAGCATATAAATGAATGATTTTTGAAATTTTTTTTTTTCGATGACTCAAAGTCATTACACAACAAGAGTTTCAAAAAAACATATAATGTCTCACTATTTTTTATCTATATCATTTTTAAGTTTTTTTGTTTCGCAGCAAAAATATATTTTTTCTGAGAATTTCAATAAATAAAAGTCTAATTTGGAACGAGTAGTTAATTAGTCATGATTTAATTAGTATTTAGATAATTACTGTAGTTCGAAATTCGTTTTTTTACCTTCT
Source organism: Neotoxoptera formosana (assembly GCA_022818045.1). NCBI lineage: Eukaryota > Metazoa > Arthropoda > Insecta > Hemiptera > Aphididae > Neotoxoptera > Neotoxoptera formosana. The sequence goes on along the minus strand of CM040632.1, from coordinate 46,483,518 downwards.
ACTGCGAAATTCTTAGAAAAACATTCTGATTAGAATTATAGAAATATGCAATTAAAAATCGTACAGTTGAATGCTGCTGTCGTATTAAAAAAGTGAAAATCTTAAAAGACGATAAGCATAAAAATTGGTGATAAATATTATCAATTTTTTTCACCAAAAATGTTGTATTCCACGACTTCAAATTATATATTATAAAAAAATATTTCCAAAAACTCTAGTATTCCTTTCAGGAAAATGTTAATTGTGTTTACTTTTAAAAGAATCGGCTTGTATTATACTATACATATCATATTGTACTAGCTATATGAAATACGTCCTCCTCGAAGTTCACATTCCGGTAAATTGTGTACGATATATTATTATAAATAATAATTGTTAACGGTTCGTCGTCGCGCAACTCTTAAACTGATCCGAAAACCCTTCACGTTACATACTGCACACTAATCACCTCCGCCACGCGCGCCGGGACTTAGAGACATTGTTGTTGTATATAATATCTAGGTACTTAGAACCACCGCTACACCGTGTCCGAATTCAGTATACGCGAGTGACTTCACACAATTAGATATTTTAATGTTTTTTTATCCGTTTCGTGAACCGAATTCTTGTAATATAATATATAAGTACTCGAATCGTGTGCCGCATCGTTGCGCCTCGGCCGACCCGAAACGACGGTCCCAATCGTTTTACATTACATATTATTTCGTCGTGTAAGTACGTCTTACGCACTATAATAATATTGTAACGCATATCATAATTATTATTACAGCTAAACTGCGTTTTGTGATGCTCGCCGAAAACCTAACTGAACGGTTAAACGGACTCTCTCTTGAACGATGTGCGTATATATATTATATTGTATTATAACATGTTATTATATTTTAAAGCACCTGTTTTCAAACTATGGTACGAGTACCACTAGTGGTACGTGGAAGACTACATGGTGGCATGCGTAAAGTCTGCACGTGGTGGTAGAACGGAGAGCAAATAAACACAATTTTTAACATTTGGTTAATATATATTTCATTTAAAACACTAATACATTTATATAAATAAATAAAAAATAATTATAATGTAGTACTTTGCTGCTTTATTATTTAAAAGAAATGTATTGCAATTTTTAATCATAAGTGTACGCAACAGATTATTAATGCACATGAGTGGTACGCGAAAAAAAAAATTGGGAACCGTTGTTTTAGAGCATAATCAATTATATTATACAACTAAACGTCCTAAACAATAATATATATTTTTATATTATTTTACGTATTTACATCGGTCGGCGTTTAACTTTACACCCGAGGACGCAATTGATTTCGGTCGAACGATGACAATGTCTCTTGCGGTCGTTCGCGATTTTTACAGCACATCATCGCGATATCGAGCATTACAATAGCTTTTCATTCACAGAAGATGCACATCGGTTGAGGTATATGTATCTAATATTATTATGTCGGGCTCACAACAGCTACCTATGTCGTGTCGATTAAATATCATTCCGATTAGACGTTACCTTTTTTGATATCGTGTAAATAACCAAGTTGTAACCACGCAGTATACCAATATTATGGTTACCAATTGTAACCATATAGTTACCACGCTCACGCACGACACGATACACGACGTGGCCGTGAATCCGGCTTTATACGACGATCGGGAGCGTATTTTTTTTTCTCCTCATTCTTTGTTACACTAACGGCGGCGGCGGAGGTTGGATGCGCGCGTACGCTGCACACAATATACAATATTATTACTACGGGTATATGTATAGGTATAAAATGTACACATTGTCGTCGACGTCGTCGAGACTTGTCCATATATGTGCAACCATAAACGGGTTCTCGGGCGGCGGCGGCGGCAGAGGTCCCCTGCTTGGCATATGCCACCTCCGGGTCACCTGGTCCGGCAGGTGTCATAACAGACAGTGGCCGTAGAATCGTCATCGCATTGCCTCCATCCCGGTCCTCAGCCGCCGCCGCCGCCGCCGCGTATTGTATATATATGTATACAGCACATACCTAGGTACGAGCTGCTGGCTGCGAGGTCGATAAACGTAACGCGAACGGGCACGAGGCGGTCTCATCTGGTGCGTTTATTATTAATGATCGCGGGCGCATTGCTGCAGCGGGGGATTTCCGATTTACACGCCGTTTGTGGAACTCTACAGTTTTCGACCACCGATTTCGATTAGGGCGTGGGCAGGGAAACGCAAGGGTGAACGATGTGTGCATATAGATCACGGCGACTTACTCTCGTCGCGCGAGACTTATTAAGTTAACGCTCCGCGTAATACGCGTTTGACGACTATAAAATGTCCCGATCGTCCTACCGCTATTTTATTATTTTAATATATCGCGCTATTACCTATATACTACCCATCATCGGCATAATATCATATTATATCGAATGGGCAGGAATGAGCGCATGCGCAGGTCTCGTCGCGTGCCAGGTGCAGGTGCAGGCGGAAGGAGCCTGCAGCAGTCGTGCGGCAGTGACGCTTGAGAAAACGGTGCGGGGTCTTGTATGGGATTAGCCCCTCTACATTTTCTCCAAAACCCCTGAGTTCAACATCAAAATCGAAATCTAATTATATAGTATAATATTACAACTATATACTGTTGCGTTTGTAATTTCCTTAAAAAATTAATTATTCGCGGAGTTGAAACATATTTTAATTGCTTCAGCAAGACATATTAATATATTACATAGCAGCCTTGACATCAATTTATACAATAATTTTAAACACCTCCTATATTTTATAAAATATATGATATCAACAATAAAACTTTATTAGGTAAACTTTTAAAATAAATAATAATTTTTGAGTTCCATATTATGACTTATGACGTTTGGCTGTAGTTTTAAAAATGTCCATGACTATATACATCTTATTATAATATACCTAGTTAATATTATATTGGTTTGTTATTGCCATAATTAAACATGATATGGTTAAGAGACCGTCCAATATTTCTTAATCCACGGTACACGATAATTATGACTAAAATATATGCATTTATGATTGAAGTTTTCGAAAAGCTTTATTCTTTCACAAAAACAATAATTGCAGTTACCGGTGTATACAGGTTAGAAGAAACAATAGGATTTTAAAGCATTCTAGAAGCATTGAAAATTATAAATTGTCTATTAAAACCCGAAAATTACTGAAACGTCTAGGTGCCTATAGTAGTTTTATAAAAAAAAATTATATTTCAAATTTAACACTGTAAAAAATGTACAGTAGCAGACATTTGGCGGGGGAGGGCGCAGCTGTGTGCTTGCTGTCTCCCTCGTGCGCATGCCTATTTATTAACAACTCGAGGGGTTGCGGCTACGAATGCAGGGTGAAGAGAGAAAGACCGATTTTACTATATTGTTCTCATTCTAGTAAGTACGGTTTTTTGAGGTTATATGTAATTATATATTTTAACTGCCGACTACCGGGCAAAATGTAATTCATACTTTATTGTGAGAAAATAAAATACTACCTCTTTGTATTTTCCATATATTATATATGTAATATCTGTGTTTTATTACCCTCTATAACCTATTATAATTCTTTCTTTTTTCTCGTGTTCTTTGCACTGTGATGAGGAGTTCTACTTAATATTTCCTATAATATAATATACATTCGTTATAATATCATCTATTATGACTTGCTGCTGCGCAGCACCATGAATATTATGATTTAATTGTTGCGTGGATTTTTTTATGTACCTATCAAATAATGAACTACACTGTGTGACTATATTATAATGTAGAGGCATGCGATACTAATAAACCGTTTGATTTCTTGACAAAATGAGCATTTTTAATTTGTAATACTTCAAACACAGGCAAATATAAATGTTGTAAAAAATCTATCATATTATAGGTACAGAAAATGTTCTTATTAGGTTAATTTAATTTATAATATTAAATATCGAATTAAATCGCTGCTACAAAGACTGCTACAATCAACAGGATTGCACAAGATTGAATGTTTTGCTGAACGCAAATGTCTTATGTTGCGAGTGGGTCAGAGAGAAAGAAAACATAAACAGTGCAGACATCGCCTCTTGACTCTTATAAGACTTATAATTCCTATACTGCAACGTTTGCGAACCACAGTGATGATAAGGTACCTATAATTGAGTAAAATATTATCTATGTGTAATGTATGTGTGAATGAGTGTTGTCGCGCCATTCGGGGTTATATCATTGCCTTCATTTTATGGTGGCGGCCGCGGCAGTAGGTACAGCCGAAATTAAAGTAATCCATATCATAATAAAACAGGTAAAAACAGTTAACATTTTAACAAGTACCTATTAAATATTTTTAGGTGGTTTTAAAAATACACATTTCTTTGTTAGCGCATTTCGTGTTTATGAATAGGTACGAAAAAGTAGCGTCCGGACAACGACTGTGCGGTGACCGAAAAGAGTAATCACATCGTGAAGGGCTCTAATAAATATTACCGAAGGTATAGGCTTTAAGTAAAATATGTATTTTGTATCCCGTTTCCCTTGTAAAAATCGGAATGACACCACTGCATTTTATACTGTCACTTCTGTGACCAGCGGTGGTGGAGTGTAGTTAGGCCCTCCTGAAATCCGGCCGCCCTATTTTAAAACCGAAATGCCCCTCTCCCCACCCCCCCCTCCACCAATGTTGTTGTTAGTAATGATTTACGTGCATCACAATAGTATTATTCCTCCACGCTGTAAGATAACACCGTATATGTACCTACGCTAGTACGGTGAATAAAAAACATAAAACACCATGCATTTATTATGTACCTCAGCCCTATTGCATTACCGGTTAAGTGGCTCGATACGTGTGTAATAATATTATATAATTTATTAACTGAGTCCACACAATAAAAATGCAATAAAGATAACGTTTGAATTGGAAGACATAAGTATATTGTATATTATGTACATACGAACTGCTGCTGTTATCGCCGAAAGCAGTTATCGGCTATTCGAAATAATAATGGTGCGCTACTGTCGGCATATTATAGTCATACATGGATGTATAATATATACATGATGTAACAGAAAGACCAGACAAATGAAAAATGAAAAATCGATACAAGTTAAACGTATAGAAATTATATGCATATTATAGTAAATAATTTAAGATTAGGAACTGATGTCTGAAAACTCTCAAAAAGTATATTTTTAAAAAGTTATTACATATTTCGATTCAAATTAATTTACTCCAAAAAATATTGATATTTTAAGAAATGTAAAAATTGAACTACTTAATTCAATGTGTTTAACATCAAAATTTTTCTAAAAATTGGATTTAAAAAAAAAAATGTAGTAAAATACATGTAGTTTTTATTCTCGAATGAAAAAATAAAAATAAAGAATTTTATACCGTACTTGTAGCGCAAGCATCTATAAATTATATATAAAAAAAAATGTTAAATATTGATTAGAACAAAAGTTATTTCATTTGTCAAGTCATTTTGTTACACCTTGTACATATATATAATATTATATACCTTGTACCTTGTATACACACACATCACGATCGTTACGATTGGATCGTATCTATGACTGCACGTGAACTTGTTGAACAGTTTTATGCGATTCGCAGTGATTAAAACTTGAACTGTAACTTTACGAGAACATTCGACAACGGAGTCTTTTTTCGTTTGATCGCTCGGCGATTAATATAAATTTCACACTTTAAAACAGTGTTTCCCAACTTATTTTACTCGAGGAACCTTTTCAGTAACTTAAACATGGAACCCCCATTTCCCCCCCCCCCCCCCATAATCTTACGCGAGTTAATATAAAAAACAACAGCAAATTTTTAAAGTTTTATTTTGTTAATAATACTATATTGCAATGATATTATTAATGCACATACATCATAGATTAGAATTGTATGTATATCTCCCGTTATCTCAAAGAAATCTTTGAAATCTTTCCTTATAGTTTTCTTCATTATTGTTCTTAAATTAAAATATTAGATTTTTCCAAATTTCTCTCAGTATTCTTGGCGTTGGCTCACGGAACCAGCTTTGAGTTTCGCGGAACACCGGTTGGTAAACACTGGTACTTAAAGTCGTAGTTGGTCTTAAAGTTTAAGATGCGTAGAAGCGCCTACTTTTGGTTTCCTCTTTTTGGCTAATGCGTTTATAACGCATACCTATTATACCTTTCTAACTTACGTTTAGCACAACCATTCGTGTTAGATTTAATGTTTCAGTGAATTAACGACATGTTGTCAAACTTTAAGTTTACGGCATTATATTATGTTCTCGTAGATTGGTTTTTTTACGATATTAAAATTATTGGGAAAGTTACGATGTGTATGTAAAATAGTACGATTTAAAAACAGTCATACATCGCAAAAATCGATATACGGTAAAAAAATAAATAAAAATAATCCATCGTTTTCACCGAATATAATGTTCTTATCTTTAAGTATTCGATTGCAGGTCAATTCACTCTATTATATTAAAACGTATACGACAAAAGATTGAATCTGCTGAACGCAAATTTTCCGCTCTGACATAATCCTATCTGATAACTTATATAAGCAATCCGAGAACACGCATGAAGTGGATACAATTGGTGTCGTAATTACAAAGAGAGGTGAGAGGGTGTTGAAACCCCCTAGAACGAAAAAAAAACAAAAAGTCACGGTAAAAATACAAATAAATGTACTACAGTATCATATTATATGAGCTTATAACGAGCAATCGGTTATCAAATTATTGAAAATCCAATATAGTTATCAGCTGTTATTTTAAATATAAGCTATACATTTTCATATATATATTTTATGAGTTGCGAATTAAAACACCCCCTCGGGAGGAAAAAATCGTGTCTACGGCACTGGGCTATCACCTACTTACGGTGCTTAATAATTTATGTACAAGTATGTACTCCGTCCGCTCGCGTGACAACGACGTTGATCGTATAATAATTATTGTCCAATAGACGCGATTACGACTGCGTATATAGTCTACACGGTAAAACACTTTAATACGTATTTTTTTTATTTTTTTTTACACGATAGTCGGCACTATGACGCGTATGTACGGGTACGTAAAATAATAATAATAATAATAATATTTTTTTGACGGCGAAACAACTTTATACATGACGTGTTATATAATGTATATATATATATATATATATGCGGCGGAGATAAATACGTCTATGTCAGAAATTCGTACGACGGAGACGGCTCGCGATCATAATCACTTGGCACGGGCACCAGAATGTCTGAACGCACAAACGTCGCGGTGTTGTACCATAAACGCCACCTCCGATTTGTCTAATCTGTCCGAAACGCGCTGTGGCGGCGCCACTAAGAATATTATCGGATTGTTATGGCGATGTCACTTTATATTTTCTTCTCGGTATTGGGCGCCGCACATCGTCCAAGTAGTCGTAATAGGAACATCATCAGGATTATTCAATTATTGTCCAGACCGATGATAATAGTATTGCTAATGAATAATGATGGTTCGACTTTCCGGCAAATCAAAACGTCTCTGCGCGGTATCGGATAATACAATATGTTATTATGTAGGTAAATTATTTTTTATTTTTGATCTAGCGGTTGTACGATCTGTAAAGAACATTTTTTACAATTGACACAATCGATGCTGTGGAATGTGGATTTATATATGAAGTGAAATAAATTAGATTAACAACATTTCGTAGACAGGGTGGAGTGGCCATCCTGCATTGATGGAACTCTGTGATATGTAGAACGTTTGTAAGTAGGATATAATTAATATAATATTATTATAATGTATAGTTAGAAACTGACGACTTTCCGGAGTTTCGAGAATTTTATCTGTCAAATGTTTTCACAAAAACAGTGTCCGTACAACGATATTATTATTGAGAGAAAAATATGTTATATTCATAATATATTGTGTTTAACGGCCTAGCAGTTGTCGAAATCAAATTTATTCAAGATCAATAAAAAAAAAAAATATTGTCGCTCACTATATAATTTAATAGTCACTTCCTACAAACATACGTAGGCAGGCACGGATTCGGCCGGCGGGACATCGGGAGTTTTCCCGGTGGGCCGGTCCTCCTGTAGCGTGCCTTTTTTTCTTCAGAATAACATATTTTAATTATAAATTTAAACCATACTGTGTAGACTGTATTTTTATCATATTTTATTAATATTGCATGATTTTATCAATTGTAACTTGTGTAAACACGGGAACAGTTTGATCCACGGCTATATTATTTTCATAAAGGGCCGACATAGGTACTGCAGATTTCCCGGGCCGAATTTATATCCCAATCCGTCCCTGTACGTAGGTATACTAGCATTATGTGTAAGTATAAAATGCTTTACGTTACGTCAATAAATTATTGTTATTGTTATGACTTACGTTGATCAACGACTACTATAATATTATATGACCCCATGGCAATAAACTACTAATAGCTGACGTATAAAGTCGTAATAATAATCGTATTAATACTCGTTAATTGATAGATAATATATTAGTTTGAATTAATAAAAAAATAAATAATTTCACAAAACTAAATGCTTATCATATAGAGAATAATTATTATTTTATTATTATTTCCTTTGCGTGTCAAGTAACTATATATAGGTACGCTATTGCACTTCTACGGGTATAGATAACCAGGCATCTCTTGCACTAAAATATATTTGCTTCAATATGTTTGAAAATGACACTGTCAGTAGCCATTTTGTCTTTAGTTAACATGTACATGATACAAAGTACATTATGTTGGCACCTATAAGCGTATAATTATTACTTTTATTATGAATGCATAAAATAATGTTTGCTCACTAGTCTTATAACTCCGGGTTAACTTGGTACCTATACCTACGTTTTTCAACATATTTTTAATATTTTATTAATACAAAATTAAATGGTGTAATATTTTATAAATGACATATTTTTGTTATTCGCCCTAAAATTACATGGCATACCGAGTCCTTTTTTACCAGTCCACGCCTGTATAGGTGCCTCCACTTTAAGCACGTCTATAACCTACAGCATAAGACACATACCGACAAACGTGAAAATATGCAGCTCGCCACTGTTTGGTTGTAAAACCCTTTTTAATCAAACGACCACGAAAACACTACCTACAGACACTCCCGACGCTGCTGATGACTTTATATAGACACGCGTCTCGTTTGTTTATTGTTTTTATACTGCCGAGAAAATTCTTTGGAAAACAACAGCTGCTGCTGTAGTGCATCGTAATATTATTATATTATGATATTATAATTACACAGTCAAGTTTTTCGATTATACTCGTCGCCGGAAATCGATATGATCGTACCCGTATAAGTATTACCTACTTAATAACGATTACGATATTCAAACAGCTTTTGTTGCATCTCATCAAAAAGTATACTATAATATTATTGTTAATATCCCGTCCCGTATAACAATGTACCCACCTACGTCTTACATATATACATATAAAGGTACCTACAGTGCGAATCATCAATAATTATCAACCCACTTTTTTTCTGTTGTAAATTAATTTTTCCTATAAGTGTGATTTTTAGAATTTTCTAGTATACTCTATAAGACCATTTTCCCTAAAACTTAGCTTTTCTTTTATGTTAATCATAAATATTAAATAGGTTAGGAAGAAGAGGGGCTCTAATGTTTTTAAAAGTTTAGTAGGTACCTATAGATAATTATTACAAAAATATGTATTACCACTTATCGTTTATCCTTAGTAGGTTCGAAATATCGACGTTCGACATAATACGAATTTACTGAAATAATAATATGAATATGAAGTGGTGGATAGTAAATAGGCACTGCCGTCGTGTTCCGCTGTCGCCGGAGCTGCTGCCAATTGTAACGGGTAGGTGGAGGGGTGGTGATGATGGCTATGGCCTACGTATTTAGTGATAAAAGAAAAAACATACACACACACACACACTGCTCGACCGCCATGTACGCACTATATGTATGCGATATTGTTTTTTTTTACACATACATATTATATGTATAGTGGAATAACTTTACAACTGTGGTCGCCGGCAAATCGGTCCGGTGATTGGAGGGGGTCCAGGTCGCCGGGTTGGAGGGGTGTGGGGAGGCGGCGAGGCAAAACAAAAAAACAGGGCGCCCATACAATGGCTCGGGGCGAGTGCGTGAGAGAGGTCTCCGGGGGCCACCTACGGAGACAGCCGCTTCTACATCATGTGCGCACATAATATTATATACGTACCAGCCATATAATATATTATATACTATTATTATATTATAATATACTTCCGCAAAACGTTGTTCCCAACGTGTGTGTTTATTATTATACTATATGTAGCGCGTGTGTGCGTGCTCGTGCAACACTTAACAGCGACCTATACGACGTACCTACATACGCTATATGTATGAGACGATGGTCACTGTTTTATCATTATTATTTTTTTTTTTAAATTGCAGTATATAAACAGACCATTTTGTATTATGTTATACGACGCGCGACGTAGCCGCACGATATTGTGTTACAGCCGTTGCGCCACCGCCGCCGTCCACTTCACTTGTGCATTCGAGCGCAGCTGCGAGTACACAGCAATACAGAACAGTAATATTGAAATAAACCGTTCGAAGTAGATCTGAGACATTTTATTAAAATGTATATTACACGTAGGTACATTATACATATTATGAATATGGCTTTACGGTGGTCAAATAGTGAAGACACTGGTGGACTTATATTGTTTACTGATATGTACTTATTTTAGTGAGTAGATAGGTACTTTAGCGTCTGTTTAAATGTCATTTTTGAAGGTCGGTTAACTCGATTTCAAGAGTATAATTAACAATTATTGCTGATTATATAGGTACCTAGTACCTACTAACTATTATTGTGAAATAACAAGTAAATCGTATAAACTATAATCTCTTAGCGTACATTTTCCGAGACAATATGTATAATATAATATAATAGTAATGTATGATCGGGGAGACAATTCTTTTGTAACAATATACTATATTATTATTTTCAATGAATGTAATGGGTTTAAAAAAAAAAAAGAATGAATATTGGTCAATGGAACGCTTCTCACCTTTCAGTGACGTGGCCATACTCTCCCCCCCTCCCTATAAAGGCTATAGACAGTTGTTTGCCACTCTTACCAAAAACCACCGTATCTGCGTAGACAAAAAAAAAATTGAACAGCGTTTGTTCGTTTTGTCGAGTGAACGACAATACCCGACGACCTCGCGCAGTAAAGGATTAGTAAGTGATTATATAATATGAGTTACAACCACGATTTGTATAAGTAGTATAGTAAGTATAAAGTAAGTAAAGTAAGTATAATTGTCCGACGAGCTTTGATCATACACCGCATAGTACTAATGCTCTTACAGTGGAATACTTCTTTTTACACGTCTTGCTAAAGTGTGTATTCTAATAATTATCAATTATTATAATATGTGTAAATAATAAAATAAACAATATTTATATGAACTACAATTTGATCAACCGACATTTTAACGAATTCTACTTTACCGCACCGGTATATGGTGGCCCAAAACAATCACACCAGATCACATGACTTTTGGATTAATATCGTCAGCCGTGTGATAACATTTTTACAGTAGGCCGTTCGCCAACCATAATAATATCAGCTTAAATCGTGGTTGCAGCGTTCGGTTTTTTACAAAATATCTCCTTTTCACATCGTGTCCGCGGTCTCGTTCGATCGCACGTTGTAGTCCCCTGTGAGCATACCTGAAATAGCGCATTATTCATAATAATATCACAATCACACGCGCATAATGTACTATTAGCTAGGTACGATTCAGTGATCGAGTTCGTTATTAGCGCTTAATCGACTCCAGAAAACGCGGTGGTATCGGTTCGTGTCGTACCTATCGAATATTATAATATTACAGGCAGCTGCCTGCCTCGGGAGACTACTGCGTTGCTAATGTATATTTTTTACGGTACCTACATTTAATTTAATCAAACTACGTTTTTTTTTATTGCGAACACTTTCGAGGATTTCGCGAGTTTTGATGTAGACAATCTAGATATTTGCTAACGTTTTAATATAGCATAACGATATTTTTTCAATACCCGCGGTTATTTGTATTGATTTTTCGAAAGAAGCCTACCGAAACTTGGAATTGTATATAGACAATCTCATTGGACTCTGCACCATGTTTATACTCAAAAATAACAAAAACAGACATATCAAATACTAACTACCTACCTATGAAGAAGTCATTGACATTTTTAAAACGGTCAAACGTCGATGTGGAACATAAAGAAAATATTTGTTTTAAAAGTGTAACTTAACAAAGAAGCATATTATTGTTATTTTTATATTGTTTATAAAATATGAATTATGAAGTGTACAACTTATGATATAGGTGTATTTTTGTTTTATACTCAAAGATTTATGATTTTATTTTAAATCGTAAGTCGTGGTTTCGAGGATAAGTCATGGACTGATTTGTGAAGTGATTCAATATTTCAATCTCTTATTGATAGTTTTTTCGTGGAAATTTCGATTAATTATTTCGACGATATTGAATTAAGGGTGCTTTGGTAGTTCTCAGGGGCTGATCCTCCCAGAAATCCTTTCAATCTCACCCAGTGTCGATGCCTCCCATGCAACAGCCACGAAGACTTATGCCTTTACAGTGCACGCCTATTTTAATGGCGTTGACGAGTTTTGATATGGCTTTTAACGAGGGTTTCTCACACGAAAACCGCGGGGGAAAGTATTCAGGAGCGAACACACAATATATCTCCCCTGGAGTCGTGTTTAATAACGACATTATATCATATTGTTTTGTAAATGACGTATAGGCATAGGTGCATAACAACGACCGTTTTCGAGTAAAACGCGTGGCATAAACCATAATATACAAGATGATTTTTTAAGCATGCTCACCCTATTTTTATGTTTAAATTATGCATATATATTCATATTCTGATTTTTGCAATTTTTAAACACACCACACGATGTAGAGTTTTTGAAAACTTCTATTTTTCAAATAGAAACCACCCTTTTTTACTTTAATTATTCAGCAGAAATTTTTTTTGAGAATCTTCATGTAACTAAGTCAAATTTCGAACGAGTAATTTTTGAGTTATATAATTTTGTGTACTATAACTATAATATGTGAAAGTATGATAATGGGTTCAGTAAGTATATAGGCTTAGACGATTTGAAAATTTAAGTTATTACTGTTGACCTATCAATATAAATGGTTTGTAAAAATGGTCCAAGTATAGTGAATACAACATATTATTCTAATATAACATATAGTTTATATTTTTGTAAAACCATTTTTAGGAATTATTAACCTTATTATAAACATTCTAATAACACAGAAACTATCTAGGTACTCATTGGAATTTTAATTTTGATACATCAACATAAATCATCATAGCTAAATCATTGAAAATAAAAAAGTGGTGTTCTCATTTGAAAATTAGGAGATTGTATCACCACAGGACACTCCTAGTTAAGTAGTACAAAAAATATCAGGAATTTAAAAATATGATTCATATATATGTAGGTTTTTCAAAATTCTAAAAATCAGAATATGAATAAATGTACTTACTATATTAAAGAGAAAAATGGTAAATTGTAACCTATAAACAACAGGTATTTTCCTATTGTCCAATCGGTTTGCGTTTTGTGTTTTTTTTCGGAAAAACACGCGACCGACGACGATACAATAGTTTGCCTCTCATATACCACCGCACGTTTAAGTGTTTTACATACACCTACCGAGTATTATATAATACCCACATAAGTGGTGATTAATTTTAAATTTCACACTCCGCGGTGTACACTCAGCTGTTATTAACGAGTTTTTGTGTACGATTGGGCGTGCCCGAGTGACCTTATGCGTCTAACCGTTTGCAATAATATTATTATATTATATTTATAAATCATCTCGATAAAATTTGCCGATGCATTGATCACTCATCGATAGAAAACGTGCATCTATTATAATACCTACATACTATTAGTTATCTACTTACCCCCCTTTTTTTTATATTTAATTTGTGTACCTACATCAGTAGTGGCGTTTCTTCTTAATTTCTTAACTATATTATTGTTGTATCGTATTGGGCCTTAAAAAAATAATAACAACAATAATTTACGCTTATGTTCATAAAAAGTTATATAAAAGATATATAATATGGATTATAAAAAAATGTATAAATGTTTATTAATAGGTAGGTACACAACATTTTAAAATTGTTTACTAAAATAATCAAATTGTAAAATTCAATTTTCTTTTCTTTTTACCAATGCGTATTTATTACTTCTTCCAGCAGTGATAAAGCGTTTCACAATCATCGTGTTGAAGTAGCTAAATTAACGGTTGATAATGAGATTGGTGATTAGATCTTTTGTATTTCATTTACTATAATACTATTAATACTATGTATAAAATAATAGAGACTTGCAAGTAATAGGCAATATAATATAAAATTTATATATTGTAACTATTTTTTTTTATGAACATGAACATTGAACAAAAATATCATGTTCTTAAGCGTTTTTAAAATACAATGTTTCATACAATTTCATAAAATAAAATCATTGGATCAAACTGATCCCCACATCACCCCTCCACTATGGTAGGTATACGCCCCTGCATATCGCATCAGTACGTTAATTTTATAATTAATAAATATGCTCAATGAAATGTAAAATAATAATATAATATGCTTTGGTGCACAACGATGTAAGCGTGTGTAATAATTTAATACTATTATACAAAATTATGGGCTGACGATAACAGTAAAGTCAGTACGCGTTGTCAAAATCGCCAGCCCTTCCCCCTAAGGAGCTTTATTTTAAATCTGAAGAAAAGTATAACACGCGTGTTTCACTGCTAACGGTTAAATGCATTTATACATGGGTAAAACCATTAAGGTATTATATATTATATTATTATATGTACGTGCGTCCGGGATGAAGCTCACCTCTGCTATGATGCCTACCCCTCAGGAACCATGATACATATTATACACTCAACCACCGCTGCCTCGTCGCATTACGATCGGTATTTTTTACAAACGAAAGTCGTAAATGTTTTTACGATTTTTTTCGTAATTTTTTTAACCGTCCGTACACGTGCTCGATTGCAGATATCGGGATGCAACGGCGTACATAGTTATGATTTCGTTCTGGGGATGGATATGGATAATTTGTTGTCATATTTATTTGTGCTTCGCCCCAAAACTACCCGACCCCACAACTATACCTTACAGCCCTGTGTATTTTTTTAATACACCAATATATACATCATAAAATAATTTATATCGAACATTTTAAACAAATAACGCATTTTTTCATACATAATAAATTATTATTAATATTTATAAAACAAGATCTTTGAAGTTTGCAAATCTCCCGTTGACTATTGCCTCGACGCACTTTTTCTCCTAAAACGATTTAAAACATATTTAAGGTCAATATTCACTGATAATTTTGACTTTAGGATTAGATTTAGTAAATATTTAAATAAAAAAGAAGTCAATTCTGAAAATGAAATTGTTGAGGATTTTTCCAAAATAAAGTGCACAAAAAGATTTCAACTGATCGTACAGATTGGTCAAAAAAGTCACGCACAAGTTACACACATATTATATTAATTGTATTATTTAAAGTATATACTTTTTTTTTATTGATCTTTGTTACATCGGTTACTAGGCCATTATTTATTAGTTTACATCTTATTTAGGTACATATAGTTTACAGAATAGTTTATGCTTATATTAGGTCATATAATTTGATTTCCTTTAAGAAGTTGATGATGTTAATATTTGATTGGAATTCAAGTTGTAAGTATTCTCCTAGTAGATGTGGTATGTGGTGTTTGATTCTTGAGTCTTCGAACTTTAGGCATTCAGTTAATATGCGTTTGACTGTGTAATCCACTCCACATGATTTGCATATTATAGGGAATCATTTCTGTCCATGAGGTGATTATATTGAGTTGTGAATGTGTCCTCTATTCGGAGCGATTTAAAATAGTTTTATTTTTAGGCCGGGGTTTTGCCATACATGGATATTGTTTTTATTGTATTTAAATTTTAATTTGGTCTTTTGCTTTATCCAGTGTTTTTGCCATTTGAGGTATAGAACCTTCTGGATATGTTTCCTTATGTAAGCGTTTGTGTTTAAGTTTAGAGTTGTGGTGTCAGTAGAGGAGACTGCTTCTTGATCTGCTATTTCATTGCCATCTATTCCACTGTTCCCGGGTATCCATAGATATGAATATATGATATGTATATCGTATATATGTCTATGTCTATTTTTTTTTGGCGTGTTTCATAGGTTTTTTCTTGTATGAGTTTGGATAAATAGGTTGTATTTGTTGAGTTATGGATGCCTATGAGGCTACTGAGAGAGTCACTTAGTATCAATATAGTTGTAGGTAATGCGTTATTTCTTTACGTTTGATTGTATATTTTCTTGCTTTGTATGCTAGTCATTTGGTTGTATAAATAGAGTATTCTAATGTAAGTTTGTAAGAAGTTTTCTGTTACTATTACTATCCCAACACGGTTTTCTATTTTAGATGAGTCGGAATGGATGAGTTTGTAATATTATGGTATTTTTTGTATTGTGTCAAGGAAAACTTTTCTGTGCATATTTTAGCTTGTGTTTTCTTTTTTGTATTCTGATATATCTAAGTGTATGTCGATGTACATTGTCCACAAGGGAATATACTGAGATTTCAAATTAAGTATTTAATAAAATATTATTTGTATTATTAAATTTAAAACAATTATTCTTTATGCACTCACGTTAGGTAATAAATAGTAACGAACAAATAACACATTTATACGAATTTGTAAGTCACTATAAGTAGTAGTGATATAACATACTAGGTAATAATACCTAGGTAGTAGGTATATAATATAATACTTGTTTATGACCCAGTTATTGATAGTGTGTGGTGATATTTTAGATAAACAGTGTGTACACCCACCACTAGAAGCAGATGCTATATAATTTTTCTTGTTGTAACCGAAAAGATTTTCCTGCACGAAATGTTCGTCGCTACTGCAATTCGCGTTCGTCATTCACATAATAAGCGTCTTCGCCCTAGTCTTAAATATATTATATTAAAGGAAAACGGACGTTTTACTTTGACTTTACGACGTGTAAACTGTTTGTTTTATGCGTTTCGTTTGCAACCGTGTACCGCGCCGGTACCTCCACTGCAATGGGCTATCGTATATGCACAACCTGCGCCCCCTCGCGCGCGATCAAAATAGAACCAAAACCCGTAACCGTGTTATAGGTACCTACGTCCTACATCGTAATATAGACATAAAATAATAATAAAAATAGGACACTACACAGTCGTCTATATAGGTACAACCAGTCCTGACAGTATACCGACTGCAGTCGAATAACTTGTGAATTTAATATTATATTATAATATTCCTACACACGACGCAACGACAATTTAGCGTTATTAAATTAATATTCGTACTCTGTCATCGGCGTTTTTTATTTTTTTTCTCGTTCCGCGCATATCATTATATTATAATAATACAGAAATCGCATACCTCGCCACAGGAGTCGTGCGACAGAGAGCTACGAGCCTCCTCGACCACGTCATTCGTTTTTTTTTATAGGTGCGGCGGCGGCGTTAATGTTTTGAAAATCGCGTCGGAAACGACGGCGAGGCATCACTTTTCGCATTCCATCGCGTTTATGGATCGCGCCCGCCGCGAAAATTAGTTACATATATATATAAAGGTATACGCTGCTAAAGTTTTGGGGGTGAGGGGGTGGCGACCCGATTCAAGAGAGAGAGAGAGAGATGGGAAGAAAGAGGAAGAGAGAAAACTTTTTCAAACTCTGCATCGGCGAGAAACAGTTTCTTTTTATTTTCGGAGGATGGGGTGATGTATACCAACGGTAAAGATTTACAACTCGTAACGTTTTGATTTATGTGCCGGATGGTCAAAACACGAAAAAAAAGCGCACGAGCGTACCTGCTTCGCATATATATCATCGCATGATCTGTGTATACCTACGGGAAATGGAAAAATAAAATTTACAAATTAAGAGGGCCTTGCGCAGCACTGGTCCTTCCTCGCCATCGTGTTGGATCATTGAGCCGAGTGTCGATGTTGTACAACAATGATATTATCATATTGTATGATGATAATTCAGTAATAGTTAATGTAAAATATGATTAATGGTGGTTACTACTTACTGCAGTAATGGTTTTTGTCACTATTGAGTACTTGGCGTCGACACGATATTATAATATTATAGGCCGGCGTTTCCCAAACTGGAATCCTATAATATAATAATTTATTATACGGTATACAGTGGCCTGGTGAACGGTAATTTCAGAGACAATTGCCTCTGAGATTTTTCATCAATAGAAGGGTGGGTGGTAGCCGGTGGGTCCCCTAGTAAATGTAATATGATATACTCTATAGCAAGGGGCGGCCAAACGGTCGATCGCGGACAATTTCAATGTTAGAATTTATTTTTAGGCTATTTGAATCTGAAATTATAAAAATTAAATCAGATATATTTCTCAAAGCTCGAGGTTCTGAAACAAATTTTTGGAATTTACTGAGTGAAGAAAAATATCCGGGTTTGAGGAATGTAGCTTTGCAGTTACATAGTTATTTCGGATCTACATATTTGTGCGAAACAGCATTTTCTCACATGAAAATGATCAAAACAGAATTTCGATCTACGCTCTCTGATGACCATTTGGAGCAGTGTCTTCGATTAGCAGTTAGCAACTATTCGCCAGATTACGACCAATTGGTCAACGACATCCAATGTCACACTTCAACAATGGCCAGATCAACAAAATAATATGTTAATTAAACTTATCTAATTAGATTTTAGAAATTATTATTTATTATTATATTATTTTTAGTAATTAGTAATTAGTTAATAATACTTATTGTATGTCTTATTGCACTTATTCAATAATAAAAAATTTTTCTATAAAAGTCGATCCTCAAAGGTGAAGTATATTTTTAGTAGATCGTGACCAAAAAAAGTTTGGCCGCCCCTGCTCTATAGGTAGTCAATAATGATCTGAAATATAATTAGTTATATTAAATTAATACATTATTATGCTTTAATACTTGGGATATCTGGAACATTTTTAGCTCACCACATTACTGGTATACCTCAGAAAATCTACGGATTCGCCTTAATATAGGTATACTTTGAGAGATATAAGTTATTTTAAAGAACTAACTGAAAGTTCTTATTAACAAATAATAAATTACAAGTCAACGATAATGTCAACATAGTGCCCAGATATATGGGGTTGTGGCAAACCATCCCAATTATAAACAAAGCTGACTATTTCCAATCAATAGCAATACGTCAAAAAATAACTTCTACCCACTTGTTTGTTTCTTATCACACTCTACATATTGATACTATAGCACCAATTTAACAAAAACTAACTAAAAAAAATGCCATTCCAGCTGATTATAACCCACTTAGACTTAGTCAAAATTAACTGAATGAAAAACATTTTAAATAATCAAATTTAATCTAAAAAAATGCTTTTTTCAATCTATTAAAATCTTGATAATTAAACACTTAAGTAGTTTAACATCGCTAGTTTGAATTATTATTATTGTTCAATAATTATTGTTGTTATTGCCATGTCAGCCAATTTGCCAATTGTATAACTATGAATACAGATCGTTATCGAATTATGCTGTAATTATAACTAGACATGGTATTTGAGTGGTTTTAAAATTAAAATACAATACCAATGCGATGTGTAATAATAATATTGTCAAAATGTGTAAAATATGTTCATAGTTATAATAAAATATAGCAATTAACTTATAATTTATTTTTGGTACGTTGTCCGCAAGCATTTTTCCTGCCTCTAAGGGCTATTCCTGTTTGAGGAAAAGCTTGGAAAACGCTGTTGAATAATACAGGCGTATTAGACTGTTACGTAGAATATTTTCATTCGTGTTATTATTATATTCTCAATGACAATAACACGGAGGTCACCCATATTATTATAATAAACTGTCACCACCGTTGTCGGCGAATCATGTTATCGTTAAATTATTTTTACCTATCTATAGGTTATAATTTTTTTTATAAAATAACACCTTCGTAGAGTTATGTGGTACAGTCATACAGATAGTCATAGTATAGAACAATAAATATATCATCCTGTATACAACTTTTAAGATAAACAATATTACAATAATATAAACAGCTGAATATTATTATACAATATAAAATTATAAATTATAGATAATTAATAAGTTAACTATATAGATTATTGGATTGCAAATATAAAAATATGGTTAAGTGTTTAATTACCTAGTAGCTTACACATATTTCGATTTGTTAGCATTGTCGTGGAAAAAATCATAATTAGAGATGTCATTACAAGATATTATGATATTATGTGGTTTGGCAAACTGTGCTCGACAAAATTATTTTGAACTAAATGAATAATAAAAAAAAAGAAAGTTGTGCGTGACGTGGATTGAAAACTGGTACTTCCAATAGATCGGCGCAGTCGATTTTGTTGTTAAATAATATTTATGAACACAATATATTATGATAGACACCAGGACGTACATCTGAATAATATAATAATATAACACCGACAATACCGTATTCTTGTCGCAGTCCGACCTGCAGCCTGCAGATTACGAAACTCAGTCATGCCCTGTCAATAATATGGTTGTCTCGGAACACACACTATACAGTGTGGTGTGTACAAATCGGAACCTATAATGTTCTCGATGACGTGTCGGCCGCGTTTGTCGCCAAGGAAATCATAATATATATTATGGAAAAGTATTTTGATCGTTATTTTTCCCCGTCGTAACAAATAAGACGAGGTTTTTTCTCCGACTGGCTCGAGTGCATTACCCATATCGTCGTGTGCCCAACGGCTGCAGTCGATTTGCAACCAACATTCACCCAAAATAAGCACATCACGTTTAATTTGCTCCAAATTCACTTAAAACCTACACCTTATAACAATAGTATAATATTATGAAAAACATATTCTAGACATACACATAAATCATGTTACAATATAATGCTATAATTATTGCATTATTTTGGGCAAAAATATCATTTTAAAACGCTTAATGACTTTAAATCATATGTGTACAATTTAGATCTTGATAAAGCGTGTCTATAATTATAATAAAATTACTTGATTTGTATTTATAAGATATAGGTAGACAAATCGCTAGATTATAAAAAACTGTTTACATTACAATGAATAATTTTAACATAAATCACGATTTTGTTTAGAACAAAACACAAGTTGAGGTTACAGGGATTTTTGGAGCTATGTATCTGCAAGCAATTTATAGTTGTGTTACAAATAATGTCTTATTGTTATTACTATTATAAACAAAGTCAATCAATTAAAAAAATTCTAGTCTCGACGTCAACGAGGACACCGACGAAAAATCGAATAGGTAGGTACATAGATATATATACTCATTTTGGTGTAAATCACAAAATTCCCGTACCTACACCTCTCGTCGTCACTCGTCCGCTATACTGCAGCAAACCCGTCCGAACTTTGCCGTCTGCCGTTGTTTTCATATTCGTGATTTCCGTTTTATTAAACCTGGCAAGTATTTACGTATTTGCCTCGTCAACTCGAAGAAGGATGGCGGAATGGATAAAAAAATATGTAGGTACAAGACATCAATGTCACGTAGTATAGTAAGTATAATATTATACAAACGTATAAATCATTCATCGCCTTGGTGTAAACCTCGTATATAAATACTCATCGATTCGCAATGACCGTTTATATAATGTTTTTTTGTTTTTTTTAGTGCCACGCGAGATGGTGGATAATCGCGAATGAACATTTAAAGAAAATTAGGCGTCTATCATATTGTTGCCTATTCAAAATAATCGTGATGACATTTTTTCATATGTATATAGGCATCACATAGCCCTCATATAACGATATGATAATGAATTTATTCAAATTTTGATGTTTGGAATTTTAAGTATTATAGATACCTACCTATTATTTTCAAATACTTTGATTTTTATACTATTCCTTGTACTCCTGTGACGGTATCGACTTCTTTTTTTTTCAAATAAGAATAACCTTTTTCCCCACGTAAATTGCAGTTAAGCAAATGATTTAGGAGCAGGTATCGCAGTACCGACGTGGTAATATATTATTTTATAGTGGTTACTGCGCGTATTCAGTTGGAGCGGTGACCGTAAAGTGATTAACGCGCGTTTTATCGTACTTGTGATGTCTTTCATATTCTTTCATTATTATTATTATTATTATTATTATTATTCTGTTCGTTAACGAGTAGGTACCTATGTACAATATAGTATATTATCATTATTATATGCGTGTATTGCACACTCCACGCAGTAAAAATATCACAATATCGCATGTGCGTGTGACGATGATATGGACATATTGTATACGCGATGTCTATTATATAAGATCGACAGTTGTAGATGAACGTAAGTGCATAATATTATACGCATTCAATATGCCATATTATTATAGTAGTTGTATCTGCAGTATGCTCGTGCTGCACCGCTGCAGTTTGTTTGTTCAGAAGGCGCCGAGTGACCGCGGAGAGTGAGGACTGTGCCGCCAAGTCGAAAGCCAAAAATTAAATATAAAACAATCGTTTCCAAACTAACGACTGTGGAAAACAATCGTCGTCGTCGTGTAGGTACATCGACTGTTATGTACAATAACAATCATTATTGTAGTAATTATCATTAGTGAGACTATGAAATAATATTATAATAAGACACCGTCGTATATCGACAAATCAATTTGCGGTCGTACATGATGGTTCTATGCGGTATAAATTGGTATAGGTAGGTAGTTAGGTATGGATAGTCTACCCATTTTGACAAATAAGAAAACATAAATACAGAATAGTAAGTGCTATATTATTTTAATATGTTATTATAATTTATAAATATTAATGCATTACTTATGTAATTAATAACATAATTATCTTATAATATATTATGTTCGTGGTAACAATGCCTCCTTGCTGCAATAGCTAATTGTTTCGTATTCAAGGACACAATATCACACGAGTTGACCAAAACTGCATGCAGCAAAATGTCTTAGGCCTGCTTATGAAAAACCTTGTACCAATGATCAAGCTTTTTGTCTATGCGAAAAGTTTGTCAACGACATTTATAGAATCGAAGGCGGTTTAATGAGACTTCAAATGAAGAAGGTCAAACAATTTGGTCACCAAGGTTACCAAACAGTTATTTTGATAATAATATTAAATTATTTAACATCAATCATAATCAAATATTTGTATTTTTCGTTTTTTCCGATTGTCTTTAAAACGTACCAAGAATTTTAAATGTTGACATCTCAAAGCACGACAACTATAGATCCAAATCGCTACAAAAAACCTTCGTTGAAGTTAACGACCCAGAGCATTTTTTCTGCTAGTAAAAGTGTCTTAGACACAAAAATAAAAAGCACATTATCGTTGTAATATCAATAGGTGTTACTTTCATAGCTCCGTTCGGACTCTAAAATTATATACATAAATTAGGCTGTGCACCTGCAGTATACCTACGATGGAAGTGCTACAAAAGACGGCTGCTACAGTAATCAGCCATAAAATTAATGCTCGGGCAGTCTCTCCAGTCTGCAAATTCACTGTATCGTTATGATTATATGTATTATACCGTGTTTGTACGTAATAGGAATGACGACATGACGTTGAACTGATGTCGAACTTGTTTTTCCTAAAAAAAAAAAACATACGATTTATGGCATATAATACAATATGATATATACATATGATATAATACATAGGTAGTAAACGATAAAGTATAATATCATGTCCGAACGACAGACCTCAGCGTTTGCGTCGATAATATTATTATTATATATTTTTATTGTACCATACCTACATGGGTATTGTTTAGGTGATTTGAAAATTTTAGTGATTACTATTGACCTATCGGCTATCAATGTAAATAACATTGTAAAAATGGTCCAAGTATAATTACTACATTTAATATTACACATTAGCTTATACTAAATAATTTTCTGTCAAATATGAGGTTCTCATTAGAATTAGGAATTTAAAAATATGGTGTTTATGTATAGGTACTTGAAAATTCTAAAAATCAGAATTTGAATAAATGTAGGTACTTTTTTTAAAAAAATGGGGATGAGCATGCTTCAAAAATCACACTGTATACATATATTTTACACTCGTACTCGACTGTTGTTTTTTTCACATTCGTCCGATTCCGAGCGTTCCGTCGGTATGAAATAACTGCAGCTATATATAGGTACCTATACTACACCTGCACAGTGTTTCCAAACAATCATATCATTATCTCATTAGTTAATAATGTGACAACGTCGACGAGCTCGGCAGAAAAACGAGAGAGAAAAAAAAGAGGCCGTTTAACCGTTCGTTACGCGCACAATAGTGTGTAGGTACATTATATTATTATGTTTGTTGTAATATTTAGTACGCGTAGCGTAAAAAAAAAAATAAAACGTCCACTACGCTTTATACCTAGGTACCTACTTGTTTCTCCGATTCGTAAATCGTGATTTGATGGTTCGACGTCCGGTGATGCGTTCGGCCGTGTGAAGATTATATTCCACGCAGCTATCTGCGCCATAACCTGTATCGTATACAGGGTGTTTCGCCGAGCATGCTCACCCCCCTTTTATCCTTCAATAACGTACTCATTTGAATTCTGATTTTTGGAAATGTTAAATGTAGATACTAAAAAACCACGCGTGTTGAATGATTTTTTTGTATTACCTACTTGAAAAGAGTCCTGTATGGAGATACAAACTACTGTTTTTCAAATGAGAACCCACCCTCTTTTAATATAAATTAATTAGTGGATAATTTTTTTGGAAACGTTGATGTACCTAGTTTAAAAACCAAGCAAGTAGTTTCTCGGTAGTTAAAATGTTTACAATATAAAGATAATATAGCCCTTAAAAACGAGTTTACAAAAATATCAAATATAATATGTAATATTGGATCTAGTATTTACTACAGTTGTACGATTTTTACAAATGATAATTGTTGATAGATTAATATTAATCACTGCGATTCGCAAATCACCACAGTCTTTATATCTTTCAAAACCCATTATTATGGACCTATTATCTTTAATACACAAAGTCAACAACTCAAAAACGACTCGTCATTATTTTGATTTTGATACGTCATAATTTTCAGAAAAATTATCTAAATAATAAAACTAAATAATTTACAGTAGAAAATGAGATATTCATTTGAAAAAAAGAAGTTTGTACATACACAGCAGGACACTCTTTAAGGAGTATGAAATATCTTAAAGAGTTTAAAAAGATGGACTCAAAGTACCTATTTTTAAAAATTCCATAAAAATCACATTTTGAATAACTGCATTTTTGGAGAAATAAAAAGAGGTTGATTATGCTTGATGAATCATCCTGTATATTGTACAGTATACTACCAGAAGAGATTTTATAATTTCCATTCTGCGTTAATGTTTTCTGCACGCATGCACGCATACCTGTTATTATTTACGATGATTCCCGGTATTTTTCCAAAATGACCTTTTTCCCAAATGGTATATTCCCAAAAGTCCATAAACCCGAAACCTTTTTTCCCGAACATCTTTTTCTCGACAGTTATTGTTCCCGAAATAAAAAAATTTGTAAATTTTGTCAACGCAGCTATTACGAGGATTATTATTATATTACTTCATTTTTTGATATACATACCAGGAGTTAGAATTTCTGAGAGAAATCAATATTTTTTCGTAAAATGTAAGTAATAAATATTTTTATTTTATTTTTAGCACTAATTGTCCGGTAACTACTAACTACCTATATTTATTGGCCACCTGCATTGTATGTATATTATTATAATTTCAAATTTGTATATATCGATTTTAAAATATTAAATTATGACAGTTGTATTTATTACATTATTTTTAACAATAACCGTCTAGGGAAAAGATCGTTCTAGAATTTCGATTCGGGAAAAACGGTGGATACCATTTCTGACGTACGTAATTTTTCTTTTTAAAGAACAATGCGTAGCTAATTTTTTAGGATTTGTTTTTCGGTGGCGATATTTCATGCATCTCGTATTGAAATTGATTTTTGTATGTGAATGCGGCACACCCAATACGCGTATATTTAGATTGAAGAACTTAAGTTTCTTGGAGGAAAGAAAAACGCCTAAAATCTCAATTTCCTAATGCGTTTTGGAGAGAGGGCGCGAGGGTAGGTTTGCAGGAGAGACCTAACTGCTGCCGTATAGATCAAACTAATAAAAATTTAAAAAAAATCAAATCCCACTGCAAATTATTGCAATATTATACATAATATCATATAGCTGCAACTGATAGGACTGCAAACGATGATTAATTTTATCGTTTATCACAACATTACTTACAAATAATATCTATGTACGTACGATTTATTCCTTCCGCATTCCACCGAATATTTTGTCTAAAACCGATACACGTGTGGCACACGAATACGCATAATAACCACGGTGTGTCTACTTTTCAGGTATTAAATATTCCGATTGACGAAAAATTGATATTTGTAACGAGCCGTCGTCACGTTTACGACAATAGGTAATCGCACGCGCGCTGTGCCACACGATTTATTACGATTAAATGAATCATATTTCAAATCCTGCAAAAAACAGAGGCAACATAGTTATTAATATTGGCGGCCACGGTCTACGAAAAAACGAAGAAACCCACAGGAAATCGTCATCTAGACATCAAAATTTTCAACCCCTTCCACCCAAAGCTCAAACACTATTTGCGCATCGTATTGTATTGTATAATATAATATACCTATATCGCGTCGGAAGTATATTTTAGTCGTACTCCAATTTTCCAAGACCGGATAAACTACCGTAAAAAAAAGCGTATTGTATTCGAAGCGACTTATGGCCATAATATACCTACATTTACGGACTCACTTAATAAGTACCTACTGCAGGTCGACCAGTGAAATACAATATATCATTCAAAGTGCGACATGATGTTACGATATCGTGATAGTATTATGCGTGCTCCTGGCCGTCGAGGTCGTCGTCTGGATGTAAATACTTGTAAGAAACAATAATAACGAAACGCATTATTATAATATAAAATATCACATAATATAATATATAAGGCCTTAAGGGTTGACACGCCCATAGGGTAGCGTATTCGATTGTGCTCGATATTACATAAGGATCGATATACTAAAGATCAGTGGTACCTTCAGTTTTCCTATGACTTTTCAGGCGTACGATTAAACGCTAACCATCATTTTGGTACATTCGTACAATGTTGTCAAACTTGCAGCACACACGATAAGCGTGCGGACAGTCAACTCCATTTAATACCTAACTATATTTGTTCAAAATTGTCAGTTATTGCGCGAAACCCACTATACATATAGGTACACGATATGTTAACGACGATCACTCATGATTTCTACTAAATACATTATATTATATGTATATGCCACAAGTATATCGTCAAATCAGGAATTTTACTTAGTCGAAGAATTTAATTTTCATGCGATTTTACAATCAGCCTAAATGTTTGACTTCAAACCTATTTCGAGTCAGACAAATAATAAAAATGGAACGTTTTTATATTATTTTAAAGCTTAAACTGTATTTTCTTATTAATTATTTTTTGTTATACATAAAATACGAAGAAAAATATAGATTTATTTATTTTTATTTATAAAAAAATATATTTTAAACTTTAAAATATTTCACAACAGATCGGAGAGGCACTAGGACCAGACCTACAATCAACCACCAACATCATACAATTTATAAAAGAAATACAATTATATAACTTAATTTAAGCCACACAATATCACAATGTATTCACAACTCTGTAAACTAATTTTAAGTTAATATCAAACTAATGGCCTGAGCAGCCGATGGTTTATGTAAACATCAATAAATAAAAAATAAACTTTAAAATAATATAAAAAAGTACCATTTTTATTATTTTCTTGATTTAAAATAGGCATATTGTTGAACATATTTAATTAAACGCCCAGGCGAATAGTAAAATCGCAAATATATTTAATTTTTTGACTATTTGCCTATGCATTTAGTAAAATGCCTGATTTGACTTTATGGCTACGACATAATATTATATGAGTACAATGTATTTGTATCGTCTTTTTTTGCTTCACATATACTATGTAATAGATATGTAACGAGGGAAAGACATAATATGTTAATGGTGTGTGGAAATGCCCTTACAATATATACAGTGCGGGACGATGCGGATACGTTCGATGGAGGTGCTCCAAAATAGTATATAATATATACACATTCAGTAGCACAAATGAACCAGAAAGTTTCCATCGTTAAATTTCACGCAGTGATCATTCATAAACTTTTGTTGTTATAACATAAATACATAATATGCCCTTATGTATAGAAACTCGGAGAGAAATGTTACCAATTTATTGGCATTCATAATCCATTTCCAAAGGAATAAATGATAAATAATTATAAAATTGCGAAACACGTAGACAATAGTATATAATATCTAGCTATTATTGGAAATACATTAGGTATCATCGTAGCTTTAAAATTTAATTTTTTTTCCGATTTTCAAGCTTATAATTTATAACGCCGTCATAAAAGGTTTTTTTTACAGAAATATTTTTTTTTACGGTTCCTCGTATAATAATATTGTAAATTGTAACCGATAAATAATATAATATATATAAAGTATAATAAATTTGGCAACGTCTCTTTTATTTTCACACTCAATCGGGTAACGAAATCATGTTCTCATCTATATTGATGTGCCCGCGCCTTGCGCTCAACCAATCACCAAAAAAATGTAAAACGCGCTCAATCGTACTCCGCCCTGACGTTTAATAATTATTATATTTTATGTAACAGTAATCACTATATTACTTCTTGATATAATAATTCCCGGTATTCGGTAATGGGACTGGCGGACAGCCGATATATCTATACCGAGAATTGAAAAACCGTATTTTTTATACCGCGACGAGGCACGTATACACGTGTACAATATAATTCATATAGGTAGGTACAGACTATAGTATAGACGTTATATGAAATGCGTGATTTCGTCACCGGGGCCGAGACAATAATAATAAAAATTAAAATTGTTATCATAACTTCGTAACAAGCGTATAGTATTATTATTTTTAATATAATTATTATACCGCGGTTAGTGCATCGGTGACGTATAATATGTACCTAATACGCGGGACACGAAACGGCAGCTTACAATATATATGTATATGTATATATATATATATATATATATGTTATACGTGATTGAATAACGCCCGCGCGCAGTCTTCTGCGACCATGGTAGTAGGTACAGTGCCACTGCTGTCCGCACCCGCCCGCCAGCCAGTCCGGTCTCTCTCAGTCACACTATCGTCGTGCGTCTCTCCGCGGTCCTATTGCCACTCCATCTCTCACTCTCTCGCTCACTATATCTGTCTCCTTCTCTCTCACACTTACGACGACGTCTCGGTTTTTAAACGCGTACGTATAATAATATATAATGTTGTTTAGAAGAGAAAAAAAGCGAACGGGCGCCGCGCCGGGCAGGTGGGAGTCACTGCGTTTAATAAACGGCGGCGAGCATGATGTGCGCATTCATCTCCTTTTTCTCGTTTCTCGTTTTTTTTTTTTTTTTTTTTTTATTCTTTTTATTCTTTTTTCCTACCCTGTCTATACCAAAGCATATCCGACGTGTAGGTATATATATATTATACACATATACCCATATATCGTCTTATATATATATGCACACACACTAACACGCCTATACATGTGTGTGTGTATATATAAGTACCGCCTATACCGAGGAACGGCTGAAAATATTACGATATTTCATTTTGTCGCTACGATAACGGACTGACACCTATATTTTTATGTCCCATAACGACGGAATAAGATAATATATTTTGATATGGATGGGTACCCTCGATTACCGCGACTCGGAGAATTCAGATTCATCGAGGATGTCGATCCGGGGTCGTCGTTTCGGGAACCTATATTAAAAACATAATTTTTTTATTAAAATTATCATAATCTCATGTATATAGTTAGGCACACGTAATAGCAATACATAAATACATAATACCTACATATATGATGCCAAATATACCTGTACACATTTGCAGAGGACATATTATTATACCTACGACGCATCATCGATTGATTATTTTATAAATGAGACGGCGCATTTATATTACATAATAATATAATATACTTATTCGTTTTTTATTTCCGCAAAACGATTTTCTTCACAGTCACCGTTCGTTGTTTTCGCCTTTCAGAGCGAGATGTCAATTGTATAGATTGTGTAAGGACTCGGAACGATGTAAAAAATTATGATATCGTTTGACAAAATAGTAGGATTTGAATGTTTTGAAAACAGATTTTGATTCATTAACAAGTTTACTACGATTTAAACGAAGAGATTTTTAATATTCCAACAACTGTTTCACGTTAGCTATATATACTTTAAATCATAAAAATACAATTGCTTCGCTTGATGATATTTCAATTGAAAAAACAAACGCTAGAAATCGCTTCGATAATGACATGTGTGGCTAACTTGTGACTGAATTTAAATCCGTTTTCAAGATAAAAATCTGTCAGACAAAGGTCCTACAATTTTTTCAAGCAATAAGATCTTGAATACCACCTTTTTGTATGCTGCCCGCGTTCCTATAACAAATAACAATATTGATTTAGGATGACAGAATGTAATTCAAGTCATTGATGCCTTCGATTCGATGTTCAATACAATGTTGATCGGTGCAGGCTGCAGGGATTAGTGCAATAAGTACAATACATTTCTTTCTCGTCTTCGAGTTTAATTATCAATTAATATAATATATTATTATTATTTATAACTAACATTATAACATTATCTTTCGCGGAAAATCGTTACTGCAGTGTGCAGAGAGACGTATATACTCTCACGAAAAACATTCATGCTCACAATACTCGCGAATAATACCTATAAATAATATATCTTATACTCGAAACTTGTCACAGAGAAACACTATGTTCTATTATTCGTTTCGATGGTACGACGACTAAAAAAATTAATATTTTGTTTATAAATGTAAAAAAAAAAAATTTAAGAACCTCAAAGTTCCCACCACGGAACTGCTGCAGGATTAATATATAATTTTTGATGTAATTAATATACGTAATTTTTTCACTCGGATACTTTGGTTTCCTTTAAACAGACATATGCTGCGGAATATTATATATTTGTAATTCTTATTGCATTATGGTCCAAATACGTCGATTACAGTACCTATGTGGCGTATTATTATTGTAATTATAGCAGGTATATCTACATTTATATACGCGCTGCTGAATAAACTCACGGCGAAATGAGATTGTACTGAAGTAAAAGTAACGACGTGAATAATATGGACAAGGACAAACGGGCAAGGATGCAGTTCAATTTGATTTTTCTGTCTGATGTTTTTAACTAGTTTTTTTAACTCATTTTTTTTTTTTTTTTTGATAAAACCGCGTAGTCGATCGACTATATAATATTACACGCAACCTAGTCCGAATTAAACCGCAGTGTAACACTAATGTCTGTCGTCATAGAGTCGTATGAAAATCTCATTAGGTATTATTATTACAATTATTGTTATTGATGAAGTAAAAAAAAAAACACCGATGTGGTATTCTTTTATTTGCATAATATAAACGCTAGCGGCCACATATGGTTGAATTTAATCAAATACTTCGGTAAGCTACGGAAAGAGTGTATATAGATGGTTTATGCATACACGGCTCTAATTAAAACCAAAAAACGTATTGGTATAGTCGGCATATGTATTTCTGGTAAAGTAGGTATAAGTATAGATGATCTCGACATCAGGATGATCGACGATCTAATGTAGGTACTAATGCGAATAATAATTTATACCTACAAAGAAAGTACACTTATATACGCTTGATATTCGCACTCTTATATTTTGTTTACATATTAGACGTAACGTGATGAATTTATATTGGAGGGGGGGGGGGCTATAACTTGAAATCTTTTGAGTTCAAGAAATATATTCTAAAAACGTACGAGGCCCCATCCCCCATTCTACGTCTATGATCGTTTAAACATTTACTACGTTCTAAATAATAATATATAACTGTCTTATAGTCTCGCTCTTGAAAACTAAAAGATTATATTATTATGACGATGTCTCGTGCCTGACGTTATTATTGTACAGTTTTATATGGATTTGTTTTTAGCGGGCACGCAATCCTTCGACAATAGGGCCACCCATAAACCAACCTAAAACCGTTTCGTCGTTTTTTCGTATAAAAAAAATAAACAGAAAGCGTATGCGTGTATTACTCGAATCGTTAAATGATAATATTATATAATATAAAGTCGAGACTTTGCCCCGAAAGTTCGACAGTGGATATTGCGTTTTAAAATGGAAACTCCCCGCCTCGTTTTTATATGATAATTTTTCAATTTCTTTCGACGACGAAATTGCCGATAAGATATTATTGTATTGAAAGTATAATAGAAGGAATAAAAACAGTAGGTATACATATAATATTATATTATATATATATAATATATACTCTTATAATAAATATATATAAACGAGCGTAAAAAAAAACGTCTGAAATACGAAAAAAAAAGAAGCTTTTAAAATCAAATAACAAAAACTCGATATTGCGCTCGAGTTGTGAAAGACCCTTATTCCTCGTTCCCGAGGAAACAAAAACAAAATGGTTTCCTACGATTAAAATATGTCCACGTGCAATATTTCCATATATTCGTAATCCGATACAATATTATAGTGACATCATTATTATTATTATGCATGTATGTATGTGCATAATGTTATAGTGGTCGCTGCAGGTGCGGGAAGTGCAGTAGAAAAGTAGGTATATGCCTATCATACGAGCGTAGGTGTAATTGTGTATTACCTACATAATATACCTAAATGTGCGTAGTCTCTTCCGCATTTTCATATTATTTTATATCCAGATGGGTGCCGTTATACTATAGCCAGGGGGTGCAAGTGTGTCCCATCCATATTTTGTTTTGCCCCACCTGTAATTTCGATTTGTCAAATATGTTATATTATGTTATATATGTTATATATGTTATATATTGATATAATCTTTAGAGAGAGTATCCTAATTTCCCTATCCAATTCCTACTACTATCTGTTTTACATAATATTAGTACTCAATAAGTAAGACTTCGTAGCCCCTCCCCCCCCCCCAATGACCATTGAAAAAAAATTATTGCCCCCTCAAAAAAAGTCTGGCGCCGAACCTGATGTTTTATTATCTTACTTATCTTTATCGGGAGACGCGCTTTGTGTTTACTATTATTATATATTACGCATAAAAATGTTTAACCTATAATACGGATGTAATACCGACAAAATATCGATATTAGGTACCTATATAGATTTCGCGATACTATATTTTTTTTACTTTTTATATCGGTCTATTCTTCAAGAAGATGGGCCCGACTGAACATGTTCGAGCCTACGAGTTCACAATTTGAAATACAATTAAATAATTACAATACATTTTTTCTTGTTTTACATAATGTAGAAGTATTATATAGATAATTGTATTGTTAAATTATAGTACAATAAGAAGCTATACCTATAAAACTAAAATAATAATTAATATAAATAAATGCATTTTTTTTTTAAATTCATATATTTTAATATAGTATTATGTAAAAAAAATCATGTAGTTTAATAATGAATCATGTTACAAATATATAAAGCTACAAAACTAAAATTATCAATAGTTACTAAAACCATCATCTAATTATTAATGTAATTGCGGTAATGCAAATATGCAATAATCCTATACAGCGATAGTCTGTATTTTGTTTTTGTGATAACCAAATTGTATGTTTTTTTTTTTAAGAATCTTGAGAGAGTCACTATTTTTTAATTTCTTATGGTAATATATTGTAAATTTTCGAACGATATATTATAAGTATGTGGATTGTGATAATTATAGTGGCGATATTTGGTCGGTGATTGAGTCGTGATTCATATAGGTTAGATTAGGCTATACCTACGTATAATGCTATCTATACATTATTATTTAATATACTATATTATAATCACTGCTGCCAAGTGCCAGACATGTATTTTTATAATCAATCTGCCCAGGACTTGTACATTTTTACATCAGTCATATATAGTGAGTCATCTATGACTACAGACGATAATATATTTAAAGTTATCTTGGTTTAGGCTGGAGAATAGAATCTTTTGCTTCACTATAGCTTCAAAAGAATATATACAAAGTGGTCAAAGATAATATATTATATTGGACTGGTATTGCCAATAGGCGAGAGGGTTGTAGAAAATATATATTCCCTTTTCATCATACTTATATCGTGTTGATCATGTGATTGGAAATACAGAGGAATAACGCTCCTTTTAGCTCGTGAAAATAATAAATGTCCTTAGATGTATCGTTGATAATTGAATGTTTCCTTCAAGAGCTTCACTCACTATTATTTTTTTCCGAGTTCCAATCAATTTGAGGTCCACTGAATATATGTACAACACAGCGTTTCGATACCAGTAAATTGTTATATTATAATATCTTATAGTAAACTAGATGTATACAAAACCCATTAGTTCCAATTTTAATAACAGAATAAAGAATTCAGTGTAGCCATATTAGGATATATATTTGAATTCGCATTAGGTATGGAAAAACAGTGTCAGTAATTTATGATGAATAAAACAAATTGTCGGTCACCTATGACTGCCAATTCCATATAAAAAGAGCAAAAATATGTTTCACAGGAGTGATGAACAACGGTGATCAGTCGCATACATAACTGGGCCAATTATTAACTGTACGTAATAATATGATAGTTATAGTGTGTCAGTGTGTGAAAGTGTAAAATCTGTCGACGAGTAATTAAAAACAATATTAACGTTAAAATCTGTACTATGTTTATACGGGTAAACACAAAAACGATAAATCGCACAAGTACACGAAATAAAATATAAAATATAAGCCAATACCTATTAAATGTATAAAAAAAAATAGAGAACGGAAACGGTAAATAAAAATAGATAACATAATAATAATATGTTTTATCCGGGGTTCTCTGGCCAGTATAGTTTGTGCGAAAAAATAAAAACTAGACAAGACAAAACAAAACAAAACAAAATAAAACAAAAAACCTCGAGAATATAATACACAATAAGCGTTGTGCCGCGAACAAACAATTACTTCATTTCGCCGCGATATTTATTAGTAAACCCGTAATCTTCTGCCCTATAGCGCTTATAAACTTTCACTTAACGATTCACCCTTCTGGACCCGCCGCCGACGAAGGATATATTTATCATTGACTTTGTTCACCTCCTCCGGTGCCCGCGGTCCCGCTCCTGCCCGCCCCTTACCGTACCGCCCATCAGCCCGCAACACCTATTTATGATTTACCATATTTTAACCCTCGCACGATGTTACGGCTCTATGATACATATATATATATATATATGCACGTTTAACACGTGTGTATGTGTGTGTGTGTGTGTGTGTGTATTTAACCTATTATATGTATATGTTTAACGACGCCGCGGCATCGTCATCCGATTCGTAAGACATTTTTCGTTCATATAATATAGAAATCCTGTTTTTATATTTTTATCACAACATTAGATCAACGTACACGACACCAGCTGTACCTCCAAAAGTGTGTTGTAATTATAAATTCTTTTTTCGAAGGTTTTAGATTCTGTTTCGCCGATTATAATGTACCCTAACTATGGGTGTAGACAACACGAGCGTACGATTAAATAAATCGTAAAGACAAAATAAAAACAGTCTGTTAAAAACCCGTCTCGTGAATAAATAACGTCACAGATGACGAGGACGTGACACCTGCATGTTTTCGGATTCGACAGGAAATAAAAGTCAACCAATCAAAACGCTTCCGTCGCTATCCCATTGGACGCCGGACCTCAAATTGTTCGATATTCATTTGGTCCGTCGCCACGATTCACACTTTCGACCGGTACCGAAAGTCGCCAACTACAGGTGCACAATGGCGTGTTTATAGGCCAAACGTTGAAATTAAATCGAGTTTTTTGAATTTTGGTTATGATATTTTTGGCCCGCTATTTTTTTGTAAACGTAGTACTTAACAACCGTCCATAATATGATTGTATAATACGATAAAACAATTTAACTCGGTTAAAATTATTAACACTTACCCATTGGCAGTTACTAGTTTACTACACATTACAGTGTCGAAATGTATATGAAAATTTTAATTTTTCACTAGTCTAAAAAACTGATTGCATGACGAACTTCTAAGCATCATCATATTATATATATTTAAGACCTATAAAACTAAATTTGGCCTTCGTTATACGCGCCAAGCGTGATCACCAAGATCGTTGTAAATAAAAATACTCAAATGTTATGTTTGTTGTGTTTTTTCTATATATTTCTCTACACGTGAGTATCGCCGCCTGCAACGCTGCGGGCATTGGGATAAAATTAGACATAGTGTTACAGTATATAATTAATCAATTTCCAGCTGCTACTATGTATTTGCTACTTTGAAAGAATCGTATACGTTTAAATTATAATAAATAAACCTCATAATTTACATCTTTACACAATAATATGTCATGTAGGTAAAAATATGTATTCTATTATTGACAACATTTTTAAAACCTACGTTTATCCACTGATATATCATATAACGCCAAAAATAACTTGAACATAAAGCTGACAACAAATTCGTAATCAATGCAATAATTATTGTTTACAGGTACCCACCACACAACTACAATTCACCGTAAAAATTTTATTCCGAATAGAATTGGACGAACACACCACTGTACGCTGCCTAATCGGAGCTCTCCCTCAGCGCTAACTCTATGCTGAAGTTTTTTTAAAAAAAATTATCGTCAGAATATGAGAACAATGACCGAGAGTCCGAGGAATATCCGAAGAAGTAATAACTTCACCCCCATGTCCACCGTCCGCTCTGATTACAATGTCAACGCCCACGTGGTATACACAAATGAAGTAAGAACCTATAGTATACGTTATTTAACCACGTTTATATTGAACAATTAGGACCCAAAGTATATTAATTTATTTAACAATGTTATGTTAAATAATAAATATTATTATTATAAAGTGCCTAGTAGAATAGTATTTATATTGACCTTTTACAGTTTCGTCTCTAAGTCGATTAGGAGAGGTAGATAATTCATTAGAATTTCCGTCGTTGTTGGGTGTTGGGTCTGATCTAAAATCTAAGAGTCGACGTATTATACTCAAGTAATTATAAATAGGTAGGTAATAACATCGATTATAAATACCGTATTACTCATACTACACTGTATTTATAATCAATTGTAATAGGTATATTATAGGTTAAAGGTTTAACCGCGCTGCACATGTGTAAGTAAAGGTTTTCTATAATGTTATATGAATATTAAAATCTGCACCAAACTCAAAAATAACAGTAATGTCACCTGTATTCAAATATTAATATTATATAAATAAAATATTTGAAATACAGGATTCGTTTGGATTTAATATATTATTTTATTTCAACGCAACAATATGTAGGAAAAAGAACTGTCGTGAAGGTCAACTTTTTAACATATACTTACAATTTGCATAGTACTTACACCAACAAGACATTATAATATTATACGATTAAATTTTTTTTAAATTTTTTTCTACTAAAATTTAAAAACCAGGAACTCGATAATATTATATACGCATTACGCTGCACCTGCAGCAGATATTAAACGTTACGCATGCCTGCAGTTATATCATTTACGGATTAAATTACAAGGTTTTTTTCGAATACGAATCGTAAATGTGGTTCAAATAATAAAATATATCTAATGGTTATTATTACATCGAAAAATATGTCGAACACTATAATGTAATATTGTAATATGATTTGATGATTAGTCATCATTATACGAACCGTATGTGTGTGGAGGGTTATTAACAACAAAAAGAATCTTTGGTCTCAACAAAATCGTAAAATACACACATAACTCGATAAATAATTATAAGTAGGTAGGTATATTATTTATCTCGCCGCGTCGCGTATAATGTTGATGAAAACAAATTTTCTCAGATAAAAATAACGACATGACGAAACATTGCGGTCGTGTGTGCGCGCATAAAATAATATGTTTTCTGTTTTATGCGTGCTGTATATAGATACAAAAATCCATGTGTATCGACCAGAGCGACCGCGATCCGTCGCTGGGTCCGAGCCAATTTCCCGACGACGACGACGACGACGACTGAATACGTTTCACCCCCGTTTAATTGAGCGTTATTATTTTTTTTTTTATACCTCTTTTTCCTCGGCGTATTCGATGTAGGTACCCATACATTATGTACGGTTTGCGATAAAACACTCGAGACCGACTATATACCTATTATACGACGTTTTCATTGTGGCACAAAACCCTCGGTAGGTGTGCGTAGGTATATGAAAAAAACACTTATCGCATATGAAAAGGACAAAATTCGTCTGCGAGATTATTTTGTCTTGCCTTAGGCTTTTAACGATTCTATAATTATTCGTTTTTAAAATTTCCAAAAACGCTCGTATAATATATATATAAGGTTTCTAAACAGAAGTTTAGAACACCTTATGTGCCTGTTGCGCCCGTCCGCCATTTATCAGTAGGTATATAATAATACGATTGTTGATATTGAAATATTTATTTATTATTCGTAGTTAAAATGTACATAAATCATAAACGAGGAAACATATTATAATAGTTTATAGCGATTTTATTAAAATACGTTTAGAAACCGGGACTTTGGTACGTTCACAGAGTGAGATTTACTAATTTGTTATTGATAGGTCACTAAAAATGGTAATTATAAACGATAAAATTAATTGTGCTTTATTTTGTCCCAATGACGATTAAAATTTTAACGTATATAGTTTACTTTCTTATAATTTTTAATTTTAACGCCCTCGAGTAGTTAATCGAATGATTCGCCTGTACGATATGTAATACCTAATGGCATCGTGTTTCTCGACAAAGCGCAATATGTTTTCGAATTCTATGTTTATTCCTCTCTGTAGCAGTTATAAATTATAATACTATTATGTTACACACAAAAGAACGGATGGCGGGGACGTGCACCTGATAATATATCTGCAGGAATCGCAAATCAAATAAAACACATTACGTATTATATTATATTATATAGCTGGTAATATTATACACTGCGCACTGCAAAATTCGGTGTAGAATGCTATATTGTGTGTACATTTGGCGTGTTCAAACAGATCGCGATCGACCGCGTATGTAGGGCAACAAATTATCTCGTACGTCATATACATGCACATCCACTCGGGACAATTTTCAAACTAGGGCAACGAGTTTCCTGGAAAACAATCTTAGCGTCCACCGACAGTTTGCTAACGTAGTATCTCGCTAATATTTATAGTGCAGCTGCTGCAGTGTGCGTCTAAGTAACAAGCATTTTCAATTATTTGGGTTACACCGAATTGTATTATAATGTTATTATATTGTTGTCACCGCGACGATAAACAAATTTGCTATGCATTCCGCAACACTGCGCTGGTATATGATCTTTACTCCGAACGGAATTAATTTCATTTTTATTTTATTTTTTTAATCATATTATTTTATACCCACGTGTATCCCACGTACTGATGTGCAAATTCCCGGGAACATTCCCTAGAATTTATTGGGGATATAATAGTTTTTTTTTTAATATTGTTCAATGTTTAGTTTTACTCATAGCAGTTGGAGGAGAACAGGACAACTTTTGAATCGTATATATCAAATTATACACTTAAGTGTCAGTTGTCAGTGTAAAGATGAAATTTTCAATAATTATTCCTTTATCATAATAACTATTCAAACTGCCTAGTACTGTCGTTCTACTCGTACTCACGTGATTAACTTTTTTTTTTAAGGAATTTCCGCGAGAGGCAGAGGAATATTTCGGCCACATTCCTTGTTCCCGGGA
The DNA here is from genome assembly GCA_022818045.1 of Neotoxoptera formosana. NCBI lineage: Eukaryota > Metazoa > Arthropoda > Insecta > Hemiptera > Aphididae > Neotoxoptera > Neotoxoptera formosana. Next base: position 46,443,447 of record CM040632.1, on the reverse strand, counting down.
ACATTGCTTGGGGAATATTCCTAGGAGCACATCACTAAATTCCGACGGCAGTAAATCGCATACGTTTATAGGTAATATATAATATTATATTCTATGCATGACTACATAATATTATAAGTTATATAATCAATAATATATACGCTGCTAAACTTACTATAATTATACTTATCATAATGTTACAATATAATACCATAATATATTTTACGCTTATAACCCGTGTCGTCCTTAGTAGTTAGCGCTTATAACCATCACTCGTCATTTGTGATGGATTCTCGGTGAAACAGGCCTGCACGTTCCTCCGCATATATCATATTATTATAATTATTAATAATTATAATATTACTATTATTATAACATGGAAAATAAATGAATATTATACAACGGTGAATTATTACATCGAAGCTATGATTTTTTTTTTTTTTTGAAACGCTTAAAACACCACCGGTTTTTGTTGATAGATTATTTTTTTGTTTTCAGTTTTTCTGACGACGAGCTATTAAAAAACGCGTGAACTAAAGGTACAAGAGTTCAACACTCAACCGTGTATATAGTTGTACCATTTAAAAAAGACTCAACAGCTCGGAATATCCTCGCTGTCATAGTATTTATACATAATAAAACGTAATATATAGGTATACATATATTATACCGAATGGAAATAATTAATAAATAAATAAGTACCTACTTCAACGTATAAAGGAACTGCAGAAGTGCAGACATTAATAAGAAGTAACACGAGTGTTTTGCGTTTAATAAAAATTGTCCGTAATCTGTATTGCATACCATCGTGTACAATGTGTTATTAATTACAATATTATTACCATTATTATATTTATTAATCGTCAGTAAATACCATATTACTGCATACAACATCGATGATAATTATAGCGATGACTAACTCGATCGAACAAATTTACTGCCGCGTGCGCACTACAAGTATATATTTTTAATTTTAATTTTCAAATAGTTCTATCGGTGATATACATACTCCACAGGAGTCAAGCTGGTAATGAAAATACTTGAATATTATTTTTATGTTTTAGGAGTTGGTTTACAGGACAATTATTTTTATTTGATTTTTATAATTGAAACAGTGCAACAGGTGTGTATAATATAATCATGGTGGTATTAGGCAGTTTAGGTGTAATTTATAATGTTGTCTAGATAAAACAACTCTAAATCATACGTAATGCAACCGTAAAAACCATCATTTTATCTGAAGACCTACTCTATATAGTATATAGGTTAGGTTAGTACTATAATAGTTACCTATATAATACCTATAGCACATTACATCATGTTTAAATAATAGCTATATTTATGCAAATAAATAGTGCTGCGGGTTTTGTATTCTGCGCTCGCCAAGAATAGTTTATAAATTGCCAATCGATGTTTTTTGTTCATTTGATACCTATGTAAGCTGAACATGAATTTTTTTTTATCAATTTGTTTATTTCAACTTTATAACGATACAATAGTATAGATTCCATTTGTCGAAATCCAATTCGGCTAGTTACAAACGTACCACCGTTGCATGCTCGAAAATTACGATTTTATAGATTCCACTTGTCGAGAGGTTCGGTGACTCGGTGACTCGGCGTATGTAAAAAACTCGTTTTCAAAAACAAAGACAGTCGAAATGCGAACGAAATTGTTTTGAAAAAAAAAAATAGTTTGAAACAATAAAAACCGCGTTTTCTAACTACACGTCACGATATTATTGTGTTTAACATTACGTTGTATTTATTATAATATTATATAATTTGTTGCGCGCAAAGAACTTTTAAAATAAAGTATTTGTCGTCCGGTTTACGTAGAATAAATTACGGATGAGACGGGTGAGTACAATATTTTATTTTTTTGTCCAGTAGTAGGTAGGTACCCACTAACTGGTAAGAGGTAGTCAAAAATATTCCGATCACGATTAGAACATTTTTCAATCCCTCAGCTGCGATGGCTGTCCTTCTTTTGTCGAAAGAACACCATAAATAATCCTCCAGAGAGATTTATACGTAGGTGTACGTTAGGGGGTAAATATACACAAGAGTTATTTTATATTTCTTTACAAATCCCGGTATAATACTATATGTGTCGAACGGAAGATTCTCCAAACACGAATCGAAAATAAGGGACTCGTTGATTTTTGTTGTCGTCGTTGTCGAATTTCCGTTATAGTGTATAAAATATTGAGGTCGGATTCGAGTGCATATATATTATGATGTATAGCTGATATTTCATGATAATTTATAATATGTTTTATATTGGTCATCTAGACTCATGACAAGCATATTGAAATATTACTTAATAAAATATGCTTTATTAATATGGAAGTCATTTAAAAAAAAAATGTATAGCCTATTGATCATGCCATCTTCTTGGCGCGTGATGCAATTGATCTTAACTTTGTTAATCTATGTCAAAATGTTTAAATATGCACATTCTAAATGTATTCAAACTAATAGATAGTATACTAATAATCGGTTATATGGACATTTATTTTTTAGTTTTTTCCTCGAAAATAGTAATTGTAAGAAATCAAAATTATTTCAAAATTATTTTCTGAACAAATAATTCTATACAGCAAAATTTTGTTTAAAATATATACTAAAATAATTTGAAAACTATTCAAATATGCACTTATGAGTGAAAAAACTAAAAAGGGTCAGATTTGTAAAATATGATCTCTTTTTGCGATGAATAACATTTGTGGATCATACTAAGCTAAGTTTTCAACTATATATTATTATATTATCAAAAGGTGTTGTATCCTATATGAGTCCCTAACGCCCTAGCCTAGCTCTACCAATAATAATAATATATCATACGAATTGAGGCGTTCTTTGCGTACAGAGATTATTTTTTATCTCGACCTTTACCACGAATTCGTTTTAAATTCAAACATAAAATATTTATGTAAATTATTGATATAGAGTTGAGTAAGTATAGAAATTGCACGAGAGTGTTTTGCAGCAAGAGACTTTGACTCTTTGTTGTAATTCTTGCCAATCTTTGAAAATTTTTCACTACAGCTATAGGCACACACTATACAATACGGTTATGGACGTATCGCACGTCATCATTATAATAACTCGAAACGCAAACGTTTCAATGACGTGAGTACGATTATTTTAAATAAACTTTTAAAAAAAAACCGAAACCGCACGGCATAATACGAGAACGTTATTAATGATGCAACATCGCGGACTGGCGGTGATATTGCAGGATTAGGATGCGATTAATAATAATAATATTATTGCTATTATGATAATATTGTTGTGTATATTATTATGATATAGAAGTCTCGTTGATTTGTTGTCGGCCGCGCGAGTTATCATCGCGTGACTGTGCCATTAGCCGCGGCGGCTGGCGGCCCTCGGCGGTGAATATTCATCAAAATATGGTCGGAAAATAAAATATTTATACGATCTAACGACACCGGGCGGCGATTCTGTTTAGGACCCCGCCGGAGAACGTCGTGCCCGGCGGACCCGGCGGCGGTTTGCCGTGTGTTTATCCGTCTGAAACCGATTAACGCGTGGTAAAAAAAAAAATACAAACCAGTCCCGCCGCTCGCATGCATTTAATAATAATTAATTCATTCGCCTCCCCTCCGAGGCGGAACTGCAGTATCCATATACGCAGTGGCGCCCACTGCACCGCTCGCCTGCAACTCTGCAAGTATATTGTGCAATTGCACTACACCTGCAACTATGCAAGTATAGTGCAACTGCACTATATGCTCGGGTGCTCAGTAGTGGTGGTGGATGGGTCCTGCAGTTAACCGGCATGTACAATATGTCCCCAAGCAACCCTTTATCCAAATTACGGCCTCGGGTTACGAATTGCTAAACAAATGCAGTACAAGTCAGGTGTTTGTGGAACTATTGTTATTTGAGCGTAGTAGGTGGTGGGTGGCTTAAACTATCTACTGCATCGCGGGTTATGTGATGGGAAATGTTTGGGCGCCATTGCCTATATATATATATATATACGTATACCAGCAGCAATATCGATGATGCCGTAAAAGTGTGAATAAACTGTAAATAATAAAATGAAAACGTCTTAGCTATATACCATATACTATACCTACACTATGAGGATGCCGAATTCACACCCACCCCCTCACCTTCGCCGCCAATTAGGCCTACACGAGTAACCTCGTTTTTTTCCGTCAGTCATTGTAGGTAACCACCGTCCGACTATACCGATCGAACCGTTTTCGCATGTTGTTATATGCACCAGTGCGACGCCATCATCGCATCGGAGAAACGAGTCCAGAACGAGATCCTCCGTCGACCCCGCAGCTGTCTAACGGAACAGGTCTCCAGTAGTTTTCAGCGGAAAATTCCGCACTGGGAGGCCCAAGACAAAGCGAGAAGTGCAGCAGACTGCAACAAAATATTAGACATTATTATAATATATCGCTCTTGCGGGTTCGTTATAGGAGCAGACAGTTTCATCCAGTGATGACCGTCATCTGTGTGTATTTATAAATATATATATGTAATACGACCGTTGTTTAGAATATTATCCGTATTTACATTTTAGATGTATAATGTGTATATTATTATAATATAATACGTGTTGTGTGCCGCACGTTTGTACAAGATCAGCCGGGCATACAATACCTATATTATATAACCTTGGTAATAAAAGTTATTTTCAATTTTATCCTCCCCGATCGCATCTCGAATAAATAATATACAGATGATACTATACGACGAGCGCACCGTAATATTATAATAACTGGTTAGGTGCGTACCTACATCTATACTGTCGGATGACGATGAGTCGATAAATCGTGTCCAATTCTGAAGACAGAGCGTTACATTATATTATATTATGCGTACGAGTAAACGAGGAATGTTGCGGCGTGTGGCGACGACGACAATAATTGAATATACCCTTCTTTTTTCGACATTTCGCGTCCTTTTTTACATTACCGAAACGCGCACGGCCATATTGTATTAGTGCACTGCAGTGCAGTACAGTGCAGCTGCATTCGACGAGGAAAAGGTGGCGGCGGCGGCGGCGGCATATATAGCCATATAGGTACACGTAATAATAATAATAATTACACGCGAGCCACGGCGGACACACGCGCACGCACGGGCAAAAACACGTTCCGCTAGCTGCCGCCGCCGTATAAATGTATAATATTATTATACATACGGCGAACACAATATTATTATTATATATATATCCTCTCGTGATCACTCGCCGCCGACACGGCATCTCTCTCGCGGCGGCCGTCGTCGCGGAGATCTAAATTTGTAACGACGACGTATATAATATGTATATAAGTATATATATAATATACACTTCTTCTCGCACTGCTTCATCGTCACATCGAGTACCGTGTGTGAGTGTGTGTGAAATCGTTCGGTTCGCATCCCGTCCGCACGTTTTAGACATTTTATCCGACATTTATTTTTAAATATATACAATCTGTGATATACGTAGGAATATAATATAACGTACATGGTCACATTGAGCATAATACATAAATGTGTATATATATATAAATATAAACTAAGACATGATAATAATATTATCACGCCGAACTCCAGTGAAAAAAACGGAGGCGTCCAGTTCCACTCATTATTATATATTTGAATTTTTTTTCTCTTTACGTTTGTTTTTTGTAGGGAAGGAACAATTATTAGATAAGAATATAAGATGTCGCCGTACTGTCTATTATGTCTTGTTTAATACAATTATACATTGCAATGCCACTCGACGCTGTCGAAAGCGTTCACTCTCGGGACCTACTTTCAGTTTTCATCTATAACGAGATATGGTATACACAAGGAGTATAGCCCTGGGAGGCGTTTAAAGTTTCAATTCCGCGTGATGTTTTAATTATAAAAAAAATATCACGGGTGGCGGAAAAATCAATATCTGTCAGGCGTTCGCTTTTAAACCATTTTTTTTTTATATAAATTTGAAGTCCAGAAATATGATTTCTGAGAATAAACTTTCTAATAATAATAATGTAGGTACCTCCTACAAACTTTATTTCAAATGTTTTCTGAAATGCACTGAATTTGCATACATATAGGTATAAGTTGCATATTATGTTAATTGTTAACTTAGTGGAATATAATATTTATGGCCTTCGTGGATGCATAATAATATGTATCTTATATTCTAGTCGTATACCTATATTTTATATTATTTTGGTCAACAGATTTTAGTTTGCGCGAACTGAGTTTAAACTTCATATTATAATATAGAAGATGCGCGTGTTTAAACGATTGAGCGGGCCCTTTGTTAATCTAACTGCAGTAGTGGGAGTACCATCTATGCACGTAATTTTATACAAATATCGATAACGGGCATGGACGGAAACTCATTAAAATATCAGATGTAGCGAACGTTTTTAACATCAATGTGAGCGGGGGGAGGCTCCAAACCCGCACAACTAAAAAACCGTCTAGGGCGGGGAGGGCTAAGACACCCAATCCCCCTGCCACCGATTTCCGCCCATGGACATCGGAGGAATGTTTGCCGATTTCATTGACATCCGACGGTATAGCGCTCATGGCTATAACAATAATATATTAGGTACCTAAGTAGTTAAATCTCAACCCTGCACGCGCGGACATCGGTCTGTTCGCTACAATAGAGCTGGTCGAATAATAATAATAACAAATGACGTATATGATAATATTATGATGACAATATGTATAGACCACGATACCTGCTATATAGTTTGACTATAATACTGAACTGCTACAGCCCGGAGCTGCCCTCGCAGTGATATGGGTTTGCGGCCGTTCTTCCGAAAACGCAGCAACGGTTTAATAAATAGGTATTTACGTACATGTATTTTCGTTGCCGCGAGATTAGCGATTTCCGTCAGACTGTATATATAATAAATACATAGTATAAATGTATACGTAGTAGATATCGCAACAGCGCGGTTTTCGGTTTTCTCGTCCGTTACGCCTCTTACCTCGACCTACATATTATTTTATAAAACTTAACTGCAGTTTTATGATAAACCGCGGCGACGTACAACACGTCACTATAATATAATATGACATACACCTCGCAAACGTATACACGACGAAATTCGAATATTATATTCACCGGTGTGCCGTTGCGGCCCTTTTTACGCAATAATATTAATATCGGTTGTGCAAAGGTATACCCGCAGTATATTAAACACTAAACAGTATGAAATATGGATAATATATGACGTTTTAGTTCTACACGAATGAGAAGTGGTTTCAATAAAATCAAAACAAATAAAAGAATATGAATTATTGTTGTAAGTCATACTTAAACTTTTGTTTCTACTGCAGAAAAGTTGTGAAAATAAACCTAGGTACTGCGTTATTCGTTGCGCATGACGACATAGACGTCTCTCGCCGTACGACAACGTCGCAGCTGTAAATCGGTCTCCGTCGATCTCCGTCGCGCGTTAATATTATTATGCGAGATTAACGTTTTGCGTTTGGCCGTGTGTGATCTAAAATCTAAACAAGTTTTTAACTTTGCTGTATACATAGTATACGGTCGCATAAAATGAAACAACAATATTAATATTTAATTCCAAATAGATTTTTTAGACGCTAATATTCATCGTGAGCTGTATACAAGGTGATTTTTTAAGCACGCTCACCCTATTTTCATGCTTAAATTATGCACATATTCAGCTACCTATCTGCTATTTTTAAATACACTTAAAGTAGTAGACCATAGTTTTGAGTAGGTACTTGAGATTTTTTGTTCCACTTAAGGATGATCCTGAGATAATATAAACTTTTGTTTTTCAAACAGGATACCCCTTTTTCGATTTTAATTATTCAGCCGATACTTTTTTTTGAGACATTTCATGTATCTAAATCAAAATTTGATAGAGTATATAGTTTTTGAGTTATATAGCTTTGAGTACTGGGGATAATATGTCTGTATATAGTAATGGGTAAAGTATATGTGAAGGCTTAGATGATCTAAAAATGTTAGCAATTAATATTGATCAATCAATATATATTATATTTGTAAAAATGGTCCAGGTAAAATAATTACTTAACACCTATATCTAATATTACATAATTTAGCTTATATTTTTGTCAAACCATCTTTAAGGATTATACTTAGTATAAACATTTTAACAACTCAAAAACTACTCATTAGAATTTCAATTGAGATACGTCTAAATGATGATGAAAATCATCCGCTAAATAATTTTCAATAAAGAAGTGGGAGCGAGGATTCTCGTTTGAATAATAGAAGTTTGTGGGGGGCCACGTGATCACTCCTTACAATAATAGTCAAGAAATATCAGGGATATTAAAATATAGTATTCAGGTATGCTAAAAATGTGTCCAAAAATCAGTATTTAAATAAATGGAAAAAATGAGGATCAGCATACTTAAAAAAATCATCTTGTACACACGATCGTTTTCACGTACCGTACAAACTGCAGCGTTTATTAGATTATGTACCTACTGACGTGGAAGCGAGCGATTTCCGCACTCGCCTTTGTCGTCGATCGTATATACAACGTTGGATAATAATATAATATAATATCGTGTTACAATATAACTGCCGTGGGCATTGTTTTAACAACGGCTCAACAGCGCTTGTGAGTGTGTAATATTTGTAGGTTTATTACATATTATTATTACGTACACCTATACTTTTATAATATATGTTATAAATACGCGTAAATCATAAATCATAATGTCGTCGATCGTCGCGATCGTCTCCGTACATAATATTTATTATACAGAGCGGTTGTAAATATATATTTCGTCGGTAAGTGTATTGAAACCACCGCCGTTTTGGAGGCGATATTGTAGAATAGAGATTCGGTAGCGGTGGTGTGCAGGTGCAGGCGACGACGACGACGACGACGACGACGACGAAGACGACGATGATGGATTACTGCACTCGAATGATTCGCGCGTTACGTTTCTTTTGAATCGCCAGGGAATTCGTGGGAAAACGTTTACCCGTCGTCGTTTTTGGAAATTTCTCGAACGCCGCGGCGCGATACATCCGATCGAAAAATAATTACTTTCTAACGAGCCCACCGCCGTCGCCGCCGCGGCGTGCTACGCATTATAATATTATAAGAACCTTCGCGGAATGGCGTTTTATTATATTATTAGGTACTTATATTATATTAAAATAATTTTACGTATTATGCGCTGCGGGTTTTTCTTGTAATTTATTAAAAAATGTTCACTTGTTGTATATGACGTATACTATGTATATACCCACGTGTATACCGTTGTATATATACCTACATCAAAATCGTCGTACGTTAAATGTAATAGAATATAATATTATTATTGTGTTTTACTGACACTTCGCCGTGAAACGCAATAATATTTACGGTAGTCTTTGCAATCACGACTCGCGTTCGATACGAAGCCTTGATGTTATTATTCACAAAAATATGTTTTTAAAACAACTTTTTTGTTTTATCTATATTTGTAACCGATTTTGGGGAACGCATTGATTATAAATGGTTGCCATTGGTTCCATAATATAATAATGACAATTTAATTTTGTAAAAATGCCGTTTTTATTCCACTTTTTTCAATTATTACTTGTAATTGTATGTACCTATTTAATTAATAGCTCATAGACAAAATTAACCTATTGTCTAATTTCATTACAAAAGTACGTAGCACGATACTCGATCAAAAAAAATGATTTCTTGTTCCTATTGTTATTCACCAAAAACATGTATTATATGATTCATAGATTCTCCGTGTAGAGAAAACATATCGAGTAGCGTGCTACGTTCTTAACATAAATTGTTTTTTATATTCGTCATAATTCCCCCCGTCCATGGACGACATAATATTACGCTTGTAATATGTATACCGTCCGCAAAGTGATGTCGATGAGATGTCTATTATTTTTGTTTATTAATTCAAAATATAAGAGCCCATGGAACTTAAAATTAGTATACAATAGTTACGCTTGTTAATAATGGCCAGAGGTGAATAATAGATGCTTAGCAGCTATAGGATACATAATAACATTGGAAAATTACTGTAAGACTATTATTTAATTTAAGATAATATCAAACTTGGTAACTAAGAAATCAATTGAACAGGATACAAATATAAAATTTAATAAAAGTTAATTGAATGACCGGTAAAGGATAAATTTTGGAATAAAAGTCTTTTTGTATTAAACAAGTCAACATTTCTCAACTCCTTACATTCTCGGGCGATGCGATCAAGGGAGTTTCTATTATAAAGCTGTAAGAGATACGATGGAATGCGGAGTATAGAGGAATATAAACATTATTATAATATTATATTATACTAACTGCATTACCCAGTGTTGCCCGGTTTCTTAGAAATTTAAAATCCTCAGTTTTCCACTTTAGGAGAGTGGTTTTCAAAAATCCTTTCTTGACGTCACAATACCTATCCGTATGCCGAATTTCGGCCCGACCCGTCCAATGGTATAGATCAGTAGTCAGTCGGTCACGTTTTCCTTTTATACATATTATATTATAAGTATAATATATAGGTACCTACTTTCTCTCCGCCGCGAATGCAACAGACGCCGCCGCCGCTGCGCAGACACGCTGCAGTTCGGTGGCGACGAAGGGTTGGTGGGTGGGGAGAGAAGATGCCGCACATGTGATTCCAAATAATTATTTTTAGTAGTCCGTGTATGACGCATTTTTACTTCTTCTGTGCGTCTGTGTCGGGTTGGTGTTTTGGTGTGTGTGTGTGTGTGTGTGTGTGTACTGCAGTATATAATGCGTATATATTTATATATATATTGTTGTCGGTATGATGGCGGCAGAGCGCATATATATATATACACACACGTAGTTTAGCGACCTTTTGGGACCGATTTCTATATACACATAAAGGGGACCGTGGCGAGGGAAACGCGTATTTATACGCTCTTTCTTCACTGAACACTTCAACCGTGAACGTCGTTGTACGGAGGAAGGCAATAAAACCAAACAACAATCGAATTACGTAATTCGTTCGATTTTTTTTTTTTTTGTTCTTTTTTAGACCTAGTTTGACTCGGTATTTTGCTGTGTGCCTACGTGGTGTACGTGTAATATTATCACGCAGGTCAGAGACACATTCGTGTACATAATCACATATATATAATAAACACATAATAATAATATAATATGTTATTTTAATTGCATTGTCCCGGCTTAAATTTCAGTAAGTAGGTACATAATTTGATTGGAGCGAGTAAATTGGCTACTTACAATTACTGGTAATAGTATTAAAACATATTTTATAAAACATTTTAACATTTATCGTTGATGATGCTAAGTAATAACATGTTTTAGAAATCAAATTGTTTTTATTCAACAGTAATATACGTATTATATTATGTGTATACTGTATACGCAGTATACACGATTCCTGAATTCTATGATTTTCTTTTTAATATTAATCTAGTCAAATAACCGGTATAGTATAAGTAGATATAGATATTACAGCAGCTATTGAAAACGTTGAAACAATCATTTTCTTTTCTAATGGGTTTGAGACTATTTTATTATTCGTTGGTAATGTACTTTGGGTAAACATTTAATTGCTTTCGTTTATTAAAGGGCTTAAAACCGTATAATATTTAAAAGAGCTTGTTTATAATGAAAAATTAAAAAAAAAATTTTAATGAAAGCGGTGAACAAATTTGTTTGAACGTAAAAATAAGGTTTAACGCATATAATAATATATAATAAAGACATGGTAAAACGGACATTGTACTTTTTATTGTTATTATTACTTATTATTTTTTGTCATTTATGCTATATACTTCTCGTACAATTGCCGTTTTTGTTATTCTTATAATATACGCGACTACGCGAATACATGCTCTACTTATTCGTAATTGTTTAGTTGGATAATATCATTCATTATTCATTGTTTATAATTTTCTCGGGTATTTTTTTTACCTAAGTCAATGGTTTCATTAAGCGCACCGCAACCATCATCTCATGAGACATTAAGTTGTCATGTAATAATATTTAGTGCCTATACCTGCCCGTGCATCTGTACATATGCATGTATATACACATTACACACACATTACACACACACACACACACACGTATCTAACGTAATAAAAATCACTTTTCTTCATAATCTCGGCGGTGTTTGTCGTGTCCGAAGTGTAAAGTGTTTATATATAATATTATAAATACAATATAATGTATAACGCGTATAGTGTATATACCTCTCTCGTCTATATACGCGCGTTCGCGTGTTCTCGATAACGACAATTGCACCGTTCAATTAAATATTTATTGCTTTATAAATCACGTCATCGCAGTATAAGTTATATACGCCTGACCTATATTACATAACGATTTGTGTGCTCGTTTTTATTCTCGACAACGCACACACACGCGTATATTATTATTATGGTATACATCAGTCGCGGCGCTTTGCCGGTGCAGCGTGTATAATGTAGAATTGGGTTTGGTTCTTATAAAGCGATTTGTCCGAGCTACATCACACGATTCACGAGCGTGCTTCGTCGTCGATCGAATAATACATTTCGCACGGCGGCATAATGGTATTATGTATAATATTATAATCTACAAACGTCGAACCGTCTATTATAATAATATTATATGGATGCACGATGGCCGTAGGTTTTGTTCAGTTCAATATTTTTCGTCGTCTTCCGCGACGACCGTTCCGATTATATTATTATTTTACCGCGGCACATGACGCGTATACACTATACGCGGTCAGCGATTGATTTCCTCGGTCGGCGCACGTAAATAATACATCGTATAACATATATATATATTATATTATTTGTATAACATAAATTACGTAATTACATCCGTAAGTGCACTCGAGTACTCGACAACAAATAAATTAGGTACCTATACAATATTATATACGTATTAGTCGTCGTTATACCTACTGTTCGTGTACAATAGCTACGTATAATATTATATAGATAGGTAGGAGATACCTATGCAGTCTATTATAATGCCAGGGAAACGTTACGTATATTGACGACTTTAAGTCATCAACGTATAGTTTTAATCCGGGTTTGCGGTGTGCGAACAGACCGTATAAAATGTATAGTGGATATACGTACGAGCATACAAAAATATTTGTATTGAACCTCATCCCCACCATAAGTCATATATTCACTTATGAGAAAAAAAAACGGTTATAATGACATTTAATTTTATAAGTATTGAATTTTGGTCAAGAACTTTGATAAACCATGACGCAATTATACGATAAAAAAAAAATAGTATTTAATTTTTTTACTTCTCACCTCGAAAGTAAGTACACAGCAGTGAGCAATTTTCGATTTCACCGTCAAGTAATAATATAATATTATTATGTGTTTATTTATGTATATTATTAAAACCACTGCTCGTTGTTAAAACTAAAATTTAAGAACTCGATAGAATGTATAGGTTTTTACATAAATCACGAACGCGGTTGTTCGTTTATCTGTTTAAAGTGTTAAAATTTGTTTAAAAAAAAGGTGTTTTTATTTTATAAAGTTGTGTTTGAATCGGCTAAACGAAAAGAGCTATTGAGTCGACCGCGGTAACTGCAGTTGACCGTATGTATATATTATGTAGAACGATGGCGTCTGTTGCGTCTATTTTTTTTGGCTCTACAGAAAGAAAATAAAACACAGCACAATTAAAGGTTTAAAACTGTTGTAGGTATATTCGTACGTGTGACGTATTATATACCTGTGTAATAAGTGTATATATAGACGTATAATGTATATTATAATAATAATCGGCGCGCGCGCGATGGTTATCACTGTTGTTCAAAGCGTGGTTATTAACACGTTTAACAGTCGACGAGGGGGTGGGAGGAAGAGGAAGAGTTTAATATTATATTTTTAGAAAAAAAAATAAATACAAATTAATGAAAAAAAACGAAAACGGATGTAAAGACCTGCGCGCGCCGAGTAGTGTGCATTATTATAACACAGCCGCCACTATATTATATACATACATACGAGTTCCCATATTATGTGGTAGGTACCTATATATACATACATAATAATATGTAATGTGTACTGTGTAGTATAGGATAATGTGTAATATAATATATATATACGCGTATTGCCAGGTGGTTCGTGTGCCGCCGCCGCCGCCACTGTGGGACTAGAGGGCAAGAGAAACCAGTTCACCTATTAGTATACGAACCGCGTGGCGTCCATGTGTGTGTGTGTGTGTGTGTGTGTGTGTATATTATTATTATATTATTATATACGTATACAATACCACAGCCTCGCGCGGAATGCGTTCGATCCACCGAAGAGTCCGACCAACCGACTCGATTGTATTGTCGGCGTATATGTATATATTTATATATTATAAATACACGCACATTTATAATATGTGTGTGTATGTTATGAAAATATAACATATGTATGTATAGATGCGACACGACGGGGTGGGTACCTATATAATATAATGGGAGGGCGGCCTATAATCCCGAATAATAATAATAATACCGCGCGACCTTCGAGTATGCACGCGTCACGTTTGTAATATTATTGCTGTTGAACTGTGTTATGTTATATTTTACACAATTTTTTTATTTCTCGTATAGTCGTCGTGTGTGTGCGTTAATATATCGACGTTGTAATATTGTAATACATTATAATAATAATAATAATAATAATTTGTGAGTCTATAGCGTTAAAGAACGTCAAGTCAGCTAAACACGCGCGCTCGTCAATCTCGCGTCTTATAATAATATATTATATATGTATAATGTACAGGGCTCAAGCGGTTATACCTATATACCATATATACGGCACATACATGATATTGTACTTCTAAGTATATAGTAGTAGGTATAATAAACGTATATTATATAGCTGTAGTAGTGCGTATATACGCGTGCTGTCCACATTTTTAGGATCTGTATATACGATACAATGTATGTATAATATAGATAATGTTATACTGTGTGCGACGTGTCACGTAATCAATATTGTTAATGCACGCATCTCCATGCTGCAGCGGTCTGTAGCCATCTACCTAGGTACATACCTAACCTGGTTTCAACATTTTTGACCACAACTTATTATTTTTAGATTATCAGTTACCATCCATACGCCTATAGTGATATTATAATGTGTGCGAAAAAATCCGACGAAAATCTATGACCTAAATACCACCAAGGTCTTGACCCCCTCCATACCTTCAAAATTAAGATTTTTTTTTTTTTACTTTGGGTGCTGCTGCAGGGCTGACAGATCTCGTCGGCGGTAGTCTGCGCACGTTTGCAAAGCCGACTGCAATAATTATTATCGTTGTCAGCTGCAGTATTCCACACAGTCTTATTAGACCATATTTTTTCCGTAAATTTTTTAACTCGAGTTTATACCCTTTGATAACGTGTTGTCCTGCTTGTAATTGCAGAGTGAAAAAAACATTTCATTATTTTTGCTACGTTTTAATATTATATAATATACCGATGGGCTTTATTATATTAGAGTTTATATAATATAAAGTCTTTAATAAAAATCCCCATCGGATATTGTAATATATTTACTCGAATTATAGTATAAACTACGTATACCTACCTACCGAAAATATTGTAGACATTAAACGTATACATTTTATTACACTCGACAATCGCACGCAACGATATCGCGGTCTATACATATATACAGTTATACATCTGTTACATAACCATAATATATTATTTAAACCATCACGTCGAATATATATGTACATATATATTATTATAGTGTTCCACTGTTTCGTTTTATGTGTTTGACTCGACTCCGAACAAAGGTGCAGCGGGAAAACATTCGGTGGTTTATGAGTGATGGCGCAGTTAAAACCCGTCAAATCCATTTTGACCGACGCGTCGTTGCAGATATTATAATAACGCAACCGAGTTTTATGTGTGCTGATTGTATACAGTTGCGGCCAAACGGGGGGTTCATAGATTCCCCCATGACCATCTTACAAGATATTTAGAATAACTGATGTAGGTATATAAAGCGGCTAGTAGTAGGTAACCATAAATTATATTTTTAATGATCTGAAATATAGGTAGTGTATGTCAAGAACTGGCCACAATCCCCTCCACCCTATGACAAAATCATTTGACCGCCACTGAGTGTATATGCATGTAGGTATAATATATTGTTTAGGTACCACGCGAGACACCTACCACTGCAGTTTGAATTATTTAATATTTAAATTCGGGGAAAACTGACTTGAAAAATATACGCAAAACCATATAATGCATGCGATTGGCTCGTTCAAATAGTGAGGGAATGAGGCGTTTTTGCAGTGTATGACACGTGTACATTTTTAACATTTTTACTCATACTTTTTGAACGCGTGAAAAAATTACTGCACATCATAGACAAAACGAGCCGTCGTGGTCAATCGTTCAAATTAATTCGCATTATAGTATATATATAATATATAACTATATAAGTTTACACGTATACGGACGAAAACGACAACGAATTATATTTTCCTCTATACTCTGGCTACAGCCATTCCACCGTGTTTACGCCAAACCGCGTAATAATATTCACCAAATATATATAACTTTTTTCTTTATAAAGTAAATGTTGGCTGTTGCTCTCTCTTCAGAAAAAGGACCGATATTACCGTCCTATTTTTATTATCGTTATAAATATGAACCCGTTGCAAGAGAAGAAAGAGAGCTAACAGTCTCGTTACATAGATTATATTATTATGTTTATTGGAAATTGGTGTCGTCTTATATAATTCGTCGCGCCAAGTGCGGGGTGACCGAGACTCGAGGGTGTGATCGCGGCGCAGACGAGTGAAAAATGTCGACGAATTTACGGCACTGCTGCAGCAGTACATGCCGACCACGCCTGCAGGTTAATATTGTATAATAATAATATATTATTATATCGTATTATTCGCTTTTGGGGCATATTGTATAGAAATTCGATCTTCTTCGTTGACAAGAGGTCGCGGGGATATCTCGGTATTATATACATGACACGAACCGTATACACACTCACATAATAATAATAATATAAAGTCTCCCGGAACGCGCGCGCGGGTGGTGGCGGGGGCGGCGGCGACGGCGGTGGCTGCCGCTGCAGGGGGACGGACGTCTGCTGCAGATATATTTTAAACGAACGTCCGTCCGTCGGTCGTTCGGTAGACGGTTTGTCTGCTGCAGCTGCTGCTGCGACGGCGGCGGCGGCGGCGGACCGAGCCGAGGATCGACACACGGGTATAGGCTGAGGCCGCGTGCGAGAGAGACGACGCGGTGGAGGCGGACAGAGAAGGTCCGTCACGTGTTGCAGAAGGCCGCGCAGAGGTCCGTGCTTCGGGTATACGCGTAGTCGCCAGTTGGACATAATATACCTATATATTATATATATATATACGTAAATACTGTATATTGTACCCATACACACATTGTGCCCATTGTGTGTGACAATATCGCGGAGACGAGAACGAGAAATATATATTATATTATTATATTGTGACCCGACGCAACCACCGCTGAAGAAGAAGAACACGACGTGTCGTGAGTATGAGAGCGACGGAGAATACGAGAGTGCGCGACTGAGCATATACTATAGCAAACACCAATATAATACCGGTTTCACTACATGGGTATATAATAATAATAATATAATATAAAATATATGACATCCATTACTGCCGCCACCGTGCCGGACCCGACGACATTAATTATTATCATTATTGTCGTTGTTGTCGCCTCACATATTTCAGTGTCGTCGCCGTTTCGTTTATACACGTGACGGTTTCGTTATAAAAGCGTGTGCGTGCCTACCACCCCACGAGGTGAGCTACGGTTGATTTTTCGCGTACCCCCGCAACGAATTGTGTATATTATGGTTTTCATATTACGAGACGTATACATACCATCGTGACGACGACGCGCTCTTGAAATATCTATCGAAAACGGTAGAGATGTGTTGTAGTAATGAATACAATATTATTTATACTCTGTACCTACATGTATATTTTTTTTAACTGAAAGGACGGGTGAAACTCGTTAGTACCTAGGTAAAAAGCGCACTCGTTGCAGTCAACGACCTTTTAATAGGGGTCTGTAGATATTGTGTGTGTACGCGGCGTATATAATAGACTACATCTTGTATAAGCTTGAGAAAAATTGTACCACCGGTAGAATTAATCTATCCCCCCCCCCCGAACCACCACCGTCACGATTCGAAACGGTAGAGATAGTAAAAAAAAAAAATGTCAAAGTATACGATTTCGGTCGGGACTCGAGAGTTTTTGACCCTATAACTCTACGTATGGTTGCACCAGTGAAATAGTGCGGTATAACCGGTATCGCACTAAAAGGATTTTATTTTTTTTTCCGGAATTAATGGTCGACGGCATATCCGTATCGTTTTTCACAGCCACTTTTCTTCCACCCGCGAACAAATGTATCGGAAATAATCGTGTTTTTTCCAGGCGCGTTCGACAGACTCGTCGCAAACACACCCACCGCCGCCAGCGGCGTCGGGGTTTCGCCCATATTGTAATATAATAATATTTTATACGCTTGACGCTCGCCAGACAAAGACTAGGAGACCGGAGTAATATTATTGGAATACCGTAAACCGTATATTATTATGTGCATAGCAATGTATAGTATGATATATAGGAAACGTATATTAACAGGGCTAACACGCACACGTGTTGCCGTGATAACAATAATTATTATTGGCGTAAATCGTATGGCGTAATACATAAAATAGAACTAAATTACGGTCAACGATTTTTTTCTTTTTCTCGAATAACGGTAAACACGTGTAGTACGTGTAGCATAATATTTATACGCGTCTGCTTGGCGGCAGCGGTGGTCGAAATATATAGAGATTTGTAAAAACTGGTTCGATGCCCGTCAAAAGTCTCGTCTACATCTTACCGTAATTTTTATACCGCGTACACGGCTACATGTACCTATATAAGCGTAAATAGTTATTATATCCGTCGCACTGTCTTTTTTTTCATGTACGACAACATAATATTACACCGAGTAAATAATATAATAGTCTTATAATATTGCAACGACTATCATATTATAATATACGTAATATATTTTATTATGAATTTTGTCTATACGACTCGGATACGAGTGCGACACTCGACAGCGACGGTCGTCGTGAAACGCCTAATTGAAAAATAATAATAATGTTCTCTTGATTTTTCTACGGGTCTCCCTCTATATTTATATCGACATCGTTTACTATTCTTGTATATTTTTGACATTATTTTTATTCAATCTGGGCAAGGCAGCAGGTTGTCCGTTGAGCTATCGCGGAGCCACTCTCGATTGTACATCGTATACACGACAAGAGTACAAGACCATAAGCGCAAATAAGGCTTATAGCTCCCCCCAAAAAAAAATTCACACAGCCCCCTCAAGATAAATTAATCTTCGAACTATAATGTAATAACAACTCAAAATGAATAAATAATAATAAAGCATTTAGAGTACTGCACAATAAAATGCTGCACGTCACGCATGCACATATTCAACGGCATCACTGAGGAATAGGCTTAAGACATTTTGTAATTTTTACTTGTTTAATATTCTATAAAGTGTATTTATATTTTGTTGTCAAGTTTTATATTGTATTCCATCATGGATAACTCTAATTACGAGCTCTATTCAGTCAAAGTTAAAAGTATATATTATGTATAGGTCGTACCTCTAAAACTTTTTATAAAACTTTTTAAACTTAACTTACCTTTTAAAAACTTGGTAAATGATAATACATCTGACATTACATTTTTTAAGTAAGACTTGAAACAATTAGTAATAATAAAATACAAATGCAACTATATAGAGTAAAAACAATTATTTTTATATTGAAAATAGGAAATGAATATAGGGGTAAAGCTCCGTCAGGTTACTTTTTAGAAAAATGTATGGTCTATGGAGGGCTTCAGCCCCCCCCTCCCCAATTTCTGGGCTAATCACTGCTTATATCTCAATATCGTATATACATTATTATCCAAACATATTGTATACTATTTATGCTAAGATTTTAAAATAGATTATATTATTGTTTATTATTATTACGCGCACTTTCGATTTCGAAGTTGTTTCGTTTGTAAGTGTTGTACGCACTCGCCGCGATTCGAAGCAACGACCTAGGAGATCGTTTTCGGCGGTACACGAACGTCGTTGTGCAATATTTCACTGCCGTGACGTGGTCGTTACGACTATTATTATTATTATTATGGCGTTTATGCACTTATTAAGCGTCGATCTTTAATAGCACACCAACTACAAGCAAATCTATGTGTTTCACTAGGTCAGGCCAAGATAAATCAAAATTGTTCTCCACCCATAAAATTCTATTTTTTTTCTGTTTTGTGACGATTGACTTCCGAAAATACCGAGCCCTACTATATTAGGTAATCGGTGGGTATTATGCCCACTCATATAGATAGAGAGCTGTTTCCCATTTACCGTGCATACATTAATTTTTACAATTTTATAATGTTTTCATTTTTATTCTTCTACTGTTTAATATAATTACTAAGGAAGACACCACCCCGTCGGCATTAGGTCTGCAGGCTTTGACTTGACACGTAGTTTAACTTCTATATTAATAACATAATATTAATATAACAAACTGGTCCGCGATTTTTGATTGGCGTGGCTATGTCGTTGGATTTGATTTTTGGAGGGGATTTACAATCTCATAGCACAGTCTATAGAACATTTTGATAGCCGGCTTAGGAGAGCCAATTATGTATTCTAGAAATGTCAACATTTGGATCTACTCCTTTGGCAATTACTGCAGTCTGTGTCTCTTATTGGAATTAATCTTTCAATTCGGATAAAAAAACCTAAAAGATCTCTTATAATAAAATAGTATTTCACACGAAGGTATTACCTATATTCTATTATAATATTATGCTATAGGTTCCACCCATACCACGACCGCGGTATATTATAATATAATATAATATACGCCGCCGTCGAGTGTGAATCACCACGGCGACGATGACCCGAGAGAAAGCCGTACGATATCGTTTTTTGTACGAGTGCGGAGTGGCAGTGAAATTTCTATTTGGCATCGGTGGCGGGCGGGAGGGGGATCCGTCGTGCATGCGCGCCCGGACGTTACGTGTGGCGGTCGGTGAAGACAATGTGCGCGCGGCGGCGGCGGCGGCAGGAGTCAATACCCCTCCGACTGAGACGACTGCGACGGCCCGACGACGACTACGACGACGACGACGACGACGACGCGTTGGGCCGGCGGCGCGACGTTCTCACTCGGACGTGCGCGCGGTCTCGTCTCCTCTCTGTCGCGCGCACGCACGTCCGCCGCGACAAATAGCCGCCCGAACCCACCGCGCGCCACTTCTAGACCGCGGAAGAGATCTCGCACCTCACCCACCGGCACCCGCGATCGACGCGTCAAACGCCAATTTTCAATTACGTTAAACGCTAATCGGTTTTTTTTATTTTTTTTTTCCGTTCACGACCTATATATTTTTATATTATTGTTATTGCTGTTGTCGTCGTCATCGCATCTGTTTCAATAAAATATAGGCTGGTCGCCGCCTCGCAAACGGTATTCGGCAAACGTCTAATTTCCCGTTCGGTTGCGAGCCGTAAGTCGTCTTTACTTTCTGAGGAGTAAAATAATACATTGAAATATTTCGAACGTGAAAGAGAACCCGCACACCGCGACCGTCGTGGGTGGACCCGATACGGTTTTTATTCGCCGTGGCTACCGTGTACCAGAGTACCGGTTATGCCTAACCTAACCGTCTTCGGGTTAAGACAATTTGATTACCCGCATTAGTATAATATTATGGTAATAAATAAACAGTAAATCGACAGAACGCGCGGAGACAACGAAAGTAAAATCGGAATGTAAAAGTTTCAAAAATTATATAAATAAAAATATTGTGATCATAATATCAGTGGGCGTATCGTTATAATGGTGTCTATCACATCCGCGTTATAATATTATTACTTAGAGTGTACAGCATCGAGTCATGACAATATTATTATTTTTGACGAGCGCCTGCACAAAATTAAACAGTGGACAACATTGTTATTATATTAATATTATTGTAATATGCGTCGATGAAATGGTGTGGCGTGTATAATATTATATTATTTTATGATGATGACGACGACAAAACAGCGAGCTTGGCATTGACGCGATGGGCTCGCTTTTATGTATTATACACACGCATAAAAAACGTAAAACAAAACTCGATAAAAATAATTGTCGGATACGCCTACGCGGTGGTATAATGTTATACAATAACGATACTAATAAACGTAATGATGCGTATGAGTAACGGGAAAAATAATATATAGATTCGCTTGCGCGGAGAAAACAATAATAGGCGCGATCGTGGGAACGGTCACTCGAAATCGACTACGCAGATTTCCTACTGCCCATAATATATACCTTCGTATACCTATCAAAATGGCGGTGGCTACTGGCTAGCCGCGAATAAGCAACATATTTTGGTATAGTCGGATGTGAAATAAATATATTATATAGGTTGCCAGAAGGCACGCGTCATAAGAACGGTCGATAACGCGATCGGAGATCACTATTCACTGCTATATTCACTATATTCAATGATTTTATGATAATAGTTAATATGATAATAAATAATTTAGTTACATTGTTTTTCCGCAGTGTGGTTGTCGATGGGTGCGCGATGGTGTCACGAAAAAACTGACGATGACGAGACTTTTTCGAACTGGGACCCCGGTATGCGCTATCACTCGATATTAAAATATGTATAGGTACAGGGTGGGGCGTAGTTACTTCCTTATTTTAAAAAATCATTTTAGGAGCAAAAGTGTTAGATATTTTGGGGGAGGCTCAACATTTTGATCTATACATAGTGATAAACAATTTTCATATATTCGACTGTGGTGTAATATCTTCATTTTTTTCGGGAAGTTGTACAAATACTTGGAGCCATCCAACCCAGTCATCCTGCTATTTGTACCTATGAAAACCACTATAGATATAAAGGAGATATTAATACTATACAAATCCAACAGCACTGCAGAACTAACTGGTGAGACTAAAACAATTAATACAAACAAAATAATATATAGGTATTACATGGTTATAGGTACATATAAGTCAGGTAATGCTAAGGAATATCGATTGTCTGCGATAAGATAATAACCATGTATTTAGAAGGAATATCAGTGGCGCATCCTTTACGAGAAATATTTATCTATATTATAGGCGTGTGTTGGAGCGGTACTTGGTATGCCACTGATTTGCTCATCTCCTGACATTTTATAATTAGAGCGCTAAAAGTTAGGTCCCCAGAAGCCAGTATTTGATCTGCAATTGTTGCGTAATTTGACTTTAAATTTTTTTTGAACAAATTGTGATGAAAAAACTTAATAACAATAAAAATTCAGTGATAGGATTACTCATAAATGTTATAATGAAATGTAAGTACAACATTTTACATGTATGCGTGTAAAAACCATCGTTTTTAATATAAGAGAAGTATATCATGACCCAAAATCGTTTGAATTTCATTATTAATTATATTAAGTCTACCTACTATTTACAAAGCAATAAATGGCTTCAAATATTGATTTAGATTTAATAATAGACGAATTCAATAATTTAAGTATAATATAGCAGTCGTCGTTCATTATACATTTTATACTATATTATTTTTATTATAATTATATGTTGTATGATACTGTAAAAAAAAATTAATTGATACGTTCATACATAATAATTAATTACTCGTCTTGGTATATTGGAGAAGGCCCAAAATATAAAAAAAGAGACCCAAAAATACTGTGAGCTGATCGAAATTGAGGTCTGCGTAAACCTACGCGTGAAATAATATGAAAATAATATATAATAATATGTAAACACCACGTCGGTGTGTATAGTATTACCAGTGTACCGGATAATAGTTGAGATAGGTATGTTTTTGTGTGATACACGACTCCGAATATCTAAAGATAAAATTCGAAAAGGAGTATATTATTCACAATGAAAATGGTTCTTGTAAAAATTCTCGCCGGCTATATACATAAAATAAATCGTGGTTATCCCTAATACTGCAGTTACTAAAAAATGTGATATAATATATATCCCGTGAGCTCTAAATACTATAGGTATATTATATATTTATATGTGTATGCGAAAAGTCATATCATATACTTAACACCCTACGTTCTTGTAGTAAAAATATCCAATAAACATTTGCAAAATAAAATATTTCACAAAGTATCACCCGCCCTGCAGAATAGGGAGATACTTTTTTTCACGCGTATAACTTGTTATAGTTTATTCTACATTTCTACATACGTATAAATTATGAAGCTATATTATTGTTCAAGCACCTATTATGGGTGGTATACGTATATATGGTTATCATATACATTAATAATATAGTAATGTGTAACATATGGCGTAAATAAATAAATGTTAAAAAAAAAATAATATCCACGATAATATAAGTAGGTATTCGATCCGCGGTATACCTACATAATATTATTATATTATGTACCTACTCACAACCGCATTATTATAATATCATTATTATAGGTACAGCGAGAAGGCTGCGTGAGTAGGTCGCCTGGCGTACAGAGGTGGATTCGTGGGAGGGGAAACTAGCGCAGGTAGATTTCAGCGGAAAATTTGATCGCGTAAAAAAGTAAAACTACAAGGCACGGGCACAGCAGCAGAGTAAAACTGAAAAACTATATTCGCGTTAAGATCGGCAATAAATGATCTAACGATGCTCACAAATCAGTTCTGCAGTCGGACACATATACCTAATCAATAAACAATATTATTATGCATATAAGTACTGATGTATAATATGTACGCGTAAATCGATTATTTTTAAAATATCAACTAAAAAATTACTGAACACGTGCTATTTCGAGTAGCAGCATATCAACGTGTCGATCTCGAACGATTTCATAGTCGATCCCCTTTTGTTAGAACTTATTACATAATATATTTAGTATAAATATACAGTTATACATATATATTTAAGATTAATCTGTTTCTGTGAAACTTCTATTTCTCACGCGAAAGTTATGAAAGCTGAATACCGAGCTACACTTTTTGATGATAATTTAAAGCAGCGTTTTCGTTTAACAGTATAAGTGACTATTCCCTAGTTTATAATTAACTGGGCAACAATATGCAATGACACGCTTCTGCGCCAATTGTTTAGTTTTAATTTATTTTGAAATTGTTTAGTAATTAAACACTTATTTTCAGATAACTTAGCACTAAAATCGTATATTTATATAAGTATGTTTATTTAATTAATATTATAGTGATAAATACTTAAAAAAATATTTTTTTTACGTTAGTCGACCTTTTAAGGAAAAATATATTCTCCGCAGTAGATCGAACCTTTTAAGTTTTTATAGCGACATCAAAATACAAAAACAATAATTATAGTTAGGAAACGTATTCTTCTGTTGTATACTCGTAATAATAATAATATAATATATCGACTATATACGAGCCGCTGCAGAGGGGGGAGGGCCACCGCGGAGTGACGGGAGAATATTTAGAACCGGTACCAGCTATATAATATAATATCTCGCTCAAACGAGCGGTGCTCGCACAAAACCCGGCAAACCGTGACCGTCCTCGTAATAATATAATATAACACTCAAACAGTGTTTATTAGCTGCGATACGTTCTTTTTATTCTCCCATACGATTTCCACGCGTTTCAAGCGATATTATTTATATGCATACATATTACAGCCAACTCGCCGTCGTCTCCGCAGCAGAGTATTTACCTACAATAATGCTGCAGAGCTGCTCTCGTTTCCGACGTGTTACGTACTGCAAATGTACAATATTATAATATATAGGACCCGGCGAAATACGCTGTGCAATGTTTCGACATGAATTATTTATGCACCGCCGTGTGGGGGCACGCAGTGTTGTTTTAGTCGTACTATACGTACCATACTCGGTAGGTAATATCGCGATTTCACGATGAATAAAAAATAATAATAATAACAAAATTTCTATATTCCACGCGATAGCGAAAAACGGCGCAACACAAATATAGCCTGTAGGTATAATAATATTATAATTTATAATAATTACAGTATATAATTATGATAATATATTGCACATCATATAATAACGTCCACCGACAGCTGTTCGTAAAACGCTTCTCATTAGGTAGGTACCTATTTTTTTTTTTTTTTTTTTTAATTTTGCTTTTCTTTGTTGGTTTTGCGATCTACAATAATATATTATATAATGTAATTGGCGATCGTGTAAGAGAATTTAAAGGCAATGGTATCCTGTCAATTATATTAAAAATCTTTTGTTGATTTTTTGGTCCAAACTATTTAAATCAAATACCAACCGTTTATAAAAGAAAAATATTGCCTGTGGGGTATTGAATGGGAACAAATTAGTTTATATGTTTATTATAGTTTAGGTGGCTTTTCTCGGATTCATTCAACTCACAAAAAAAGTCCGCATTTAATGTTGTCATTCGTACGTCTGTAAAATAACCAATTGTATTTTTCTTTTCTTTTGATACCGTCGCTGTATACTACGCTATTGAGTATAGTCTTTTTTGTAAATATTACCTATATAGTATATTTATATATAAGTATCATCATATTGTATATATTCACCGCTATGTTTAACTCTCTACTCCATCACAAGCTTTTATGCTTACAGGAGTAGTTTGTTAATTATGTTATTATATGTAAACACACTACACACATATATATAGATTGGTTACGATAAAAAATATATATTGTTACATTCGCGGTCGCGGTATAAGTAGCAAGTAGGAGGTATACCTACACGATTTTCCACGTCGCTGTCAATGCTGTTAAATTATTAATATTGTCAACAAGTAAAGTGTGCACAATAATACGACGATAACATGATACATTTCGTCATAATATATAATAATATATCGTTTATCGTTTTGTTATATTATATATAGCCATTATTAGGTGTGGTATACCGTTGAGTAGCCGAATAGACTAAAAAATGGCTAGGAAAAATAATTTCAATAAATTCTAATACTGTATAATCCACGCATGTTTTATGTGTTTCAATTTTCAACTCGCTGCACATACAAACGATATTCGACTGGCATAATAATAACAATATTAGACGCCAATTATTTTAAACAAATTTAGATTAACGATCTCTCGACCGTGTAGCGCGCTGCAGCGGTATACGCGTCGTGTACACGCGCACGCTCGACGGCAAGGCAAAGAGGAGATATTTCTGTGATCCACAAGACGCGCGCGTGTGTGTGTGTGTGTGTGTGTAGTGTAGTGTGAATGTATCGCTTTGTGCCGTTAAAATATGTGCTCGAGACGTTCTGGTTAATAGCCAGTAAACTGCAACCGTTCTATTTTGATTTTGTAGGTCTTTTTTGTTACGGTTGGATCAATAGGTCGTCGAAATTCCCTCTAAACTGCAACGCGCTGCAGCGACACGCAGCAATATAATATGTATACATCATACATGTATATATGTCTTATAACCAACAAATATTGGATTAACGTGAGTCCGAGACTCGATTATAAGCCCCCTCCTTCTTCACTGTTGATCACACTCCCCCACACCCCCTCGACGACAACTTTGCGGCCGCGACAGTGGTATAAATTGTGTAGAGATATAATTATTAAACTCGTGGATATTATTATTTATACATATATGGAATGCATGTATATAAAATGTAGTCAAGTGTGATCGAAGAGCGCATACTAGTTAGGTACCTACATGTAATTAATAGGTGTGGTATCATAATAATAACGGCGATAAGTGGAACCACAATGCAAACATTTATATACATCATACTATTTTAGTTTGTACTTTGTAATAATAACTTGGAAACACTGACTAATTAGTAGATAATTACAATAGTAAAAAATAAATAAATAACATTGAAATTAATTATTCAATTAAAAAATTGGCAGATGTCGGATTGATAAAAAAAATTGCCTTATCGTAACCGCACTAACCAGTAGTCATCTATATAACCACATATTATAACCACTATGGTAACTGAACTGGTAGACACTTTGCTCACAGTAAACCGTATAGTATGCGTGTTATACATAGTATGTATCTTCATATTGTATACAATATTGACTATGATTCTACTGCATATTTTGTATAATATTAGCTGTTTTACACGTATACGAGCGACTCCAAATCCCGTCCAGCAGCGGCCAACGCCGATATGTTTGGACTCCAGTGGCGCGTATCTAGTGGGAGGCCCCTGGTCCAGGTCCCGTAGTGAAATTTCAGATTCAATTAAAACATCAGATGATGCGTTTTGCTTTATGTACAAACTATATACTACATAACCGTACGTCCATACTCCGTGGTCATTATGTAGGTCCTATACGTACTTTCAATTTCATACATGAGGTTCTTTGTTTTTATTGTCATGTATTTATAAATTATGAATATTGTATATTTGCTGATAAGTGATAACCGCATCAATGCTTAAGAGTTATGTTTGCACACGTTGATGGTGCGTTCTATTGTTTTGAAAAGGATTATTCCTTCCCGGTTTGTTTACACTATTTACTGGAGTTTTTCAACACTATAATATAGGTTGATTATACAAACGTTTTTTTGTGGAATTAAAAGAAAATGTTAGGTTGCAAGGACTTGCTTCGATGACTAAGTGGTATCGTAATATAACATTACATATAGACAAAATTGTCAATATTTGAAAAAAAAGGGCATTTCACATAGTATTTATTATATAAAAATAAATACCTATTTTATAAATAAAATCGAGCAATATTTTTTCGTATTGTTCATTTCATAGCTGTAACCACCAGACTCCCTAGACAATTTCTAGTAATGGAGTGCTATAATAATATGTTTAACTACTGTAAGTTTAACCCCTGTCTCTCCTCCAACTATAATAATATGCACAAATTATACGCAATACGTGTGTTCGATATCAATAACTCAAACTATAATAATCTTTTGTAACGTTATATATTCCGCTGCAATACGCGATTATGCCCAGCCGCCAAGATTCGCGAGTAGTATAACGAGAGAAAAGAAAAATTTTTGTTTTCGATAAATATACGACGAAAAGCGGAAAACATTACAGGTACGGGCGCTGCCCAATGTAATATAATATATAATATATATTTACTGGACGCGGCTCTGCAGGTGAGACCGCCTGTCAGCGTCGATTTTTCGTTGGTTTTCGTTTCGTTTTTGCGTACGTGTAAGAGACGCACGTTTAATACGACGGCAGCGATCGTGCAGCGTGATACGTAGGTGTATTCGATAGCCAATATAATATATAATATATAAATAAATCTCGATCTCGCGGCTAAGACTATATAGCCGCATCGCGCGGAAATGCTCTCTTCGACTTATCATTATATATCTTGTCAGCGGTTTCGTAAAACCGTTCAGTGAAACCGCGGTGTCGAGAAAAACGACTTCTTGGAAACGAGATTTCCGGTGATATATATAGGTATATACAGTAGGTATATATTATACTCGCATGTGCACGTCATGAACGTGAGACTTTTGGAGTAGAGGTATATGCCCACCCCTGCACCTGTCCGCGATATCGTGTTTGCGGATAACGTAAAAAAAAATGTAAGCACCGTGTCTTTGTAAAATCAATACGCATATATATAATAATACGCGTATACAGATCGCAAAAACTGAATAAAACGCAAGCATTACGATTTGTCACATATTTCTGCCAAATATCGGTGAGTTGCAGGTATAGCCGGACCTATAATAAGCGAATGCAATAACTGACGACCATCTGATAGCTGCTGCAAACAAGTTGTGTCCCTCGATTTTTTTCAGATTACACGAGTTTTGTCTAATTAATACCTATATAAATTAAAAGTAAATATATCTACACAAATAAATTTTAATAATATTACACATTAGGCAAACATCTAAATCGTGGAATTTGTCCATTACAATATTATAATATTATTTATACGACAATATTGTTTCATCATATTTTATAACTAATACAAATGTAAAATAAAAATGATTACACGTACAGGGAAATGTTCAATAAAATAATTTTTATAAATTCAAATCGAGAAATCTCGTCGGGACACAACTCGTTTACTGTGATCCTATATTTTATATTATATTAATGATCCAACTGGTCAGCGAAAAAGATAAATATCTTCAGCCTCGTGAGTCGGCTGCAGCGACCATTACATATACTGTCGTCTTTGACGCGATCACAAAATCTTTTTTTCGCTGTGCATATAATAATATATGAAATCGGTCATGTCATCTATCCTTTAACACAGGGGCCGGCAATAGGCGGCCCGCAGGCCATGTCCGGCCCGCGGAAGAGAAATAACTGGACCGCCAAAAATTTTCTTAATTTTCCTATATATTCTATGTATCACTCCCCCTCCCTTCATAACAAAAATTAAATAATATTGAAATCGATTTCATTAGGCGCTGAGACAATAATAACGGTTTATGATTATCTGTGTTGTTGTTGAAGCCGCAGTCACGGCTTAAAAAATAAATACATTAATGATAAAATTAAGCTTAAGATTTTTTTGGCCCTCAACATTTTTTTTTTTAAATATCTGGACCGCCATATAAATTAATTGCCGACCCCTGCTTTAACATATCGTTGTGTAAAAATCGTTTTCTATTACGATTTCAATTTTTTGAAACTTCGGTTGGTATTATATGGTACATTAAAACGATCGATATAATAATATAATCTGCATAGTTCACTGCGTTAAAAATGATTTCAATATTGCAGATTTGTCATAAAATTATAACCACTTTCGCGTTTCGCATCTACCCACCCGCTGCAGTATATTTTGCACAACCTACACCGTAAATCACGAAAGAGAATATTTTTTACTTATTTATCGCCACTGCAGTTTGTCAGTAGCGTCGTTCTTTTGAAAAATATATATAGATAATATTAGGTGTATTCTAGAAATCTATGGAACAAAAACACATTTTGTTTTTAGCATGAACTATGAATTGTATTATTTTTGTTTCGATATTATATTCATTATTCACTGCAAATAACAATAATTAAAAGAGTAGAAGGTATATGAGGTACGATAACATATGATGTTATACATGATATATCGATAAACACGATGCAGAACTTCTCGAAGTGATTATACTCGCTGATATATCGATGCGATTTCTATATAATATCAAATATGCGTTATACCTATCCATATACAGTGATAACTCTTTACAACGAAAAACTCGTTAACATTACATAATAATAAATGGTTGTTTACATAATAATTTTTTTTTAAACCCTATTTAATATTTATTACAAAAACTCTTTATAACGAAAAAAACTCTTGGTTCCTTAAAATTATCGTTATAGACAGTTTTCAACCGAACGTATGTCCTGACTGACTGACTGATCAACTTAGTGTCTAAACTATGATAGCTTTATAGGGACTTGTCATTTTAACAGTACCTGCATACAACAATGTAATGATGGTGTTTTATAAACGGATTTTCCAAAATTCGCATTTTAAAAAGGTACGCAGTGCTCAAACAAGAATTTTTGTTTATACATGGTTGCCATTGGTTACATGAAATAAAATTATTATTATGATTGTATATTATTTGAACCTGTATTTCTGCCATCCTGTACATCCCTGACATTTAACTTAACCGACAATTTGTCCTCTGGCCAATAAATGCATTGGTTACCATTTATTTTTCTTTATTTTTTATTTAAAATATTCAACCAGGTAACGTAACGTGGCTTTCACGGTGTACTTAAAATTAGTGAATTGTGAATACATAATTATAAATAACCTTAAAATATTACTTCATCATGCATAAAATATTATCTATTTGACGGGCAACTGAGTGCTGCACGGGGTTAGCAAGTATGTTATATAATAAAATGCATCGTTCTGCAGATAGCTGATACTGCAGCGACATTGCGCGCATTTATATAGGTAGACATTTCGTCTCGCTCGGTGTAGCCATATATGTAGGTAATTAATGTTTTCAGTGGACTTTAAAAAATACCAACGGTGACGATGATTTTGGAATTTTTTATATCCGCACAAACTACGGCGAGTTCACTCAATATAGGTACTACTACTATCTATCAAGTTCCCGTGCGCGTGCGTATACATATATATATATATATAATATTCCGAAAGAGATAAATGCGCTCGGACATGTCCCGCGCGATGTCAGACCTATGCTACGAGTGTTGTACCTATGTAATATACATTATACCTTATACGTTTTCGACACAGTGTGTACACATATAGGTAACTTATACGGACGTACGTATACTCATACGTAGACAGGTACACCGAGATGATAATTCTTCACGGTTTTTTTTTTCGTTCGTTTTGTGTTTTTTTCCCTGTTTTTTTTTTTTTTTTTTGTTTTGTTTTCCCCCGATTATCGCAGCCGTTCCTCTACACATACATAATGATTAGTTGTTCGACAAAAGGTATGTTGTATTATATACACGTGTTAATTATACGTATTACGACAATAATAATTGTGTCGGACCGGTTTCGGAAACCTAAATTGCTTTCCATAACGTCCGCATATACATACACACATACATATAGGTACATTATATACATATATATATATTATATGCCTATATCCACTCGCGCGCTTACCTTTATATACGGCCGCACACATGATCCTTCATCTGCACATCTCCGGGAGAATACGACGCATATTTATAATATACGTGTACAATATAAATATAGAATGTATATATTATGATAGATATATATGTATAATGTGTGTACCCATATAATATTACGATCACGATGTATATGCGTGCGTAAAATTATACGCGTATGGCGTGTACGACGTGTTTGGAATAATACATATGTACATAATACGAGTACATATATATATATATATATATATATATATATTGTGATCGCGCGTCAAAGTTTTCCCGCCGTCCGGCGCGAACGACAATAAAATACCTACTTACATATTATACTATACCTCTTATGTGTATCGGAAAAAAAAAAAATCCGTTTTCAACAATCAGTGTAGATGTGTCGTACGTGTATCGTGTTGAAGATGACAATGACGACGACGACGACGACGACGATGATGATGATTTAAACGGCTGCGGTGGTCGGCAACCTTCAAGCCGGCGCGCGGCGACTGTTCCATCACTCATAAAATACGCGCGTGGTCCGCCTGCAAAATATGTTTTTACGAAAATCAATTCGATGACCACTGTAATGAATATTGTTCTCGACGACAGAAGTATCATTATAAACGTTAAACCGAATAAACAGTATTATTATATATTTGTTACGACTTGACGTACGCGTGACACATTGTATAGAGTATATTATATTAATATAGGTATATACTGCCGGGTAGCTATTTTCCGCCGCATTGATCGCAAATCAATAGTTTTGTTATGATTAGTGACTACGAGTAAGTGCAAGCAAAAAAAAATAGTCAACGTCCTTTCTCGGAGCTTAAGCCATGTCCACTCCGAATTTCATAAAAATCGGTTCAGCGATTTTTTAGGTTTAGCCGTGAAAATGTAACAGACAGTGAGTTACTTTCGCATTTATTTAATAAATATATAACCTAGCATAAGATTACACTTTTATTTTGTATTCATATATGCTCGTTGTTATAGTTTTAACGGGGCGGTCACTGCAGGCTGATTTTGAAAATCAACGATCATTGGCAGCCCGCAAAACATCTCGAGTCCAAAATTTGATCCGGGAGTTCACAAAAACATTATTGACCGGCGACCTTCACTTCAGATTTACGGTATAGGTATAGACGACATACGCCGATATACCGGCTGACTATATGTAATGTGGCATGTTATACATAATATTATACTAGATATCAGGTCCGTAGTCACCGGAGGAGGGTCAAATCCCTCTTATCCCCCTCACAACACGGAAAGTACATAAATGTATTTACAAATATTTAAAACTGCAAGCATATATATTTGAGTTTTTTTATTTATTTACTACGCTAGCCTCCCTCCCTCTTTTATTAAATTCCCGTCCACGGCACTGCTAGATATTTAATTAATTATATATATATTAAATTACTTTTAACGCTATGATATTGTAGGTATGCAATATGCGCGCTTATATACGAGGACGCTGACAAGTTAATTTTAATTACACACAAAGATGGAATTATTAATTATTATTGTTGTATATTTATGTACATAATACTGCATCACCTCAAGTGGCTTTTACAATCATTATTTTGTATTGCATTATTTTACGGGTCACGGAGTCCACTTCCTCTCTACAACAGTCGTCTCTACCTCTCCTCTGATGCTGCGGCACACTTTCCGACGACTCTCCTGGCCGTACTCGAATCAGTCACCCCGTAGTCGTATATAGTTATTAGTTACAAGTAAACGTACACTCACGACCAATGATGTTTAAAATAATAACTAAATACTATGTCGTATATGCTATATATGAATATAACTGCAGTTATGACGTTTATATGCACTGCATCACGGAATTGCGTTGGTCATTAGTCATTATATATTATATAATATTATATATTGACCGAAATCACGCAGCGCTGTGGAGTTAAAATACGTATAATTAATTATACTTGAAGCGTTTGTTGCTGTGGGGTTTTGCGACGGGGTGAAGGGTGGAAGGTGAGCGTCGTCTTTCTCAGATATTATATATATATATATATATAATAATAATATAATGAGAGTTAACGAAATTTGGTTTTCCACCGATCGTCTAAAAAATTGTTATATTATATTATTATAATATAGGTACTTACGAATTACGTATCATCATTCATTTATTTTCTGAACATGAATACACATAGGTAAGGAAGTTATAAAATATAATACATTTTACACGCGTGTGTTTAATACAATAATATTAAATACCAATGGTATAATAATTCCATACCAGCTGTACATTTCTACGGTGCTGGAGACAAACGCTAATGCGGGTCGATTTTGTTGCTGCAGTATTATTGGGACTCGTCAGGTTTTTGGCGCGGTACCTATTAATTATTATAATATACTAGTTATGTAAAAAGTTTAATTTTTTTTTCGTCTTACAAACTAGAAAATTTGACCTCCCTTGAATTCGGCGCAGTCGTTTTTAGAAAATAAATTTGAAACGATGTCCGGCCACCGTGTACACGCTGTTTGTGTTATATTATGTTACACGTGTATATACATGACATACATGTAGCATGTAGGCAATTGGACAGTTGAACGGCTTCAATACGTATATTGTTTTATGAACGTATTCGTGTGCACACTCGGGACTCTTGCGTAACGCCAGCTGTATAATACGCGTCGCACGCGCTTATATCGATCAATCGAGGCGAAACGATATGGCGTGTACATATTATTATATTAAAATATTATTATATGCCTACACCTTCCTATAAACTGTGATAAAATATTGTTCTGACAATCGAGTCGTTAAATGACTACTTTTTTTTTATGCAAAAATAGTGGTGTAAACATAAGTTTAGAACACCTTACATAATCATTATCCCCGTTGTGTCCATCCATCCGGTCGTCCGTCCCTTAGTTATCCATAATAAAATTACGATATTTATTTACTGTCCGTAGTTAATGCGTACGCCGTATGTACACAATTTCATGATTGTTTGTATCAAGATATTTAATCACGTTTGTTGGTATTAAAGACGATTACTTATTATTGAATAAGTATTTTATACGGATTCATATTAGCCGAAATATACTACCAAAAATATTTATGTTACCAAATTCTTTTTAAATGTATCGTATTTGGAATTATAGTGTATTGCGTTGTATTAAAATACGTTTGGAAACCTGGAATTTAGCGTGCTCGCAGGTGAGCTTGACTAACTTGTTTTTTATTTTTTTTTAACAGCAGCAGCAAATTATAGGTAGGTATATAGGTATTAATATTATATCTTATTCAAATAATAAATGTGTTTCGAAAAACTCTGGAAAAATCGTCGGAATTGCAGTAAATTCTTTATAGGTAACTACTGAGTAATAATCGGACGAACTGGACGAGTTTGGGAGTTTTAATATTATTATTTTAATTTTTAACGCTGCTCCTCGGCCGAATGTACTTACCCTCTATTTCGTCCGCTCGTTTTTTTAAAACTTTTTACGACGTTGTGACTCGGTGACTGATCTGGAACTCTGCATAATATGTATATTATTCATACGATCGGCGGTCAAACGCGTATTACCTATAATATGTGATATAATATATACTCCTATAGACGGCAGATTACGATTCCACCGACACGGCATTGATACGGCATGCTTTACGTGCACTCAAATAATAAGAGGCATCAGATCCGCCCTTTACCCTGTAAATCACTCCTTTAATCTGCTAAATATTTACAAGATGTATATGTCGAGTCCATTGTCACATATTATGCAGGTCAAGTAGAGGGAGCTCTAATAACTAACGCAAGCTGGAGAAAACTTGTGAAGTAGTGCAAAACATAGCCATTCGAACAATAATGGCCCGGTTCCCTCTGCAGGTATTTGTTCGGGACACCGTCATAGGAAATTCAACACAAATTCCTTCTATACCATAAACATTCAGAACTCAAAGAACATGCTCAAAAAATTGTATAAGACAGACCACAGTCACGATCGCCTACAAAAAATAGGCCAAAACATATCGGCTCAGACGAAATCAATAGAAAAAGACCAGCTGATGGTGAGCTGACCGCGTCTGGCACTTGACACTACCTCAAGCACACTCGCCTCCTACTCTGATGAATCTGAGGGGGGCTAAAAACCCCGTAACTCGGGAAAAGGACGTAAGTCCCTCCAACCATACGATGCGATGCGATGCGATGTAATATAGGTACGTGGCGTGACACCTCGCTCGTATACTATATTCTACAGTTTTTTTCCACCGAAGTCATATATACTGTCATATATTGTTAGATTATACGACCTGCACACAGCACGAAGCGCTTGTAAATTTGTAATAATATAACATTTGTAACGTTACAAAGTTACCGTTTAAGTTTTATTAAATGAGTACGTAAAGTATTTAATAATAATAATAATAATAATAAGCGTTGGCTTTTCGTTGCGCGCAGACTCCGGGTAACCCATTCATTCGTCTCTATACATATAGTCATATAAATGCGTGTACCTACAATATGATATAGCCGCGCGAAGAAAATATTATAATATTCCCTTTGTTAGCATAAATATAATATGATATTTATACACCGCCGCGGCCGGGTCACCGTCGAGATTATCCTTTTTATATAACGGGCGACCGCGAGACGACTGCGCGCGTATAGTATTAACAGCGCTTTTATAAATGATATTATGTATATAAGTTAAGTCGTGTGTTCAAACCGCCATTTGTGCGTGGTAGATAGTATAAGTGGTTAAAGTCTCGCGGGAAAGAGGCTCTTTGCAGTCGATCTTACGTCCGGAAAATCGCTATTGAAAATTGCTCGGTCGATTAACCTAGGTGGATACCCGCTTATACGAACATATAGCCAGTAGATATAAAACCATATATTTTGAGAACGATTATTTTCATATTTTATACGGCACGCGATTCTAAAATAGTGATATATTATATTATACGCCGATCGGAGAGTGGCTTGAATAATTTAAACGCACCGGAAAATCACGAAAAAAATAAATTGTACCAGTGACGTGTTGTATCGAGAGAAACAAAATAATTGGTGTTGCTCAAATAGGTGCAGACTTTCCACTTGTAGTATATTGTTATTTATCGATAACAAATGTTGTTTAATTCACTAATTCAATTAATAGTAGGTTGCGTTTTTTTCCCTATAGTTGAACGCATCCTTTGGAAAAACTTACTATAATTCTGTGACTTTTAACTATACGTATTATAAGCAATATCGTCTTTCTAGATTATATTAATACTTAATTAGGTATTAACTGCAGCATTGGTCTTCAGTCAAAACCCGCACCCGCCCGCCCTCCCGACTATACCCATTTCTTTAAGATGTTGCACGTGGGCAATTGGGCCACGCACTTACACGCCTCTGAAATCTGAATATTGTGCATACTCGAAATCGTAATTTGTTTTTTATATATTTTTTATGCCGCGTGCCGTGTACCCGTGTACATAATATATGATATATAATATGTGCGTGTGTTTGTCCGTCTTCAATCGGGTCCGATGGCGTTGCGGTCAACCAGAAACGGTAGTGAGAACTGGCCGGGCGGATGATCGGTTTGCTGGCGGGTCAGCGAGAGGGGCGAAGAATCCAGGCTAACGACGGACGGACGGACGGACGGATATAATTTGATCGTCTCCGCCGAAAACGGACGTTTTAATTTTCGGATCGGTACCGCGGATGTTGGCAGTGCGTAAAATATAATAAATAACGGCAGTCGACCGGAGTCGCGATAGTATGTAAATGGTTTACGCGAATAATCGCTATGGTCGCGGGTACATTTATTTTTTAATCGAAGACCGCACTCACCACCGGCTACGTGCTGCTGCAGGTATTTATGGTATACCTTTTTTTTAAAATTATTTATTTATACGCCTCAACTGCTATGGTTATTGGCGTTTCTAAAAAATACAACGCCTTAATGTTGAATGATAATTATTATTTTAAATAATACGATAAGTAAATAGTATTTTTGAATTACATCGTGTGATGAAAAATTAAATTAAATTAAAAGCTAAGTGTGCAATATATTTTTTGAAACAAGTTCGGATCTTTGAGGAATTTAAATGGCGTATCTTTATGTATCATATTATAATCATATGACATTCTTGAGACACACAAGAGGCCCGGTAAAAATTCGACATACCCGAACACCTCCACGACGCACTTGACCCCAATGAAGACACTATTAAAAAAAACTCCTGTTATTTATGAAATATATTAAATTTTACAATTTAGTTCGCAGGTCAATTTAAGCATGTAATACAAGCCAACGTCCAGTTATCGAGGCTTTAACTGAAAAAAAAATGTATCATACGTATATATTTATCATACGAATTAAAAATCATTGAGAGACGTTCGGATTTCACCTCGTCATCCGAAAGTCATGGTTTTATATGTCCTCGCATAATATAGGTATATTGTAATCGTATACCTACGAAGTACCTACCTATATGGGAAAAATATTTATGCATGTATCAGCTCATTTCGTCGCACATATAGTACGCTATATAGTGCAAACAGACGACTTCGTTCTCGTACCGACGACAGCAGTATATTTTACCTATAATGCCGATCCAACAAATCGATGTAAACGTACGTAATATGTAGTATATAATATTATAATTTATAAGTCACCGTCGTCATAATGCCTATATGTATTATATTATAAATATCGTGCGGCGGCCGGCGGATGACGCCAATTGCCGCCCGTTGCCCCGCGGACGAGCAGACTCGACCGGTGGCCGCAGGAAGATAATACATGATAGGTAAATACCTGTATAAGGAACAGAGCATATCATATTATTATATTTATTGTGAAACTTGTATATAATGTACCTAAGCGGGTGCACAACGAATTAACTATAATTGTATATTATATCTACATACGTATACTTACAATTAAACAACGCGTTATTCTTTGTACTGGCCGAATCACCGCAAGCACGCTCCCCCCTATTTTTTCAAATTCCAATTTTTGGAATTTTTATCATTCTATTAAAGACGATATTATATTTTAAAAATCTTAACACTTTTGGTACTACCTACCTACTTAAGGAGTGTCCTTGGCGGTACAAACTATTCTGTTTTACAAATGAGAAGCCCCTCAATAATTACTGTAAATTATTTAGTGGACAATTTTTTTAATCATTTTGAGGTACCTACCTAATTCAAAAATAATTCGAACGAGTAGTTTCTATCAGTACTGTTAACATGTGGGCTTGCAAAAATATAAA
Organism: Neotoxoptera formosana; assembly: GCA_022818045.1. Lineage (NCBI taxonomy): Eukaryota > Metazoa > Arthropoda > Insecta > Hemiptera > Aphididae > Neotoxoptera > Neotoxoptera formosana. The sequence continues at coordinate 46,403,558 of CM040632.1, read as the reverse complement.
ATATACTAAAATGATACACTAATAATATACTTTAATAATATAATATAAATATGTATAGGTAGGTATAATATTGGATCTAGCCGACATAATAATATATTATAGTGTTTATTATGCGTCTGGGACCAATTTTTAGAAACTATGAATGTTCAATATGTTGATGTTGATTAATATTTTGAATACAACTGCATTATTTGAGAAAAATGGGAGTGACATGCTCGATGGTGAATCACCCTGTATATATATATAGTGTCGTGTTATTGTTGTACACAAATGCAATGTATATAAAATACGCGTAGGCATGACGCGTTTGATTTTGTTCCTTATAAACTATTTTTTGCTCTTCTCTCTCTCACACTCTCTCTCTCTCACTCTCTTTCTGCATATTATTATATACGTCTGTCTCTCTAGCCGTCGTCCGACGTCAGTGTATATATATATATATATATAATATCATACTCACACACAGGCGCACGTAAAACAACAAAGCAAGAGTTACGGTTCTGCACACACACACACTACAGCGCGCGCGCGCATAACTATGTATATGCGTTACCGCCGCCACGTAATGTTTTCCTATTGACTAAAAAATTATAAGTAGGTCTCCGCGCGACAGAAGGTTATGCGCCGCCGACTATATATAATAATATATAATATTAATATTAATATCTACACATATACATATATAATATCGTACATTATACGCTACGCGCCGTTTGCCCCCTCCTGCAATGTGTGTATATGTGTGCGTAGGTACTTCGTTGGCGTCGTGTACGTGCAGCACGTAAGCGTATAGAATAAAATATAATAATATAAAACACCGTTTACGGTCTTCGCTTCTAACTAATATTTCGCGACGCATTAACGACGATAATTTTACTACCTATACACGCTATATTATAATCATGTGACGAAACGGCGAGTCTCCGAAACTCTCGCGCAGGCGCAGCTTGCATAGGTATACACGCGGTATAGCCGTATAGGACAGGCATAGGACGCGCTTAGCGCCTCCGAAAATCCAAAATTTCGTCGTCCAGCGATCGTTAAAAATAATAACGTAGGATACGTTTTGATCGCGCCAGTGAAAAGAGCTGCAGAGCTGTTTATATATAATAAAATTGTGCGTGCCGCGGGATAAACTGCAGCTTTTACTGCAAGTGCCTATGGACCGCGGTGCAGTGCAAAGAGAGTGAGGGGCTGGGGGGGGGGGGGCGTTAGTTTTGGCGATAAATTTCGTTTCACTGCAGCTCGCAGTCCGACTTCATAATGAGTATTGTATACATACGCGTGTGCAGGACGCGTAAAGTTAATGTACGTAAACTATCGGACTGAGTAGAACTTTGTTATCGAAATGGAAACACGCGCGTATATAAATAACGGATTTTCATCGCGATAAGATTATATATTATACTGCAATAGTATATATATTATATAATATTATATTATATTACGATCATATCGCGCGGTACAAACAGCGTGTCTGTCGCAAAACTCCGGAGACGATTCTCGGAAAAGTCCATTCCTTATATGAATAGGTATATATATATATATGATAGGGCGTGTACAATTACTATGTACATATACAGGCGTGTTGTCAGGATTCTTTTTAGGGGGTTGTCTTAATTTTATATAGTTAACATTACACATCACTCTCCATTGTAGTAATCAATCTTATATTCATATATATTATAATATCAAATATGAAATAGCAAAACTATACATGACGACATAATATTTTGTAGACATTTTAATCGTACTGTACACACATTTTTTTGCACAAATACGGTCGATGAGGAGGGGGGGGTGTTTTAACACTCAAATCAACCCCCTGGTCTACGCCACTGTACATATATATATATATATATATATATTAATATGCGTTAAACACCCACGCTCGATGCCGGGCAACAAACGCATATCGTATATGTGTAATAATATATAATATATGTAATGACCTATATATATAATAATACTCAATATAGTTGCACTAACCTATTTAATAATAACTGTATTACAACAATAAATTCTTGACGCTGGCGTAGTTCTCTGCATCGTATAGCTATAATATAATATAATTTTTTTTTTTAAAACAGCGTAATTTTCATTTTTCGGCCCAGTTCACGAAACGTTTTCACTGAGTCCTCCGAGGTTTTATCGTCATATAATATGTATATTATATTATATATATTACTATTGCTGTTATTATTAATATTAAACCATACATAATAAATGCATCGCATATATAATTATATCGCGTATATATTATAATATATATATATAGGTATACGGTGATGGCTTTCGCGCCTGCACGGACCTATCGTCACGATCCGCACGACGTGCGTTGTATTAAAATAATATGTACAATACAATTTATAAGTAGGTATATACCATATTATGACGGTTTTATATAGATCTACACGGGTACACGGGTACCATATTATTATGGTATATATTATGATGACGCCTCTAAGCGAGAGGGCGATATGTCGGGTGAAACGCGCGCGGGTATTGCGTCGCGGCGGCGGTCATTCCGAAGACCCTGCAGCAGACATGCGGCTAGTAGTTATATATATATATCTCGCTCGTTAATCGTCATTCATTTATAGTCATATTACATATTCTTAAATGTTGTTATTATTATTTGCGTATAAGATATTTTAGTCGGCGGGCCCAAAACCTATTTGGAAATCTATTTCGTAATCGTCGCGTGGTAAGTATAGCGACGCGCAGCCTTATATACGAGAGATTATATATCAACTTATACCGTCTCATATTATATATCATATTATTTGATTGAATCGGTGCATACTACTTATTTCTCAAATTGATAAGAGAAGGTAACATGCAACAGAACTGCGTTCAGTTCTATAGGTGAAATCTGAAGCATCCTTATTGATATCAAAGGTTGGTTGCATAGTTGACTTGCAATTGTGTGCCTTGTGCATACTTCGATGAAGGCTCAAACATTTTTCGTTTACATAAAATTAAAAGCTTTTCAACAATAATTTGTTTCTTAATCGGGTATAATAAATATAATGCTAGAGGTATAATAATCATTATATTATATGAATAACTACAAATTGTTCTTAGGCCGGTACTGCAGCACTCGTGTATGACCATCTCTAAAATATCACCTCCGCTATGGGAAGTAGTACAAAGTATTTATCTTAATACCTTTAGTAATGATACGAAATTTTCATCCGGAACGCAATTATCCGGCCAATAAATATGTTAGGTAAGTTTCCATGTGATATTATACCGTATAACAATATTAACAAATATATATTATAATATTCTTCGGGGTGCAGGCACCGGAGATGATTTGCTATTCCTCCAAATATTCCCCTAACCTATAACATATTATGTAAACCGATTATATAGACACCTTCAAAAACCCCGTCTGCACCTAGAGCGTAACTATATAATGTATATAGGATTTTGAAGTTAAAGGGGATAGCTGCTATAAAGACCGTCATCATTATGGTTATGCATAAGTTTAAAAAAAACCCGTTCTGATTATTATTCCGAATTTTTTATCCCACAGGATTGCAAGAGTTAATATAAAACGATATATTACTTTTTACTTATAATGTTAATTGATAGGTATACAGGTATAGTTACAAAATGTTTATTATTTTATTATTATTATTATTATATATCTATGTATACCTACGGAGTGCTCGCCGTGATTGTATCACATGTGAAATGAACTTCAAGACTTGTCCGATTTTTATAAGTATTGTAATATAGTAGTTCGACTTCAAAAATAACTCTAATCGATATAATATCATGCAAAACTGATTGAAAAACGCTATACGGCGACGCGTGACTCGCATGATGTAGCAGGTCACATATAATGCATATATTCAGGACTCAGAAGTTGATAACATAAAAAAAAATGCAAAAATGATCTTAAGGTGCTCTTGAAAAAAAATTTGAAATCCATAAAAATACAGATAAATATTATAACTATAAGTTATAGCTAATTGAATTGTATGAATCGAATATATAGTTTATAGATTAAATAATAAAATGTAACAAAATTAGTAGTAAAAATTAGTAGAGTAAATTTTTAAATAAGTAAATTAGTAGTATAAATGTTCAATTTTTATTTTTATGACAAGGATTACTTATATGTATTTTTTAGGTGCAGTATAATGTATTTAAAAAGTACAAATATTTTGTCGATTGAATACATACATTTAATAACATAAGATTTAATTTGAATTATAACAGTTGAGTTTGAAATTATTAAAATTCAACGACGAATCGTTGACGAAAAACAGAAGTGACTTTTCTTTCAATTAGTTATAAAATGGTGACCTTAAAATGCTGTAAAAAAATGCAAAATTAAAATTATAGTTGTCTATGGATAGATTCGTGCGTGCGGGCGGTTATTAAAATACATTTTCGGTCATATATATATAGGAAAGCATATGGTATCTATAAACACTGCGCACGCATATACTAAATTATACCTATATACCTAAACTATACGTACAACAGTGTCGAGGTTTTCCGAAAGCGTTGTACCGCCACCTCTAGCTACCCAATACCTATATAATATTATAATTGCGCCGACAGACATGCCTATATAACTTAACCGCTGAAAGACAGCTGCCCGCAGTGCTGCGCCCTGTATAGTATATATATATATTATGCACTGCAGTGCACACGTCGTCGCAGCGACCAAGACGATGATAGTCTCGCCGACACGTGTACAGCAAGCGATTATTCAATATAATAATAATAATATAATATTATACTAACGTGCAGTGCAAATACCGCGTGTATATAAAATATACGCATGCACATGGTCGCGGGACATCTGCAGCTGCTGACTGCATCTCTGCTCCCCGCGTGCACCGTGTGTGCGTGTGCGCGCGCGTGTGTGTGTATAATATTATTGTTATATTTTATGGAGGCGCGTGGAGCCGGATTTCCAGAGGGGGAGAGCCCGCCGCGAAACCCAAAAGACGAACGACCGAGAAATAGGTAGTTGTATAGCTGCCACCCCAAAATGTCGTGTAGATACCAATATGTATAAAAAATACCCATGTATATACCGCAGCAGTATGGCCGGTACCTATGTGTATATAATGAATATTATATCTTACAGACCCGCGAGCGTGTGTGACGTTTAATAGTTTAATTATAATACTATATACTTAAATATGTATGAATAATATATTATATATGTGTATAATATGTACGACCTAACAATATTATATATGGGTCGCAACGTAGCTAGATTATACTATATTCTTGCAGCCCGAGTTATGCGTGCGAACACATTATTATAATTTGTAGTTGATACCTGCTGCATATCACTCGTAGGAAAAAAGGCCATTAAATTTATGAAAAAAGCATGTTAAATAAATTAATGAAAAGCGGGTATGTTTTTGATCCAATGAAGTAAATTCATTATTTTCAGGAAAAGTATATTTCATTAAATCAAGAAAACTGAAAATTCTTGAAAAAGGTAAATGTTTCATTAAATTATAATGATGACTTTGTATACAAGGAAATTGTTTCTTTAATAATAAGAAATCGTTTAATAGAAAAATAAATATCAATGGTAATAAAATTAATATAACTATTAACGTAAGTTTTCCACGTTATTTCGACCGCTCATCTCGATGTTTTATTTTGTTATATTCTATTATTACCAATCGTAACCATAACTTTAGTATTACGATTATAGTACCTATATTGTAATTTATACATAATATCGCGTAATTCGTAACGAGATATAATTCTAGTGTTGTATATTAAAATGATAGTGACAAATGATCGACAAGATCTCTGATCTCACTGTCTCTCTCTCGCTCTATCCGTGGTACCGTCAGCAATTTTTTTTTATAATCACTTTTTACATTTTATTCGTATTTGTTGAGATACTATTATACGTCTTATCATAAATTTCGTAATATATATATATATATATACATACGACACGCGTCTATTTTGCATCTTCTGCAGCAAAACTTTACGATGACCGTCAGTCCGACGTCTGCGCAGAACGCCGCGATGGCCAATTTTTTCCCCGTACATTCATGTATACGCTATATATATATATACTCACCACAATTAAGACAGTTAATAACTTTAGTTCATTTGTCAGAATAAATGTGAAGTACGCTCGAAGCGTGCAGTAATGAGGGGAGTTGTACAAAGTGTGCTTAACCCTCATAAATTCCATCACAATCCGAGCGGCTTACTGTCAAGAGATTAGCTTAAAACGGTTGAAATTCTCTCTGTCTATGCGTGTATATACGTATTGTATATATACACACACGATAATTATATTCGCACGTCTGTGTTTTAACGCACTCGAACGATATTAGTCGATCGAATTGTTAAGCAAACACGGGAAATCGGGTTTAGATCGCGTACATATATTATGATATAACACAATATAACGATGTGTGCACGGCTACTGTTTGTACGCTGCATATTGTATTCGATATAATATATATATATACGCGTATTATTGTGGTTTACATAATAATATATCAATATGTATGACTATTAAGTTTTCATTTTTTTTTTGTTTTAATAATATAACTCTGTTAAATTTATATAATAAAACTATTATGCAGTCTACCTGCAGCTTGTGAGCTGTATTATAAACTTGTAATATTATTTGATCACATTTACGTATAAGGTCGTTGACCGAAAAGAAAAATACAATAAATCTGTGTAATATTTTACATACATCTATTATCAGTAAACGTGTCCTCTGCTGCGGGTGTCAATAGGAGAAAAACAAGAAATGAAATGTTTTACGGGTGGGGGGGGGAGAGCAACAACAAAATAACGACGTAAGAACGAGAACCTGTAACAATTTGTTAAAATAAATAAATGAATTATCCGTCGAACGAAAATAACAAAATGATGAAAACCTTAGGCCATATATATATATTATATATTCGACTATAATAACCAGTAAATCTCAATTTTCTATGGTGCAGCAGCGCTTTCGTTCGAGTATCATCTGTGACGCAAAATACATCAAACGAAAAAATTGTTTCACTATAATATATTAATATGTGTACCTACATTTCTCAATCCCAATATCATTTGTGAGAGTAAAAGAATTTTTAGTTTCCATATTGTACAATTTTATTGTAGGTTTACTGCTGTATGCGTATAGTAATATTGTTGTATAATGATTAGGTATTCCTATAGATTTTAGTTTTCAGTAGTATATTTTTCTTTAAACATATTATTCTTTCCTCGATATGCGTGGCTATTGAATTCCATAGAAGTACTTTTACAGGCTTCGGTTGCATATTATGTACTGATAGGTACCATTTTGTTTATAAATTATATACACTATTGTAATACCCTATATATTATATTATCGATTTTCAGATTATTTTGTGTATTATTATGTTTGTTGGCCATGCATTGAACGGGTCTGCGACTTTCCGAGCCAATCGATCACCGAGTAGAGATCATAATATTATATTATATTATTATAATATAATGCAGCTGCTGTAGGTTTCTCGTCTCTCATTTAACATATTCATAATATTATACGTGTATATAATAATATGTGCATTGGAATTCGGTTTAATGTTTTACGACGGACAACAGCTGAGGGGTATATGTAGGTATGCACGGTTTATAATGTACCTATCAATATATCGTATGACATGATTCAAAAAATCATAATGTAATATATAATATATACTATAATTTATATAGATCACGCGAAACAACTACGATTTTCTCCTACCAAAACGCTATTGATCGTGTTCAACAAAAAGACGAAAGACCCTCAACCAACAATAAACTTCATGAGTACACGCAACTGACTTTTGCAAATACTATTCGCATCCTGGGCCTAAACTTCGATGACAAAACTAAGCTGGCGTCTCTGAAAAATCTCAATACTGAATGTCTATATATCAAGAATAAAGACGATTAAAATACTCGGAATCAACAATTGGGGATCCGATACAAAGAGCTTCACCACAATCTACAAAACACTCATAAAATCAGCTATATCAACTATGAAGATATAAGCCAAGCCAAAAAAAAAACCTATATACTCTGGATCCCATTCACAACTAGGGCCTATATATTTTTACGGTTGACCACAGGAGCTTTCAGGACGAATCCTGTTGATAGCATTATATTTTACGCAGGAGAAAACCTCCCTACTCCCTCTTAGACGTCAGAGCCATATATATTAAAATACATAACAAAAATTAAATATACTCGTATATTTTAAATTTTAGTTTATTTAAAACACTTGAAATGTGTTCATAATACTACCAATATAATATATAACGCGACGACACTTTATCTCTTTAAAGACAATCGCACGCAGGCCAGTTCTGCAGAATGACGATTTTTCTTTCGAATGTTGATACTTTTGCTGCCGATTCGATGCGTCATATTGTAATTTAAATGCATATTGTCATATTAACTGTTATGATGTGACGTTCCTACTTATAATATATATATATATATATAGGTGAAGATATATAATATTATCATCCTTGAGACGTATTTTATTACAAATTGTTTTTCACATGACTAAACGTAATAAATTAATAATATACAAATCACTATTAATATTTAATACTATATATATATATATATATAAAGATAAAACCTCTACTACGCCATACTATGTATACATATATAGTATCTACTTATGTATATAAATGGCCCACATTTGGTTTTTCTCCGACAACCAACCGGAGCAGGTTTAGTGTAGGTATATAAATAGTTAATCTGCTGCAGTAGTTATCTCATATTATCATCGATCCCGTTTGTCGAATCCGATGAGCACACTATATAATATAATAAATACATAGTACTATTGTTATTATGTATACACCATCCCCTCCCCCTCCCCTGACGGGCCCGTTTTGTTCCCGACTCTTCGCCGCCGTTTACGACCGACCGATTATCCCGTGGGGCTGTCGCGCGCTAAAAAAAACTAATTGGCGACGGTTTACACGGTTTGACGTTTTAAAACGCACCGACAACGGCGCACAATAATAATAATTGGTATATCATATTGTTATAGGAAATATATATTATGTAGGTATGCAAAACCCCATACTGCTACAACAACAAGCATGTCGATCAACTAACATGTTGTACCACAATAATATTATTAATTATCGATATTAATATTTAATAACATAATATTATGTAGGTACCTATATATGGTATGACGTTGTGCCGCACGCCGATTTTATTTGTACGAGTTCATTATGTACACTTGTATAATACGTGTGTTTGTGTGCACAGCGTTTCCCACGGACAAAAAATCGATATTGTTTTCATATACATGTATATAATGTTATAACCACTCAAACCTCCGTCGTCGCCGCCACCGCCACTGCCGCCGGCATTGATAGCTTCTCTTTCTCTCTCGCACCCTCTATCTATACCCCTCTCCCCCGGGCTCTCTCTCACACTCACTATCCCTAATCGAATTTCGAGTGTTTAAAATCCTATGCCAACCTCGTTAATATTATTCCGTTTTCTAGTTTCGTGTATATTATAATAATATATAACATTATATACTATTAATTATTATACAAAGTATATATTATAATATTTTAATATATGGTGTATCGCTCGTAGGTATACGTGAGATTCTAATAATCATAATAATTATTATACTATTGCAATATTAGTGAATGGTTGGCCGAGTTATGCGAATTATCCTCGTCACATCACAGTCCGTCCAGATAATTTAATAAATATTTTAAATCAATAGGTAACGTATACCGCCGGTAAACGGCATCACGTGTGCGTGTATACACGCGGTGTATCGTGTGTTTGCCGAAAAAAAACTTGGACTAATAGAATACCTACAACAAAAAAATTAAGTATATATTATATAGATAATGGATAATAACAAGGCCACGGTGCCGTATATTCATATTATACGTATAGGTCTGATAACAAAAACACATAAAATTACGTGAAACACTGCGTGGCAGCCCGCAACGGAAAAATCAAGCAGTGGCGGCTTTTTATAATATATTTTAGCTGGTTGCAGGTACCTATAGTATATTATATACAATAGCCTATATAGGAACCAACTTAGCTATGCAGTGCGTTCAATTAACATATATTTTATGCTTATTAGAGGAGGGTGATGCCGCAGACTACGATATAATATTGTCAACAACGCATAATATCTTAAAGAAAATATATAGATACCGGATTTAATATAATTGCGTTTTATGAGGCGAAACTAAAAATCCTAATAAGATACCCTTGGGAGGTACATGAAATATAACATTACTTAATATTAAATATTAGTACTTAACTATTAATATATAAAAATTAACATAATATTTTGAAACCCAACTGCTGCAGTTTTTCCATAGATAATATTATATTACAACGTGCATAGTATATACCTACCTACGTGTGTCAATAAAGCTGCAGAAACTAGTTTTTTATGACATTATCCGTCCGTGCATATACTTCAGTCGTTCTATACCGCAAGCAAATATATAAATCCCGCTCGTCTTTATCATATACATAACCATCAGTGCCGTCAGAAGTCAGAAAAGACTAAGAATATTTGTCCTATAAAAGAAAATACTGTCGATGAAAAAATATTTTCGTTTATAAAGTAAGTCAAATCATTAAGATTAATAAAAAAAAATGTTTACAATGTTGAACGTATTTTGTTAATTTCGATGAAAGGTTCAGCATCTCCTGCGGTGTCTTCGGATTAGTCCTTACGTGTTTTTTATTATAATTAAAATTTGGTTGGTAAATAAACTGGTCTTAGCCATATTAGACAAAAAAAATGTAATGTTTATAGAGGCATATATTATTTGAAGTAACCGAGTTAATTACAATATATTTAAAACTATATATATTACATATTTATTATTAATCCGTTTAAAAAAAATACCATAGTCTGCAGTATTATCTCAATAATTGCCTGCACAAGTCTATACCTGCAGCTACTGCACGCTTACGGTTGAAACTTTTAAAATAAGCGTATGATAATATAGTTATGAAATGTCAGTTGGTTCGTGATAATAAAATATATGTTTGAGGGTGTGATAAAGGGGGTGTGGGGCCGGGGCGAAGCCTCACGCGGTTATATTTCGAATAATAATATTATCGTTATAATTAGCTAGGGACGCAAATCGTTTTTGTGTCATCAGAATACCTATTTCCTCTCCGAGTCAAGCACTGCATAATACATTAACTCGTTTGGCGACGTGTCGGACATTTCGCAGACGATCGCCATCGCATACATATAATAGTTGTATGTTGCGGTAAATAGTATTTTTTTTTTACAATTTTCTGTTTGCCGAACGGGCACGCTCATTGGACGCAGTGTTCTCAATATATATAAATATATATGCAACCGGAACGGTAAAAACCGACCTGCACATTTTATATGCGTTAGCCGAGTATTTTTACGATTTTCCGTTATTATATATAATAAATAAACTTACATATTATAGCTAAATGCTTGGATTCCATCGCGAGGATATTGTCGACCGAATATTTTAATAGAGTCCGGTGCCATGACGTATACATAATGATAATATATATACCATTATAATGTCCATATAATATATATATATTATATACCGGTATTTACTATATTTATTTTACGTGTTTACCTGCAATTATTATGTTTACAACTATACTGCATTTCATGCTTGCGTATACCTATGTATTATACATTATATAGAGACCGCGACGGTTGTGTACCTTTATTATATTATAAACCTAAATTTTATTAGACTTTGCAGTCGGTCGGCCGCACTCAAAATAATTATATCCACGCATAAAGCATGATAACGTACAACGCATAGGTAACCTATAATGGGCGAGATCCTTTTCGGTCAAATCAAATAGTGAATCAGCGCTAGGTAGCAACAATCAGACAACAGCCCAACACAATATTGACTTTAAACAATTTTTTATAATATACAATAATATACATTAAAACCATATGAGTAGGTAATATAGGACATATTAACATAAAAATAATGATAATATATAAGAATAATAATATTTTTTATTTGCAACAAAACAACATAGAAATAATTTTTTTTTTCCTGAAATAATGTTTTTGCACGTCTGGTACTCAATTACATTTTATTTTTTACATGTTGTTAATGAATTTAATGGTAATAATGATAATAGAAGTATTTATAACATTGATAGACGGTAATAAAAATTATAATGTTGTAAGTAAGTATATGTGTTTATAGTAATAATAATTATGATGATGGCTAGTTTGTTTGTTGAAATAGAAATATATAATGATAGTAAAACATATTGAATAAAAGTATATATTATTATATTTTTTATAATTGTCTATATTATATTTAATAATTATTGACAAAAATTATATAATTTATTTATATAGTAGGTACCTACATATTATACACATTTCATACAATTTTTATTTTTAATAATTTTGTATAATGTGTAGGTATGTAGTAGGTAACTTTTTGTTTGGGCGGAAAAGGGAAATGTACGATTTTGGTCGAAAAACGAATCAACCTTTTTTAAATTTAGTGGAAAAGTGAATCGGCTCAAAAGAGAAGGGTACAATTTTAGTTGAAAACCGGCATGCTCCCTATAATATTATATCGCGACGAACTGAACACCGTAAAATATGTAAATCGTCGGACTTATAGGAACTATAGCTAGGCGTTATAAAATATACTTGCCGCTTCATATAATATTATCTGCACTTTTCGCAGACGAGTGCCGAGTGATGCCTACCCTAGAGTGATAATAATAATAATAATAATACGTAAGGACCTAAAGCCGGCGTCTAAGGAGGCGTAACGCGGTATAACGACCCGCCTCAAACCCCGCAACCCCACGTAAATCGGGTTCATCTGTTCGTGTGCGATGCGTTTGATTAATAACCGCGGGTCTCGCGGTGGAAACTGGCCGTGAACCCGACGCCTACACTCGGTTATAATGTTATGTTATACAACAATATTATATATATATATTATATATGCCATATATACGCCACCGCCGTCCGGACGACCGCGGCGCTGTACATTTTAATATACTTTATATTATAATATACGACGCATATTTTATTATATTATTAACGTGTCATTTCTCTCACGTGTTCACCGCGGCCGTGTTACTTTATTATTATTATTATTATTATTATTATTATTGTTGTTGTTCGTTCGTTAGTTGAGGCCAAACGGTCAATTTTTACTGCACATCAGTAATGAGAATAATAATATACTAGTAGTTGTCACCCGTGTTGAACATGACTTATACGAACTCTGCAGCTGTAAGTTGAACAAAAAAAATATACTATTAAAGTTAAAACTATTTTTTCTTCTAGGTACAGAACACGGTTTTTAAGTACAATAATTACACACTCCAAGAAATGGCTACTTGCGAAGAAAATCTGTCAGACATGGACAATGTGATCAAATTAGCCGATGGTAGACAGTTGACACTGAGGGATGACCACCTGGTAATAGTTTTGTCGCAGGCCATCAAGGGTACCAGCTCTGCCATTGCAAGACTGGTTGCAACAATATATACGCGTAGGCGGGCCGAAAAGTTGTGTAACAGTTAATGTCACGGAAGTACAATTTGTAAAAATAAATAAATAATAATAATACATATTGTTGCACTTTTTAAAAATACCTACATCATTTTTCAGTTAATATAATTTGAGATCCACGTGCATATCTGCTCTACAACATCAATTAACCCGTGTCCCGTGTATTTAATCATTAACGTGATTATCCGGCTTATAACGATAATATTACCTATAGTACATATTTGGTATAATAACGTCAATAACCGGCAAATAACGTTATTTTCCGTAACATATATAGGTACACACAAAACAACATTGGTACATTGGCTAGATAGTAGATGTATATTATATAACATATATTATAATCCTATAGAACAGCGGTTCTCAAAATTCTTTTTTCGCGTACCACTCATGTGTGTTATTAATCCGTCGCATACCGCTTATGACTACAAATAGAACTATCCAAATTTGCAATACATTTCTTTCAAATAATTAGGCAGTAAAACACTACATTATAATTATTTTTTAATTCAATATGTAGTAATAAGCAAATTTTATAAATAACAAATAAATAAGTAATACATTTTTGATGAGAAACATTGATTTGTAAGTTTGACATCAAATATCTGGTTCAATGATACTCAATTTTAGGCACAAATTTGGATTGACATTCAGTTTATTTCGAAACTTGTTATTTCACTATACGACGAGCATTGCAGAGAAACCAATTCACAAATACAAGTAGTTGTAGATGGTAATCAAAATAATAAATAACAATGCTTTTGAATATTATTCGTTTTTAATTTTTATCCAAAACACGTCATCCAATTTTAATTCAGTGAATTCCATTTTCAAACTTCCATCACACGATAATTCTATCAAAGATTCTTTTTCGTTGTTAAGTATTGTTAATGTTGTTAGTTAAGGTTCTATAGGAATTGTAAAGAATAATATTATTATAAGTAATATTATTTTTGATTTATTTAAATTTTAAATTACCTATTATAACTATTCTAAACACAATAAAAAATATGTTTTTACTTACTCTCCATTCTCCGAGTACCATAGTTTGAGAACCTCTGCTATATAATCATAGGTGGATAGCTAAAGACTTTAGTTTTAGAGTGTTCTCCTATAACAGTCTTAAGTCCTAACTATTAACTCCATAATATAGGCGGTTTATTTTAAAGATCGATTTTTTTTGTTAAGATAGATAAATACAAGGATTTTAAAACTTGAAAATGTGTAGTAGGTATTTACATAATCATAAGTCATGTTATTTATCATCACTAAATACCTAAATACTAAGTCTACTTAAGCTTCAATTTCAACAATAAAAATGAATGTCTTTGTTTGTTGTCTATGTGTTGTTCGTCCTTTATAATATATTTTGAACTACCTACTCAAATAAAAGTTTTACAAAATGTCGTCAATACACGTAATAACTAAAAACTGTAGACAATTTTATTTTATTTTTTTAATTGGGTTAGGCGTTAATTGAAATAGACAGAAAAATATACAATAAATAAAAAAAAATGTTTTCTTCAATTTGGAATAAAAAATTGAACAGTTGGATGTTTAGGGTGTGCTCCACGCCTCCGCCTATATAAAGAATAAAATATGCGAAACGACAGTATGATATTAACTAAATTACAAATTCAACAAAATTAACAATCTAATATTAATAGGGAAACCAAAAAATTAAAATTAAAATTCATAGTTAGTATAGACGCAGTTTTCGTCATTACTCAAACTATAGTTACAACCATTAAGTAGTATTATATTATAACTACTATACCTATAAAATGTATACTCGTAGAACAACAAAATCGCGGCCTCGACCAGAAGTGTATTGGGATATTCCATCAAATTAACACTTAACAATCTACTATATTACCTCATATATATACCCATGATCTTAGTATACCTATATATTATAGTGTATTAGTGTATAAGTATACTTAATAAACAGAAAACACCGATGCTCGATGTTGTTTACGTGATAATAACAATAATAATAATATGTACCTAGGCCCCGGTGTGTTGATATTATGATATATAAGCAATTTAAATATTGTATATAAAACCGATGGTAGTTGGTAGTAGTCGTATCACCTATACTTGAACACGATGGCATGATGCCACCTGTCGATAATAATATCATTTCGATAAACGCCACTTGATTTCGCGGCAATTCCACCGCAGTGGTGCTGCTTTCGATAAGACTATAAGAGTATAGACTATTAGAGTATATACACGATGTTTGTATTATTATAATACGCCCGCGGGACCCACTTGTGAAAAGATTAAATAAATATTTGTTGTGCGGCGGCGCCGGCGCCTCGGCAATTGTTTCAATGAAACGATAGTTCGCGTCATAATATCATAATGCACTCACTGCAGTATACAATTTAAAAACCGTCGGTACGCGTTAAACATCAAAATCGTATGGAGCGGGTTCACTTTTACGCGCCAGACGTGTATGAGAAAAAAAATAATGATAATAATACGATAAACTGAAACGAATGAAACCGCGAATGTCGTTAACTAACGAACAAAATATCAATGCGGTTAATATGATGTCATGATGAATACAAATAGTTGTATCATCCGTATAAAGCAGCGGCGCATCATCTGAAGCGCAATCAAGGAGGGGGTGATTTCAAAACTGAATAATGTTTAATTCACACATCCAATATTTTATTTTATTTTAATATTAAATTAAAAAGTATAAAAGTACAAAGATTAGACATATTTTGTTAAAGTAATGTAGGTATAGACCCTCTTTTTCGATTGCAAATCAATCTATCCAACATCTCGATGATGTGTATTTAATAAGACCAAACAAGTTAATCTTTGTTCACCCGTCTTAGATCTTAACCGAGTTTTTAATCCAACATCCAAAAAAACAAAGAAACATTAGGTGTGCAATTAAGTTAAAGTTATATAAGTGTATTTTAGCAGCCACTAATTAATAATAAAACATTTTATACAAAGTGTTTTTATTTATTAATGATGTACTATAACTGAATAGAGATATAATTCATAGTATATATAATATCTGAATATAGTATAGTACATATAGCAACAGTTTAATTTTTATCAGCTGACATGTGCTGTTTATAATTCTATGCATAAAACTATAGAAATCTCCACTGCTAAAATAAATCTAGAGAGGCTATCCACTCATTGCCCCCCCTCATATATGCCACTGGGGGCCGTAGCCGTCGATTGTTTGATTATACTATTTAACGGGAGCACGAAAAAATGTAGTTTCAACGATTGTATCGCAATGAAAATGGAAACTGACTTGTTGTTTTTGTGTTGTAATGAGAAGAAAAACGAAAACACAGAATAAATTGCTAATGATGTTGCTCCGCCGGCGGCGGTGGCTGCACAGTTGTTGTTCGTGGCCAAGTGAGACAAGTCGGTTGACAACCGGAGAACTGCTGTTGAAGTGTATTAACGTTATTAAAAAGGACGCGATGCGTGGGCAGTCCCGACATGCGATGGGCGTGTATATATGTATAGTGTATAACAAAATATAAAATTTAATTTACTGACCCAAAGATACAATAATTCTCTCCGATTTGAGGATTCCGGCGTTTCGGATTCGAAAAGATTAAACGTCTTTCGTGTACGAGAAATGTAAATAAAAAAACCATGGCAACTTACGGGACGAAAATTATTGTTATTCATAACATGACCATATAAGTATTGAAATCATCGCGATTGAAAAACGAATAACGCGCAGCGTTTTGCTGCATAATATCGTGAATATATCGTTCGATAAAAATAATATCATAATGTAACGATGATGATGATGATGATAGTAATAATTAATATTTATTAAAATATCATTATGTTTGAGGACGTATGCCGTGTGTAGGTATAATATATACGATTTCGGTTGGTGGAATATTTTAAAAACCAATAATATGCTATTTACACCGTTACCTATACGCCCATCGGTCGGCTTAACCGCGCGAGTGGTTATTGAAACGCTATATACCATAATATTGTATGGGTACGAGGTTAGCGGTTCCTAATAATTTCACATTATCGACGTCTGCCATTGTGTGTCTGGTCGCTTGTACAGTGTACGCGCCGCCGTGTATATAATATAATATATATGTATAGGACGATACTTGCCGGCTCATTTGTATTTCGGTTCTCGGCTGTCGGCCCTTTTGTTGTCGGCTATTTGTCGTGATCGATCCCCTCCTTTTGTAATAAGCCGCTAAAAAAAAAAAATCAAAACGTATATCATGCCATACACATATGTATAAACCAACGAATTGAGTGGACTGCAGTCACTGTACAAAAGGTGGTATTTAGACCTCGCCTCACAAAACTCTTGTACACGAGACTTTGGTCGAACGGATTTTAATTTTAAAAACGGATTTCGATTTATCGACAAGTTTACTGCTGCTGCGTATTTTGTGCGAAACGGTCTTTAATGTTCGAACAACATTATATTGTTTTACGCTATTTATAATACAGCAATTAAAACATATTATGTACAAGTAGGTACTCGACTTGTATGGTAATGTGCTACCAAAAAAATATTATCTACTGTAAACTATTATTCCACCAAGTATATAACAAGGCAAATATCTATATATTTGTTTTTACTGTGTATTTGTGTAACATTTTATGTATAAGTAACACCTAACAGCTATTAAAACAAATAACATAACGCCACCGCATAATACACTAACTCGTTACTTGTTAGGTGCGTGTAGGAAACTACAACTATGTCGCTGTATTATTTATACAGTGTTATATGAGGCTAAAAAATAAAAATTGATACAAACAATAAGGAGTAAGCTTAAAGTATGAAAATATAGAAATTACAATAAAATTTAACAATGATTATGAATATAATGTTATTAGCAATACAAATTAAGCGAGTTTCAAATAAACTTTTATAATTAATTGGTAGGTATAGTATAAATACAACAACATACAACAGATTTCGGCATTGGTAAAACACAGTACGAGTATCAAAACTTAAAAAAAAACATTTTTTAGTTCATCGATATTTCGGTAGTCGAAAAATAATAAGTATTGAAAATCATTTCGATTGTAGAAACAGTTTAATTTTTAACAAATGACAATAGGCAGTTTTAAAAAATGAAAATAATCTGTTCAACCAAAGCCGTGCTGCAGTTCTGTCGGGCGATTAATTCCAATATTACCACTATTTTGTATATTATTATACAAATGGCTGCATAATATACTCCCTTGCAAACGGAGCTGGTGGTTGAGTGTTTTTTTGTTACATTACACGCCACGCGCTTTCCGCCGCGGCAACTGCAGTCTAGTGGTTTGTGAACCCGAGGTATATATTATTATTATTATTATTATTATTATTATTATTATTATTATTATTCTCGAATTTTACGCTTCCCGATTTTCACGGGCACCCGAAATAATTTTTTATCGAACGCGTCGCCCAAACGAATTTTGACTCGACTTCCGGTACGGGTTGCGTACGTGTCGTTGGCGGCCGGCCTTGGCCGATCTTCGCGACGGAGGTCGTCGTCGCCGCCGCTGCTATATACAGGATGTCGAACTCTGGCAAAACGCAAAAGGAAAACGTGGGTAGGCGCAGACGTGAATTACACGAGAGCTCACGGATCAGCCTATAGGGACAAACAGAAAAAATATATTTCAACATTAATATAATATGTACAGTGTACACTGTACACACGAGTTTGACGGTGGCGGTCCCGATGACTGAAATGATCGTTGTCAAAAAAAATTGTCCATACTTGTAAAATACTGATTGAAGAAAAATTGAAAACCAAGACAAAACTAACGTGTACAGTACCCACCTGATAATAATATTATTATTATAATCTTATTGGAAAACGGGTTTTAATAATGTGTGCATTGAAAACCAGTCGGCAGCGGGTCTTATAGTATATAATATATATACGCATATATATATTTATTATAATTCGAGTGTAAACGGTCGGTAAATTTTTCGATTCCGTATCAGTGCAGTCATATATTTAAGTATTAGTCGTGTTCATATCATATAAATTATACAGCATCATTATAAAGTCATTATTCTATTTATCGTTTCTATATACTGTTTCGTGCGTCTTGCAGTGCAACGAGTACCTACCAATATACGTTTTATATAGATCACACCGTCTCAGAACAAACTGCACGCGACCGCCTTTAGATGCTTTAACGAGCTGTGAATTAACTGTTCGGGTTACCGCGAAAATTCTCGATTTATCGAACTGTTCAATACGTTTACGCCGTAGGTCGTATGGGAAACATATAATAATATTATATATTATACATAGGTACCTACGCCGCCGTGTGTATACAATATACGAATGCCTTCGGGGGGGCGGGCCGCCGCCGCCGCCTCCAGACGGAGGGTGGGTGCTCTTTTAGGTCTTCTCGTTTTTTTTTCTCCCCGCACGTTTCTTCGATCACATAATAAACACGGGTGGGTACACATAAAATAATACAAGAGGAAGAAGAAGAAGAAGAAGAAGAAGCAGCGTTGGCATTCGACCCGAGCGCCATGGAATCAGCTGCTCGCATTTCCGACAATATTATATATTATTTCACCGTCGAGCGGAGAGTAATAATATAATACATATTATAGGAGCACGCGGTTTTCACCGGTCGTATGTGTACGCTGGCAAAACGCGATGAAAAAAATTACGCATAAATTATTTTACGCTTGTCGTCCTCGTGTTAGCCCATATAGGTACGCGCGCAGTGTCCGTTCGAAACTAGTTCACGATAATGTTATAATTTTACTTATTATTATTTATTATTATTATTATTATTCTACAGCGGAAAACGTTTTACAATACAAACGCCGACGATTGAAATGTTGAAATTCGTACGCGATTGGTCGCTTGGTGCAGTATGTTATAGTTGAACGTGGTATATAAGACATAAAAAGTTATACCATACCTATTGATTCTCCGTGATCAGATAACGGCAAAAGTATAAACAGACTCAACCATTGTATGGTCCTGACTCCTGGTTACTGGAACCAAATAGACCAAAAGTTGGACCATGGCGTTTGCAATGGTTTCAAACGCTCACATCGCCGTTTAGCAAACGGATGGTCCGAATTTCTCCCTTATCAAAATATGTTTTCAACGTTTACTGCTATGGAATTTCCTCTATTAACTATTAAGACGCCTTCACAATTCACCGTGAAACGTGATAATGTGTAGTGAACACACGGTTCGAGTAGGATAGAACTCAACTATACACGGTATAAGTGGTATATTTTAGGTATTAGCATGGTTACCACTGGTTAATCACTAAATAACCACGGGGTTCAGCCAATCACAGTTCTAGAATATTTTCCGAGAAATCTCGTTTCTCGGAAGCTGAAAAGGAGTCTTTATTATAATATTGTTGTTGCCTCGAACCGTGGTTACAGTGGTGTACTTGGTATTTGCGATTTATACCGTCCCCATAATATTTGAAAATCGTTTAGGCATACGTTAAAATATCGCTCAGCAATGCCTACGCACACACTTATAAATATTGTATTACCTATATTGTATATTTGTATTTATGCCATACGTGTGTGCGCGTGCATTACGCGTTAGGTTGCGGCCCGACGACGACGACGACGACGTGGCGTACCTACACGCTGGTATAAATGCTAAAAAAAAAAAAACAATATTATAATATAATACGAATCGTTGTTTTTGTACGTATTTCACACGCGCTGCTGCAGGTAAAAAAAACACAAATATTATTCCGTACTAAATGTGTCGTCGACGCGACGAAAAACAATGTAGTCGACCCAATGGTTCTCAAAATGTTTACACAATAAACCGGAGATATTATTATTTTTATATATAGTCCGCCGCCGTATGTGTATAATATAATAGCGTAAACCAGTAGTGATTGCAAGTAACCCTTCGTTAGTGTTAATGAACTGACCCAAGGTCACGTAAACTGTACATTTTCTACATATTGTTCAACAATCAATATTTTATTTGTCGTTGTCTCTACTACACACACAAACGACATAATTCGTTCTGCAGGCATCGTGCGATTACACTGACTGTTCGTTTAATCCGTAACGTTATTACGAAAATGTAATCGCTATGTATACAACTACTATAATTATAGTATATAATATTATAATATTGTATAATAACATGTAACGAGCAACAAACCTATGTTATTTTATGATCGGTAACAACACATAATATTATATTGGCAGTGTTGTAAAGTATTTAAGTATCGATATTCGAATACTTTTTCAAGTATCGAATAGGTATTTTAAATACTGTCCATCGACAAGTATTCGTGTTTATTTTAAATATTATTTAATAAAATAGTATTTATCGTAAGTATTGAATTCTTTTATATTACTAAAAAACGATTACCGTGAAAACCAAAATCTAATCTTTTTAAATAATATAATTTAAGTAGATTAGATACATTCGATTTGGAGTTAAAATACGAATCTGCAGTTCAGGCATTTCTGTTATTTAATTTCATACAGATTATAATTTAGTAGAACTTTCACCAATAAAATGTGTTTTGTTTCTTCTTAATCAGAGTTTTGAATTTTAATATATGTTTTAATATTATCGGTTATAGGCTTATAGCTATAGGTAAGTTAATTAGTTAACAAATAATAAATAACAAAAGTGTAACAACTAACAAGCTTTATGATTCTACAAACTATAGCATATATAAAATATACATATGTCTAATGTTCATACTTTATAGTATTACAAATTTACAATTTATAATTATTTCAAACTACTGCTACCTGTAATAGTATCTATATAGTGAATAATTTTAATTTAGTTTCTAAAAACATCTAACAGCTTAACTGGTTCAAAAATAAGGAAATGGACGACAAAAAAATATGTATAAATGATTTATTCTTATAAATAAAAAAAAAGTGTGTACAATAATTATTGGCTTTTATATACTTTTTACAACACTGCGTGCACTGTATATTGGACGGATAAAGACTAGAGGATTTGTTTTCACGGACGTCCGGCATTCGATTGTAGGTAGGTAGATATATATAGACGATTGTGTATGAAAAATACAACCTGATCGTTGATTGGGGGTGGGGAGGGGGGTTATAACACAAGTTTTGTGCAGCACAATATTTAAGTCGTAGGCTGCTAAATAATAACAATAACGCTAATATAATGCTTGTGTATATAATTTTTCAGACATCGTATAAATAGCTGCGAACGGCATAGCGATATATTCCTTAAGTATATAATAATATAATATAGGTAGTCTTCAGTGCGTGTAAAAATGTCTACTACGCGCATACCTGCACAGCACTATCGTTGAATGAAAAAAATACTAACGGTTGCTCCTTTTATCGACGCTATACCTATATATATATATATATTTCGTTGCAGTGCGTACCTATATATAATATAATATACTGCGTAGTGCGTGTACACCGCGCTCGGCTAGAAAAATGAAACGAAAAAAAAAACACTGTTGTCCTTACGGGTTTTTAACAGCTACTGAATGATTTCAATTTTTTTTTTTCGTTCGTCAGTTTTTGAGTATCACCGGTTCTTTGTTGGATAGCTATACATACTTTACGGGGAAAAAAACCCAATAACAATTAAATATTTTAATTATTTTGAGACTATTTAACGTTGTTGTTATATCGGTCCATTTCGGCGAGACGAGATTACGAGACGGTGGGACGCTAATTCCATCGGATTCTGAAAATAAAACGATTAAAACAATCGGTTCATTTATATAATAGTTAATTACAGTTTTTTTTTTACTTTCTTTAATATACCTACCTATAATATCTATATTATATGAGTTGATAATTCTATTATTCTAAATCACATCATTAACTTCGGAAATGTCTATTGCAAAAGAGTATATATATACCTAATTATGATACTAAGATGCTTACAACATTAATTCAGTGTAAAACGTACCACTCCCAAAAATATATATACCTAATCAATATTGAGTTACACATTTCTTATCGTGGTGATTATTAAGTTATATATTAAATAGTTAATAAACGTTTTATGAACTATGTTAACTTACTGACAATTTGTTTCATGCTTATGCGTTGGTATTTGTAACCTAAACCTAATAAAAAGCCTCAGCATAAATTAATTTTGACGTTTCGTATAAAAATTAACAGCCACGGCACACCTGGCACACTTTAGATGCACGCCGTTTATGATGTCAAAACAAACTATTTCAAAGATTTCATCAAAAAGCACTATTTTCTATGTTATTTAGTTTAAACCATATAACACAATAGGCAAAATGCACTAATACAAAATGCTATATTTCTATATTGAAGCAAATACCTCTAATTTATTTTTTTTTATTATTATTTATTTATAAAGCTACCAATATAAAAAATTATTACAACTTAACAGTTACAAAAAAAACCTCTAATTTATATTTGTTAAAATTGATTCGTACTTATAATACACTTAAAAAAATGTACTATTTCAATATGTAAAATGTGTCCCTATATACTTAATTTGTTTATCATTTAAAAATATTACCTAAGTATGAAAACTGGTTAGTATTATTTGCTAGTTTGTACAAGTGATAATGTTCTACTTTTGTTTCTGACCTTAATAAATATTATAATAATCGAGTATAAGTTATAATATTGGGTATAGGTACTTATGAATTAGTATAAATTTAATCAAGACAATCGTTATTTTCTACATTAAAACTATACCTACAGTGTGGCTATGCATAAACAAAACTGAAAATGTGTTTACTTTTTAAGGCAAAACAGAAAGAAACTACGACGGAGTTTACGAATAAAAATGTCAAACCAACAATAGCAGTACTAATACTGCAGAAATATTATAACACATATTATAGGTTACAGAACCGATAAAAAACAGTTATGCGAAATTGCATCAAAATTAACCGAGTTCAGTGGTCGGACCAAAATGAAAGCGTATACTTAACGAGACGTCCAGCGCGTAAAATGAATACCAAGAAATGTGGAGTAAAAAACACACACATACATAAATAAGGAGCCGGTAAATGTGAACCAT
Organism: Neotoxoptera formosana; assembly: GCA_022818045.1. Classification (NCBI taxonomy): domain Eukaryota; kingdom Metazoa; phylum Arthropoda; class Insecta; order Hemiptera; family Aphididae; genus Neotoxoptera; species Neotoxoptera formosana. The sequence continues at coordinate 46,378,958 of CM040632.1, read as the reverse complement.
TGTTATTATGTTTTATTTAAAAGTTAATCGCGGTATCATATTATATAATTAGTACATCTACTATAGTCATATGGATCACGCAGTTGTAATTCATTCAGTTGATAATAAAGTGTCAACCGTAGTTCAAAAAAGCTTCCTTCAAAACTCAAAAGTTCAATGATTTTTAAATGTCCGCGTAGTGCATAGAACGCATATAGATAATCAGAACTATTAATAATGTCTGCGCCAAATGCCAGTCATATATTATTTTGTTCTTCTTTTCTCTCTCTACTTTTCACTTGTTGTTTCGACACAAAGAAGAGTAAAGTTTTTCGTCGCGTGCACATTGCACAGAGGACGTCTTAAATTTAAACATAACTCTGTATACGGACCGATTCGAAAAATACTATTTGAAATATTCACGAGAAACGTCGCTTTACACGAGCACACATACGCAATCGTGTTCCCTGCAAAGAGGCTTAATCGTACGCAGTCGGGTAAAGGGTTCTACCCGATCGCCTAACCCAGTCGTCCACCCCAGTCGTCCGCCCCAGTCGTCCGCCCTCACGTGAATTCAACGGTTCCGTCCTCGTGTATGGGAAATGTCGTCGGTCCGTGTCCGCGGCGGCGGGCGTAGGTATACATTTTGTTGCTGTGAGTCGTTCCCGCGCGCGCTGCAGCAGTGCATTTTTTATCGTTTTATTAATATAATAATATATTAAACATATATTATAATAATATCGTATCGGATGGCTGGTGCCTATATAGTATACGTATATAATAATAAAAAGCAGTATCGGGCGACGAATAAAAACACGGGTTTGAGAAAAGAAAATCGGTCGGGCGCGATTCGACTCGCGTAGTCCCGCATAATAATGTACCTATAACAACGACGAGTGAAAAAAAAACCAGTATGCTCCCGAAAACGTGCACTGCAGACGCGCGCGCGATCGTATGGTAGTACCTATATATATATAAGTACACCTCTCTATATATTTTATGATACGACTATGGTACCTATATAATATAGGTATTTAATAAATATACGTTGTTGTAATAATAATAATAATAATAATATTATAGTTTCACTCGTTCCAAATACGCACGACAACCGCGGCGGTATGCGCGCATTGTACTATACTCTGCAGCCAGCAGTACGCGGCCGCTTCGCAATATTATGTTGTTTCGTGTATAGGTACCTATATATTATTTATATTTATAATATAATATGTATACGCGTGTACGTGTGGTGTGTGTGTGTGTGTGTGTGTGTGTGTGTGTGTGTGTGTGTGTGCACAGACCGGCAAACGTCCGACCGAGGCGTATAAAATAACGTATACAGCTCTACGAGAGAGAGGGCGAGGCCCTCGAGACATTTTTCTGTATGTGACATTAAATCGCGTGTGTGTATGTACAACAATATTATGTATATGTATATTATGTTTTTTGTAGTCTTTTTCAATTTGTGAACCGCAGTCGTCGTAGTAGAGGAAGTGGCGGCGTCGACGTCGTCGTCGTCGGCTGGGTACGGTTCGAACAGGGAGGGGACCGCCGCGCCGGAGTGCCGGACTGGTAGAGTAATATTCTCGATCGACTCTTTATTTTTCTCTCAATTACTTATTATTATAATTATCATTTGGACGATGGTGTTAGGGGACGTTTACGTGTCGTTAACTCGATATATTATTATGCATTAGAATATTAGGACGCACGAATGACGACAACCATTTATAACTTACTAATAAGTAATATTTTAATATCACGCCTATAGTTCGACGTCCTTAATGTCGTGCCGCCATTTAACACTGCACTCGCGTGCCACATACGACATACTGCATGATACCCACCTATAGTGTAAACGTTATGTAGCAGTGGTCAATATAGAGGCGATGGCTGATATAAATAACAATAACCACAAATCGATAGAAACAGCGGTATGACGAAAATAGTAAAATTAAGCCTCTTGATTGTGATATAGTGTGTGTGCGCGTGTATGCGTGTGACGTGTGTTTTATAAGTACATTAGTTATTGTTGTTTGATCGGCAAGCGTGGAACGATAGTATCATTGTGAAGGAAAATCGATGGCCCGAAAATCATAAATTTATAACAATAAAACTGTGTATATTATATTAATTCGTAAGCACGTCTGTATGTCGTGTGTATGTGTGTGTGGCCGGGGAGGGTCCGCAATTACGTCTTTGGACCGATTAACGCGTATACTCTCGCTATTTAATAACAATATTATTTACCATTTTATAGTGCTGCAGTAAGTATATGGTATTACGTATAACACGTTTTATTACGTTTATCATTATATTATAAACATCGACTGTGCGTTTGTAGGCACATATTGCTGTAATGTGTACATCTGCAACCGTCGCGCGTCGTTCGTCGGTATAACACGCTCGCGTGGGATATAGTAAGTATATTGGACATGTGATGAATGATATGAATTATTAATTATTGTACAACATTAGAAAAAAATTGAGTAATAGTATTATATCGGTCGGATTCATTAGTATATAATAGTCATTGCTACTAATGGGAAGCCAACGATCGTCAATTACAATAATAATATTATCGTGCTCGGGTGCGTACCTCCACAAACATTTCCCCCGCACCATCCATTTAAAATAAACCAAATTTTTTTACGCCAATATTTGGCACGTGATTATTTGCATGGATTAGCTTGTACGACCGTTTCCGAAAATTTTACGGCACGGGTTTACCGGGAAAATTCAAAATTTTCAAAATTTCAGTCTACGGGTGGGGCGGAGGAAACCTCACAAACCTTTCTCCAACCTCACCCACGCGGAAAAACAACTCTTACCTCATGTATATTGAGCAGAGTAAAAATGGGCTGGAGGTTCACGACGCCGATCGATGCGAACTTTGTGGAGTGAAGAAAAAAATACCACTTTCCGCGTCACGACGATTTTATACAATGTTCGGCGAAAGCCGCCGACTGAATTTCCTGTTTTGTATTAAAAAAAAAATAAAAAGTTTAAATCGATAAAAACTAAATGTCGATTTGTCATAGACACGACAACGTGCGTACGCAACGAAATACGCAATATCGTTCGAGTAAAACGATGCTTTTTCGCTCAGTTACTTTTCACCGTCATCTCTCGTCCCTCTCTCATCGAGTCTATAATTTAACAACTATACCGTTAAAATCTCGGCGAACAATTAATTAATGGACTTTAAAACGGATACCTACTAATATTATTTCAATTTTAGCAACGTGTATAATAATATGATGAGTGATGACATTGCATCGTCGTGAAATTTAACCGTTACACTGTATTAATGATTTGTATACATATAGGTACCTACTGCCTTACTACAATAGCACGGACCATCGTCATTCTTCTTCTTTTAATCAGCTGTAAACACACTGCACTAATCCCCCCAAAAGCGAATATTTAAACGTCGAGTTTTCTTTGAATATTCCCTCGCTGAACGCACGAAATAATAATGAACCGTGGACGACGACGGTGCGTTTGACAACAGCAGCAGCAGCTCGGCGACGGGCGAAAACGCGTTGACCCAAATTTCCGACTGTTTTATCACGATTAAATTATTATTTTTCCACCAGCGATTTCACAAGCTGCAATAAAATTATATCGTTCTATTTATTTTTTTCTCTCCTGCGTTTCACGATACGATTATTTAATTCGCGATTTTAGTCACATAATATCTATCGACTAAATAATATAATATAATAATGAAAATATTATGCGAAACACGAAACGTATATTTACTATGCAATTAAAGATAGCTGCTGCAAGATGCTTGCCGTCGTATATTACACCGCTGTTTTCTAACTTCAGCAAAATATGCGAATAACCACTCAGTGGACGACGCTGTTTTCCTCTTACACAACGTACGAAAACGTAATAATACATATAGTTTTAAAATAACAATAATGCACGACCATTGTTATTAGGCCGCTGCAAAGTGTAATATATATATTATAATAATATTATAAATCTGCATGAGTTATGCGCTTCGTGCATGCGTTACAGTTTACTGTTGGAATTACAGTGGATCGCCGTTATTTATGTCTACAAATCGTGACTGAAGGTTTTTTTTTCCTATTTTCTTATTGATTTTGGTATTCTCTTTTTTAGTATTTTTATTATTTTTATTCTCGTAGAATCTGTTTGAACACTTGTTCACATTTAACAGCGTAACGTATACACGGTATATATATAGAGACTTCAAACGTTTTTGATTATATTTTGTAGGCAAGCCAAATATATTATAATACCTATACGTAAATGTACGTCCAAAACATGAAATCTGTTCCGTGACAAGGTGGACTTGACTACGTTAATATTGCAAGTACGTTTCGTGTGACTTGAGCGACGTGCACCCATTTTCAATATTATGTGCAATACAAAAATATGCTAATATGCTAATATGAGTATATTATAATGGTATACAATCGATTTCAAAAAACCGATTTACTTATAACTTATAAACGCGTTCGTATATCCCCCCAAAAAAACACTCGCGGTAAGTTTGAAAAATTCACAATAAATAAAATGCTATTACTATTTTAAACAATATTATTATAATGCGCGCTTGGACGGTGCGAATAAAATCGCTCGTTAGATACGAATAACATAACGCCGTACCTGCGGTATTTAAATCGCAGTAATATAGTGTGTATAATAGTATTAAATATTGTGTAGTCGCGATTTCGTCGAGAACAAAATAATAATAATAATTACGGACTAAAACGCATTCAATATAATAATATTATATATTGTGTGGTGGTATTATCACGAGTAACACGCGTGAGTCATAAAACGCAGCGGTTCACTTGTCCCATTAGTCGGCTAATCTAACGGCTTGTCATCTTCGTATTTACTCGTTGACTCTTTTTTCTACATTTTTTAACGTTACACGTTACAGACAGCATAAAAGGATTTGCTCGCTAAATAATTACTCGGCATGAAAAAATAATTTACAAGCTTGGCGTGAACTTTATTTTGCATAATATTATTAGTTAAAACCACACCGGACAGTGTTATCTTTTCGTGATTCGGCTACATCCGAGTTGACTAAATATTGTTGTATAATTCTGTACCTATATATAGTGGCGGTGCTGCACGGGAGACGGTGAATTATGTTATTATTACGGCACACCGTTCAACTATAAAAACGTGTAATAATACAGAAATCAGTAATATATTTTCCATTAAATCTGACCAGACGTGGAAACATTATTGTTTTACTGTAAACATCAGCATCATATAATATTTATTTATTCCGCGTAAATATCATTTATATTTAACGTGATTTTTTTTCCACAAGAATTTTACCTCAATTATTTTTTTCTAGACCTACAATATCAGATTTTATTTTATTTGTATTATTTAATTATTTAAACAAGAGAATTATTATTGTCAACAGTTTTTTTTCTGAGTACAGAGTATAAAATACTATAGTCAAAATATTATATATATAATAAATAATATGTAGCCATAACAGAAATTACCTTTGAAATTTAAAACTCATTATATAACGTCATAAAATCCGTTTGTATAAATAATTAATTCGTTTGTCTTTAGAAATTTTTAACGACCTAACTGCCGATTTCTGTAGTGCGTTGAACATTAGTCATAAGTCGGCACTAAAAAAAACCTAAGCTGTGCGTATGACGATTGACGATATATAATATATAATAATACACAGCCTGTAGTGACATAATGGCTATGCTCGGAACACTATTACATAATACTTTATTAAAACAGTCGCGATATAAATGTCGATAACAAAATCGTATACATTTTTTCTATATAATACTTGTGACAATAAAACGAGTGTATATATTTTTAAAGGTGACGACCGAGCCGTGAGCGCGTTTGTGTCGCAACCGTAATTTAAATATTTTATCACGTCAGTCAGACGGACAATTTTTTTTTCGTACACATAACGTAATAAATAATAACTAATAAGTATAATACTATAATATAAATCAGATAGGCTCCCGACTACAAAAATCATGGTGATGGGCGAACGTCGGGGGCGGGGGGATGTCAAACGGACAACGTTAATATAATAATGGAACTCGCATGGTGTGCTGCAAAGGGGGCGCGAGATGAATAAATACTTATGTCGAGCAAACGGACTCACGCGAGCGGGTTAGTACTGATATTTTCTTGGGTGCCGGCGGGTGGTGCGTATACCTGGTACCTGGTACCTGTAAAACGCTGCTGCTGTTGCACATGACATTATTATATTATTATGTATTATACTGTGTAAAGTGGCGAGCGGCCTCCAATACGACGTTCTGTAAATATTGATTCGATATAGCCGGTCTACATAGTAATATTATATTGTCGTACATGCGTACATCACGCAGCGATAGTGTATAAAATATAATATTTTTATTATTATTATTCTGCAGCGGCGGCGGCGGCGGCGGAGGCAGTAGTCGCGGACAATACGAAACAATGGTGTTTTCTGCTGCCCCGGCGGCGGTTGTGCCTATATACACACGTACGCATCACACTGTGTGTGTGTGTGTGTATATAGTATACATGCGTACAAACGTAAAAATACCCGACTGAATATTTTTCACGTTGTGGCGAAAGAGGGTTTCATTCATCGCTTGCCCTTGAGAACACACACGCGGGGGAACGAATCGACGAGGGGTTGAGCAGTGTGCGTTAGATTTCCGATCATTAAACGACCTCCCCGCGGCGATATGTATACCACGCTAAACACACACACATGACACATGTATACTATATATATATATATATATATATACGAAACAAGTATTATTATTATATAATATTTACCTCTCAGCAGAGGCCATCGACGACGTTGTCGTCGCGATGGCACATTGATATAATAATTTATATAATATTATAATAATATTATTAGTGTTATTAGTATTATATTGTATCGTTGTAGGTGGTATTCTCGATGCGGAGCTGCAGGGTTTTATTAAATATTTGATATTAATTCGCTTTTTTTCCTCCGCCATGCCGCCTCGTATTGTGATAAAGTTTTCAAAACGATAATAATAATGTGACGGTGGCGCGGTGGCGAAAAGTTTTGTCGGAATTGTTGCGGTCTGTTTGTATAGCTGGCATACATATTACGTCTGTGTACGTATATACAATAATAATAATAATATATAAGATACGAAACGACAACGCGAAAAATAAGTTCTCGGCCATTTGATTTCGTCGACGGACTCGCTATTATACGTATATATACACGCGCCGTATATACCAACGCGGAGTAAATGACGCGAAGCCGGGTCGAGAGGTTCTTTTTGAGAAAACACTTCATTTTTATCCTATTAACTTTCTCTTTTCCTTCCGATAACCGAACGAATCGAGACCGCAATGTCATATTATTATTATTGTTTATTTCACGGCGGATATTATAATATTCGATCGAATACATTTTATAGGTAGATACGCGGATATTGCGTGTTTCGCGTTCAACGATCGTTTTCGTATTTATATATTTATTCCTACTCACCGATGATGAGAGTACTAATAGGTACAACCGACAATCGTTGACATTTTCGTTAATATATTATTTTTTTCAAATTTACATTTTCTAGCGGCACTATTACCTAAAAAACGGCTACACACCGTGTCGATTGTCGCGGCAAATCTACTAAAATTAAAATTGTGTACCATGTTTGTACTTATATATAATATAATATTATGTATTACATCACACGAAACCACTATATGATACCGCGGGTACCAAGGTACGTGTTATATATCGTGCCGCGTGCGTCTCGTTTCTTCCCATCACGCACACACATACATATACATCGTAATATTTTTTTTCTCTCCGCCGGAACGTTTGTTCCTAACCCTTTTTTCTACGCAAGCGAATGATAGAGGTATTATAAAAAGCATTTCATCCTCACAGGTCGTGCGGACGGTGTGTGTGTGTGTGATGACCTATAATGTAATAACAGGGGGGTTGTTTGTCGGTGGTTAACATGGGTGGTTTTCGAAAAGTTAATTACAAGGATATAATATGATATGATATTATTGTGGGCGAAATCACAATTGCCGGGTATATCGAATGTATTATATAAGTACTATGATTACAGACATTGTATACAATAAAATATATAATAATATATAGGTATATACGTTTTAGTATACGCCACTATATACGGTGCAGGTAGATATTACCTATATATGCTGCAGTCACGTGAACGATTTATTTAAGTGCACGTACAAATTATGTGGACATCATATTTTTGATAGCTATAGGTATCATAATATATAAATTACCTACCCCTTTATCGCCCACATTAATAGATATTATACTTACGTATAGGTACCTAAGTTTTTAAATTATTGGAGATAATCGATTTTTACACAGAACAGTGCGCTTTTGTCATTTTCAATGCTGAACGGAGCAATATAATTAATGTATTGGTTTTACTATGATGTCCAGGAAAGTCCAGGAATGTTTTGAGATTTACAATTATTGGCCTATATCACACACAAATATGACGAAATCTGAAAAAATCGATCTAATTTTGGAAGCTCTCCCTCCAAATTTTTAAAACCCAATTGCATTGATGAATAACAATGTACTTTCTGAATTATAAAATAATTATGCGTATAAGGTAGAATCCACCACAATAGCAATGGTTAACAAACGTAATAGAATAAACACAGTTATTTAGATGCTCTGCTTAAAGCAAAAACAGTAGGTTTTAATAAAAATGTGTAGAAAAAGAATGCTTTTGTGACTAATCAATTAAATTATATACATAATAATTAAAGACTACAGTGTTCTGTATTAAAATATAAATCAGTCATTTCATTTTTTTTTTTTAATAAACAAAAATATATATTTTTTTAATTTATTGGATTCCCTGCAACGCTAAAGATAATCATGATTTAAAATAAACCATATATTTACATAAAATATAGTCAATATCAATATAGATAGACTCATAACTTTGTTCTTCAATCTGAGTTAATTACAGATTTCCAATGTTAATATGTATTATTATAATAACAAATAATAATCCTGCAATATCCACCTTAGCGACCTAATGACGCATTCAAATTTAAGCTATTGTAATTTGTAAGTAAAGTAACTATGAAGAAAAACTCTTACATAATAAGTTAAGTATGATGATAATAATTAAAGAAACGATGGGTTGAATCAAAACCGTAACATAAGTTTTAGAAATAATAATATAACTTAAAAAACCAATGCACTCTAATACACTATACCTAAACCTAATAGATATACAGGCTATATCATTATTCATTATATAGAAATAAAAGTGCATATAACAATCCACAATATCAAAATTATTATGAAAAATTCAAATCAAATTTTAAACCGGATAACAATATGAATAAATAAATCACAAACAGATAATTCACTTATCTGAGAACACGAGTCAAGGTTATGTAAATCAATATGATATGATCAATATATGATTCTTCTCCGAATATTTACCTCTCCAAATACGCGTATGGTACCTACCTCGTACCATTGATTTTAGAATATACTAAAAGTATATTAGTATATTCTAAAATCAATGCTCGTACCTATAAATGTTGGTCGCCTCCTAAAAGTTGTACAGAAAATTTTAACTCTTATATAATATTCTATCATTACTCAAAATTTCAAATAAAATAAGTACCGAACGGATTTTTAGTATCATGATAAAACATTAAATTGTAATTTGTAAACGTTGTGCTGTGTTACGAAGGCCAAACATTCCCACGAGCAACGTCCTGGAATTTTAAAATTATAGCGATCGATACCAACAAAGGCAACGTAGACGTGGCAATGGGCCGAAGTACTGGAGTTTTAAATTGCAGTGAACTTTGGTTCTTATAAAATTCCTAACCTAAAAAGATTTTTGAAGACGGCACTCAGGGATTGGAAAACAAGTCACTCTTGTAGGAAATTATTGATTCGCTTTTGCTAAAAATCGACTTTCAACTGCAGATTTGGTACCTATACACATTACATTGCTAAATTTAATACTTTAAAGGTTCATCACATAAATAATTACATTAACCTGTAGAAAATCTCAAAAGTGCATACCATGCAGAATTGTTTGTTGTAATTTCAAGTTAAAACTTTTCAATATGTAATTCATGAACCTATTCCGCCGTTCTACGGTACGTTGATATTGACTAATCAGTTATAATAACAGCTAGTAATATGTGAAATAATATATGTGATTTGATTTTGATAACAATTATTTCAACCTATGTATTGTGTATCACTAAAAAAAACAACAATACTTATACTAATACATAATAAAATATATACTTAGAAATATTGGCCGACAGACCGTCTCTCATCTCAAAACCGTTCTTCACCGTAAACCTACAATATGATTTATCATTGAATTCAAATTTAACATGTATCTATTATTATACTGCAATGACCTACTCAATGACGAGTTACGCTATATACGCGATTCCTGCTCATACTTGGGTACTATACAGCATACAGCTACTTCCCCGGTTTTTCGTATTATACTTTCTATTTATACATACACCCAAACAGTATAATATACAGAGTCTTTGTTGTAGCATATTAACATATTTACACTGTTTATCATTATGACTCTCCGTACACACTACGTACATATTATATATTCATTCCCGTAATGTTTGGTTCCTATATATATGTACACGCGGAGAGTTGTACCTATATTATATATTATGTTCTACAGCGGGACAACTCTGAAATAATGATAATAATGATATTTCAAGTGTCAGCTGTCAGTATTATAAATGTATTACACAACAATATCGTCGTACGGAAAATGTCGTCTATATATACATAATATATATTATAATATTCTAATGACGGGCGAGTCGGTTGGTTTTAATTCGGCTATGTCGAACGACGTGCTCGATGGTCGATGAACCGATTGACGAAAAGAGTTTGAATTTTAGAAACCGGAGGAAACTAGTGAATATTATAAAATACTATACATATACGTACCTATATATGTGCGGTATTCCGCGCCGAGGAAGATTTCACTTTTGACGTTCATGGGAACCCGCCGCCGCCGTTGTCGTAACATTATCGCGTGTACCGCAACAGCAACAGCAGCAGCAGAGCTATATAACACACATACGAGCACATCATCATACACGCGGGTATATTACATATATATGTGTGTGTGTGTGCAAGTATATGTATGTAGGAGGGGTCTCGACGTTTTTGTGTATAGCATTCAAGAGTTCATGGATATAATAATAATAATAATGTGATGATGATGAATAAAACGAACACGAAAGAAAAGAAAAAAACAATATTTTCTGTTTCGTACACATTGTTGTGCGTCGGATCGGAGGATATAATGTGTGTGTGTGTGTGTGTGTGTATTATATATATATATATAATATTCTTATGTAGGTACGCGCTGGAAGACTATAATATGTAATAATATAGTACATGTATATATACGGCTCATTGTTGGTTTCTGGAAGAGCTGCCTCCGCCGCGCCACCGCCTCTGTTGTAGAGACGGACGGTCGACAACAGGTGCTAAGCCGAAGGAACACCGTCTCAATTTATCCGCCGCCGCGTGTTATAATTTTTTTATGGAGTAGTTTTTTTTTTTTATTTGTCCACCGAAAACGCGCAATCCGCACCGTCGGCGACCGCCTGCGGGAGTATAATCCGCGGTGACGACGCGGCAGAACGAGAGTGTATCCTATACAAGGTAAAGGTAGGTATATAGGATATTTTAATCGGAATATAATAATAATAATAATAATTACTGCCGGGGCGATTTTTCAATCGTAAATAATTCGATTGGACGCCTAAACTCCGCGGTGTGGGTACCTACCCACATTATAAATTATTGTTATAATATGCTGCTGCAGGTCTATATAATATTTTGACGCGTGAACTCGCCGGGATTACCGCCACGGACGGGTCGGTCTTCTCTTTCCGTCGGCGCGCCCGAGCGTGCTGCAGCGTCCCGGTCCGACCGCGGCCGGTGGAGGAGAAAAATTAACAACCGATTAATTACTCTCGCGCCTCCTCCGCCTCCGCGGTGAGAGACCCAAAGCCATTTCTGCCTCGTTCAATCATCCTCGTCCGCCACCACCTACGCGGCCAACGTTTATCGCACCGACGTAGATCATATTTTAACCGGCGCAGTTCTGCGACAATCTACTTGTGCGGTATTAACTTTTACTTATATTACTCAATCATAATTTCATAAAAAAAAATGAATAAAACGGCACTCATTAAACCGTCGGCGTAGGTGGTAAAGTCACCTATACAATACACTACAGTAAACATAATATGATGGGCGTTTTGTCGAAAATCGCGACCGTCTGCGGTAAGTACAACACAAACTGACGGATACGACCTCGCCAAAAATATATATATATTATACATTTTTACTGAAATAAAGCACAATTGTATGAGTACGTGTTATTTTAATATTTATAAACGAATATTAGGTTATACGAAAAAGCTGAATATCCACGAGGACTGAATTGCGAACGTTTCCATTTGTTCAAATAACTCTTAAGCGCGTTGATATTATGTTTTTCTATATTATATTAGGTAATATATTATATTAAATTTATAATTATGTTGGTGGCGTTGGTAATAGTAATTAATAAAACATTAAATGCATTTATTATACACGTGCGTAATGCGTTCGATTTTTGGCGTTCGGCATAACGTTCAAATGTTGAAATATCGCACATAATAAGTGATAAGCTATGGTAATAATTATTATATTTAAATCTTAACGTCATGTACATTTCCAAAATGTAATTAATTTAAAAACATTTACTTTTTTTTAAATAATAAAAATGGATTAAAATATTATAAAAATATTTTATCATTTTTTAAATTAAACCAATAGTACATTTGATATAATGGAGAATATTCACATGAATGGATTGTGATTTGAGAAGGAAGCTGTTCACTAACGGCACCTCAGAAATTTAAAAATCTTATACATATTTTCTAAATTTGAAACAGAGAATGTTTTTTTCTAGAAAAAATTAATTTTCTAGTGACATCACTATTTACTCTAGGCATTACTACTAAAAAAAAAAAAAAACGACAAATATCATGAATACAAAATTGTAACGGAGGTCTATGTATAATATTATATCCCCACCGATACGCTGCGATATTGTACATGGGAACTGGTTTATTGCTGCAGCAGTTTTGTCATGAATATAGCGCTTATGAGTTATGGGCGATGTACATAATAATACTACCTATGTGGCTATGTATGCTAGGTGTACCTAGCTATCGTATACACGTGATGGTAAGAGGTATAACCTGATATAATATAATAATAAATAGTATAATAATTAATAGAAATATGGCGAACACTACTGCATTTTGTCGATTTCTACAGCGTGCCGTGCTGCAGCAATGTATACGACGGAAAAGAAAAATGTATAATAATAATAAAACAGCTCTCACTGCTGTGTACGTCGTATTACATGTATTATACAACCACATCGTGTACCCATACCCATTACCCACCTGTACACATGCGCGGCACAATGAAACCACCTAACAACTCTTATATTATACTACGCGTTCCGCTCGGACGCGATAATGCGGCCAAAGCGATCATTATTTTTTTTTTACACACGCAGATATTACGAGATATTATATTATTATATTATAACGTCGTACTCGTACCTAGGTATATATAGGTACTACTGCTGCGCGTGTTCGTAATGTATCGTGTGTGCTATTATTTATTTCGTATGTCCCATACGCATCCGCCGCGCCGCCGCCGTTGTTTCCATAATTATATTATATAGGCGCAAATATATTAGGATAAGACCTACTCGGGGCTTAGTTCGGACACTAGAAATTGATCCTTGCCGGGGTAATCTACCAATACTATAAGTCTACATAATATGCATTGTGTACAGCAAACACCGAAGACACGAAGATTATAGGTCGACGGTCGACAATGCTCAGTTTAAGAGAGATTTACAGTGCAGCATGCGTTTATGCGGAATATTGTATTGAAAGAGTTAAAATTGTATAAATGTTTATGATAGTGTCATTATATGGTATTTTATAGCCTTAAACGAATTTTTCTACGTCTATAATAAGCACAATCAATTTTATATTGTGCGTTCGCCGTTTGTTAATATATAAAATAATATCAATTAATAATAAAATATGTTACGTATTGATTTTCTCGAAGAGTTATTATGATGTATAGAATCGTATTACTATTCCAGATCAGGCGGTGTTGGGGGAACGTCCGTTAAAAAAAATGTACCTATGTATATAGGGCTCGAGCTCCCGTCGATTTAATTCCCTATTTGAGCCCATTTTGTTTTGCGGCGAAAACCGACGGGTCTCGATCTCCTTCGGTACCTATTTAATATTATAATATCACGTGGAATAACGTCGGCTGACACGGTGTTGTTATTATTATACGTTCTACTGATGATTATAATGAATAGCAGTTTACCCACGGGTCGAGGAGAGACGTCCGCGCTCATGTTCAGTGGCCGCCGCTAAATGGATTGTAATAATTCAAGAGAACAACATTTACCATACTTATACTCATACAATATGTGTGTGTGTGTGTGTGTGTGTGTGGAGTTTAATATTGTACGCGGCGCAACAAACTTGACGGAAACGCACGCGCGGGCGAGACGAACGCGGAAAAGTGGAAAATCCCCCCGGTGCGTCCCAAAACCGACCTTATTATCGAACGGCATTCCGAGTTCGCGTGTCCCTCCCCTTCCGCCCGGTCCCATCCAACATTGGCGAATCGGTGAGTCGGCGGTGCAGTGCATACATATATACACCCCCGGACTGCCGTGCCTGTGTGTATTTATCCCTCGTACAGTTAATTAATTTATTATCGTTATTTATATTCCGATAAAATAATATGTCGTCTGGAAAGTGGAAATTAGAAAAAAATTACGACCGCACGATTAGTCTCTTCGCTCGTGACGACGACGATGGGCGGACACGCGGACACGTCTACACACCCGTAGGTTGTATAGGTATAACAATATAATGATATTATATTCCGAGAGATTATAATTATTATTTGTATACGAAAATAACACAATGCGTCGAACGCAGTTCGTTTACCAACAACAATATTATTAATCTAAGTACAAAGAACAATATCGATAATGCCTATCGATTATGTACGATTATGTTCCCACATAACGATGCACTAGTGCACTCGGTACCATACACATCGGTATACACATAGGTGTCTATGAATATTGTGGACAATATGTTAAAAGATTTGCTGGTCGCACCTCGATCGTAAATCATAATAATATATAATAATATGATGATGATGATGGTGATGGTGATTGTCGCATCTCGGACTGTGTGTCTTCGATTCCCGTGCGATTGTATGCGCATAAGGATGATTTCTCCGTAAAACCGTTCTATAAAAAATATTATATCGTCACGTCGAAGCCCGAAGGTCGTCGTCGATTACAACGGACGGGCGTACTTAAAACAATAATATACTTTGTACACAAGCCAAACGGATTTAGCGCGCGCCGCGCCGCCTTCGAGTACACTGCTCCCACCACCGCCGCCGTGCGCCGCGTGTGACGACGGCAATGCGGTCCTCACCAGATACAACCGCGTATTGCGACAATACTATAATATATTATAATTTATAATTTATATAATAAACTGTCAGTGTAAATTATGCGTTATTTGCACTGCGCACTGACGGCGTAAAATTATTAGAAATAATATTGCGGAGAGAAAATATAGACTTATTGGAGTTGGTTTAACGCCGATGATTGTGTGCAGGGCCGTATTGAGATTTGGAGGTGCCCCTAGGGAATCACTGCATTTGAGCCCCCTTCCACCCCCCCCAAATTAGAAATTTGCATTAGTTTAAAAAAACTATTTGAGATATACCTGTATAAAACATGTATATAAATACATAGTATAATATACTAAGTAATAACAAATCCCCATTAATAACTATTTAGGTATTGTGACTTGTTGGGCCCTGGCCTGTATCTTATTAAAATATATAAATACGGGACGTATGGTCATCCTAAACTAAGGTCCAGATTTATATGTAATAAAATATTATTACTCATTAAATAGGATTAAATTAAAACTAATTTAACTATTCTTTTTACATATTATAGTTCGTACGAGTGCTTAAAAGCTAGAAAAATAAATTACTATAATGGGCATAATGTTGAACCCACGTAAATTTGACGTCACAACGTCAAAATCAATCGACACTCGGCAGCAGTTCAACAGAAAACAAAATCGTTGACCGTTGTACTTCGAGTTTACTGTACCTTTGCTATAATAGTAGACAATAGTAATTTGTTGTATTTGAAAAAAGATAATAAAGATAATAACACGATACCCAATAATACGACTGGCCCGACATCACATAACGATAATACTATTTTAATAGTTACGTAGTTCACCGTTTACTGGAAGTTCAATTAGTTTTTTGCTAATGCCTAATATCTGAATAACAGGAAACGTACATTTTGAATAAGTGCAGTAGTTATGCTATAAATACATATACATACCTAATCTATTTTACGAGAATTTAATTCACATATTAATATTAATTAAATTATACGTATAAATATAATATAATATAGATATATAGATATTACTAATTGTTAGTATTTCAAATATTGCACTCCAACAGCATCAACATAAATAATTTTTATATAATACAAATAAAGCGAGGCTCCACTATAGTAAGTCGTTATAATAAATATACATACGAGAAAAATATTACATAAGTAGTATTGAAATTTTCGCCCCTCTTAGAATCACATCCCATGCCCTCTTGCCCTGCTCTGAATACGGCCCTGAGTGAGTCTCTGTGTGTGTGTGTGTGTGTGTGTCTCTATTTATATAATAGATCTTATATATAGATATATTACATTTAGATCGACCGTCTGAATTGTACACCGCCATCCGTACTGACAAATAAAAATGAAAACCTAAACGTTATTATTCATATAAAGCCGAGGCACAATAATAATATTATGTAGTCAGCTGTTTTCAGGGGTACTCAGAAAGCACCACATGTGTGTGAGCGTGCACACCTCCGAATGGCTGGTATAATATACGCAGCTCATCGAAACGGGTGACGATGGCAATTAATTAATAATAAATAATATTATTGTTTTAATTCTAGAATTTTATCAGTCTCTGTGACATTATCGTTTATCGTTACTGTCGAAAATCCGTACCTATTCCATTATGATATTATTATTTTCAATTTGGCAAGCGGCTTGTGAAAATACGGGAGTCGGAAATATATCGCCGCATGATACTTGGACAGATAATATAATACTATATTATAATATACACTTTCTCCGTGTATCTAATGAGGCATGTAGAGAAATTCCACTGAATAAAATCGAAATTGTGACGTCAGGTGACGTGATAATAGGTAGATCTTAAGGAAGATAATTATTTCGTAATAATATGCTTTTTGTAAAAAAATGTACGACAGTGAAGTTACAGCTTTTTACGTTTTCTTATACCATAAAATTAACTTTATATATTATCTCTATTTTATATTGTATGTTTTATGTATCTCATTACCAAATTGTCAAAACAAAGTTTAAATAGAAAAAATATATATCAATAATAATATATATAATATATAATGATCTATAGATTATATTATTATACTATATAGTGAATTCAATATTTTACAAAAAGGATTTGCCTCTCCAAATTTGTCGACAAGTGTTTAAACTCTAATATTTATCAGCCTATAGATGCCACGATTTGTATTTAGCGTAATGGAATTTTGGCTATACGTATTATCTGTAACATAATAATTATCCTAATGGACAGAGGCTGTAATATTTAAGGTGTCCCCTCTATATCACGGTTTATTATTTTTTTTTTTCAAACCCATTTTATTGTACTTTGAAAAAATGTAACTTTTATCCCGAGGCAACCTTATTTCATTGGTATTCGGCACACGTCGGGGCTACTTATTCACAATAATATTATCATGTATCAAGGAAAACAAACGGACATCCATTTCGTTCGTCGAGTACGAACTCTAAACGTGGTAGAGGTTCAACCGTCAAATATTTTAACAACAACGTTGTCCACGCGTATAACAATATTTTAATATCAGCCGCCAACTACACGATACTGGTTCTAAAAAAAAAAAACGTGAGACCGATGTCGTCGAAACGCGTATACAAACATATTTTCCTATCGAACAGTCGTCGTTTTCGTTATATTATTAAGTAGGTTGCAGTCCTTTGGAGTTAAAATATTATGGTATAGTCGTCGGTGTCGCCGAGCGCCGCCCGGTGGTCCGTCGTTCGACGGCATAAACAATGACAATAATTTTCGGTGATTGTTCGCACAATGGGCCCCCATACTAATGCCGCGCGCATGCGTTATCAGTCGCAGTCGTTTATTACAAACCATATAATAATATTATTATTGTTCATCGGCTCGCCGCAGCGTTCTCCGGTCGTTTAAATAACAGCATCGCGATTTGCAAAAGCAATAATTATTATTTACAATTACTGGTCGATCAATAAAATGACTTTTTCAAAATTCGATTAGAACTTACACAATGTACTTATTGAACGGTAGCCATTTTTTTCAAATTACCGATCCTCTACCACAACGCTTTTTAATTATTGTTCGACTGTGACTGTATGAGCTATTTTTATTTGAACGTTATTTTTACTTTTTTACTGCCTTGAAAGTATTTGGTAGCCGTCTAATAAACCTAATAGTAAATTAAGTGATATTGATAAACACACACAAAAAAAAGAAGAATGACCTTATGAATGCGTGTGACCAATTATTATTCGCATACTATTATATTTTATAGTCAACTAAGAATATTATGTAATATTTGTACGCCGTACACTGGACCAAAACATTTTTGGTAGATCACAGCAATATATCATGTCGGCACTCAACCAATTAGTATTCATTGCTTATGGATCGGTTAGTCATCGGCTCCTGATCGCGGTTATCCAAAATATGATTGTCATCGGTTTAATACATATGAAGAGTGTTTTAAGCGCTGCGTTAATGTGAGTAATCTGCACGCGGTTATGAATAATTACTAGGGGTAACACGGATTATGAGAAATTTGAGAGAAAGCGTCAGAATATATTCTAAGGATGTGTATACGATTCGAGGTGTCGAATTAAAAAAATGGTTATCTACCGACATAATTGTAATGGTAATAATGACACGTTCGACGTCGTCGCCACCAGCTATCTAGCAGTCACCTACTAAACAATCAGTTTAAAAAAAACGTAGGTGCTACATTCCATTCCTTGAAGTCGCATGCATATTATGACTCGATACAGGTGATTTTTGTTTGGGCATATTGTACAATCTCAAATAAATCGAAACACGCTTCCAAAAGTCAAAACACTTACTAAATAGGTGCCAGTACAATACGTAGATACTATAGATACTCGCTACATCACCGTCACTGTCATTTTATATTTTTTGGACTGACCTTATAAAAATGAATTACGATATAGTTTCTACTACACATATATAACCACTATCAAAGAGCATAATATGCTCTTAAATTTAAAATGATCCAACAATTTTTAAAACTTCCTAAAAACCAAAAAAACGTCTATGAAATGCAAAATTAAAACCATAAATGTTGACTTGTTGGGCGGTCAAATCACATTTCGTATCTGATATAAAGTATATTGAATATCATGTAAAGCACAAAAAAAAATGCAAAATCCTAGCTCTGATTAATAACACTGCAGTGATAGCTGCTGTCGTTAAATCGTCGCATATATAATAACATTGTGATCCGGACCCGACGCCGCGTGCTGTACCTCCCCCGACCGCATAATCATAATAATAACAATATAATCTTATCGCGAGCCCTATACTACCACGGTCTTCGACGTGCCCACCGCCACCGGCACGAACGGTGTGCGTCCAACGACATTATTCTGGTTTTCGTTTGAAACACGAACCGCGCACATAATAATAATAATATTATCTACGTAAATCCTCCCGGCCGGCAGACGATCATTAAAAATAATATAATATTTATCATCGCCTTCCCGACATCTATAGACGACTGCCGCCGCCGCCGCGATTTTTGTCCGTACGATAATAATTATTAATATTATATTATGCTCCGTTCGAAACGGTCTATAAATGTGTATAATAATGGTAATGATATGTTATCATCGACGTCCGCAGTGGCGGTGATAGACGGGGGCAGGACCCCGTCGGTCGCAGTGTTTTGTCGGGTTCGCGTGGCCCTTTATTTTTCATCTCGCCGTTTTCGTCCGAGACCAACGACAGTAGGTTATCGTATTTCTGAACACATCATTTCAAAGAGTCACGTGGTGTGTGTGCATGTGTATAAACAGAAGGCCCCCGACAGCCGTCATTGATACTAAACGAGTGCGGATAGAGCGTGGCGTTTGCGTACAAAACGGAACGCATGTTAACGATTCCAAAATAGTAGGATATTATAATATTTTCCTACTATTATTATTATTATTATGTAGTAGTAGTAGTAAGTGGGTGGATGGGTTGGATTGACGAATAGCAGCAATTTGTCCGTCCGGGTAATAATGTTTCGTTTTTAATTTCAGAAAGTGCATCGCCCCGCGTCTATGCGAGTAGCCCATTATGTATTAATGTTTTCCTACAAATTCGAAAAATTCCGAGAAAACCTAATAGAAAATCTACAAATTCGAAAAACGACCCATTACGAAAATAAAACCGTGTGTTTGAAAAGTCTGACCGTGGAATTATAATTTTTTGTCCTGAAAGCTCAACACATTATTACACGTGCCAATTCGGAGACGTCGCTACTTTTCTTCTCAAAAGTCAAACGTTAAAAGAACTGTGTGAGAGTCTAATCTGGAAATTGTATCACCCGAATGAAAATTCGGCAAAGACACATGCCAATAAATTATATGATATGTTCACCATTTTCAAGCCATCACTCAAAATTGTCTAAAGATAATGTTCCCTGTCAAAACTGAACACAAGACTTATACAGGGATGGATTTTAATTTTAAAAACGGGTTTTGATTCATTAACAAGTAAACTATGTCTGAAACGATTAATATTCCAAATACCGCTTATGTTAAATAACACAACTACTAAAAAATAAAAACACCATTTTTTTTTTGTTCATTGATATACGGGTAATTATATCAAAATCTATTAAAATGTATATATTTATTTTTTAATCAACCATAACCGTGCATGGTGGATCCGGTTGATGGGATCGGCTTGGATAATAGGCATTGCTATAAATTTGGTAAAAATGTTTTGCTCGAAGTATTCAAACACATCACCGCAATGACGCCAACGACTGACCGTATTATTGCTGTACCTATATTAAACTGCACGCAACGATGTCGGACGACACGTTTGGTCACTGGTTTGCGGCCTTGCCACGGCCACCCCGAGCGTCGTCGGAAGTCGATGAAACGTTTCGCCCCGGTCGACGTCCTCGCGGGCACGTTGTTGGTATATACGCGTAGGTATAGTAACGACGAGACGTATATAATATAAGTAATAACATACCGCTCGTTCGACCGCCGCCGTTGTCGGATGCGTTCCGCACCGGTTGTCCCGCCGCGCGAGAGACCGGTTCGATTCTCCGATTATGACAAAGCGGGGGCCCCGGCGTACTGCTCGTAGGCATGATGATATTATATATATTTATGTATATGTATATATTGTGCTCGAGTGCATATTGCAGCATACTATTATATACCTATACAAGTAAACAGCACAGCTATTCGCAGAGTATATAATATATTATATATATACGTCTTAAAGGTTTTCGGACCGATTTCATACGTTGTGAATTACGATGACGCGAGAACACGAAACGGGTTTTCATTATTATTATTATTTTTTTTTTTATCTATAAACCAAATACCATTCCGATTTTTTTCATCACTCAAAATCGACGTTTGAGAGCAGTAAGTTTTAAAGGACGCTACACCCGCACTAATTGTTGTCTCCGTCTTACAAATGCGCGTATTATAGCATGGCAAATTCGCACACAGCAGTAAATAAAGTTAACGTTTACTGCTTCGCTAGTTTGAGGGAATCGATGTATTTTATGAAATTATTAATGGTAAGAACATTATCAGCTGTGTTTGGATGTTGGTTTCTTACGATAGTTCAATTTTTTATCGAATTTTGCGAACCTATATATATATATAATAGCTATAATAACTCGATTAAAAACTGAATGATCGTATGATATATACTAAACGTGAACTGCCATATTATTACGAACTTGAAGGACGGGGACAACAAATACGGGTGTAATTTCCTCTCAATATAGATACAAGTATATTTTTTTCGTTTTTATCATTCCGTTTGTCATGCATGCAGCTCAATAATTCACATAGGTGTTATCGTTGCTCGTAAAACGTCATAATATTATACCGTGGTATATTATTATTATTATTATTAGGTGTCGCCAATTGCCATCGGGTTTTCGGACGAAATCTTCTATACGGAAGATTCATCGGCTTGTCGCCCGACGTTTAAGCATGTACGTATATAGTACGCAATATTGTAATACATAATATTTTATTATTAACCGGCGATTTTAAAAATCGACCGGCTCTGCAGGACGCTCTCGAATTGCGCCGAGTCACGAGAAATAATTATTTAGTATTCGACCTAAAAACAACGACGTATAGGTATATACTGCTGTATAATATGGTATTTTAACCTACAACCGTTTTTTCGTTTCGTTTTTAAATAATAGCGTAACTTTTACATTTCAGACACCTGGCGAGCGCGTATACAACGACATCCTGCGATGGACGAAAAAATATGTTTTTAAATAAGCCAAGTATTTATATAGCCGGTAAGTACCAAGTGTAAATCACTTACGAATTACGATAAGACGCCGCACCAGCATGACGTGTTGTCTCCGTCTTACACAAACGCATATTATACACCATAGAAAATTTGCGTTTTGTGTTGTTATATAATTTAAATATTTATAAAGTGAATTGACATTAAATTCTTAGTGATTCAAACTTAAAAGTAAGAATACTATCTGTGTTGGACGTTGTTTTTTAATTTTTAAGCGAGTTATGTACCTACATTTTTACATAATATAATAAAGTGTAATATTTAAGCTTAATGCTAATATGGTAGGTATATAACAATATAAAATTGCAGGTTATGCTGAACTCAAATGCTACAATATCGTATGATTGAACCTTCATATTTGCTCACATTTTATAAATTCCATCTGATAAATGATACCGATACAATTTTCGTGAATTCAAAAATAATATCGGTAAAAATTGATGTTTAGTTTTAACCGTAATTGAAAATTTTAATAATAACTAACGACGATAATACGGTATCATATACCTACATTCATAGACCTTATACTTAGTATAAGGTCTATGCCTACATTATACTTTCATTTCATTTCAAATTTCCAACCGTAACTTTGTTTTATTTTTATTATTTTAATTATTACACATACGTAAAACGACATAAAATAAACCGAAGGTAGATACATATTATGTATTTATTATATCCCATCAACCGTAAGAATGTTCTACAATTATTGTATTTTCTGTATAACTTCACGCACTCGTAACTTTGTATTATATAAATAATTAGATTTCGCCGTAATTAATTACAATTATCTGTATCAGATATATACAGATATATACCTAGGTATCAATTTTTAAGGTACAAACTACAGTTTTCGTAAAAAAGTTGTCATCATACTTTATTAACAATAGAGTTATATGATAATAAATAATCATATATAATAAACGTACGATAAATACTTAACACTAAAAATCTATCTATATATTATCTATTATTGTATATATAGCTATATTATTAGAGGCTACTAATTATTTATTGTTATCATAAACGGAATTTGGCCGTCTGTTTTCTGGGTGAGTGTTCCCGAAAACGTTACAACAGCGGTGTATCGATTATTAATTATTTAAATGTACATACCTATAATATAGTACTCGACAATCGTGTTGCGCAGAAATCGACCGACAATAATATAATAATATTTCGGGGCGAAATCGCGAATATTGTTATGCATTTCGTATGCCCCGTGGTATGATAATAATATGTGTTTCCGGCAAATGCTTTGGTGCCTGTCCGTCGCGATTACTCGAAAATCGCCGCGCAATAAAAAACGTTGCGCTGAAATCCGTTTTTTGGCACCCGATTGTGGTTTTATTTCGGGACGTCGCAGTCGAATATTGTATACAAGTATCATGCGTGCATATTATACAACAAAAACGAACGGATTGTAATAATATGTTAATCGAACTCGACGCCGCGTGGTTAAAAAAATAACGATTGCTGCACCACAATAATAATAATTATCATACCGACCGGCGCGACCTGTGATGCCGATTATTTATAATACGATAGTCTTATATACGCGTCTGCAGTATTATAATATATTATTATAATAATATATAGTCAATTATAAATGTATAATATACATTACTATATTATACGGCATTGACGCGGCGAACGATGACATTTTATCCTAATGATATTATCATACTTTACAAGTAGCCGTTTTTCACTGCATGTCTGCGAAATTCGATTGTATCTAATTATTATTGTGGATTTTGCCTTGCGTTTATCACATTCTAAACGAAGATTTCGCATCATACGAGCAAATAAAGAGCCACACTTTACCGCAGTGCAAACTCGCGTTTGTTATAAAAATATTAAAATCACAGTGTTGGTTTTTAGGGGGATCGGTTAACTAATTTTAATACCAACCTGGCTACCTATATAAAATATAAAAAATAATGATTTATGGCAAGAAGTGTATTTATTAACATATTATAGTTTATCTGTAAACCTATACATAATAGATGTCCACGATTGACTTGATCGACGTACAGCCAAAGTTGTGATAGGTTGCTAAAATATCAAGACTTGACATTTACACAGTATCTTCGTATATACCAGATATATATAGAAGTGCACTAAGAAATGATTTTTAAAAATTAGCATTTTAAAGATGTGCCCACACAGGTATTTTGTTTCAGCTCTCAACAAATATAAGAGACATATGGCTAGTGGTTACCATTGGTTACCAATAATAAAATAGCTATTATAATTGAATATCATTTTCTGTTATTGTTTTACATTTTGACATTTAAGCTAATGAAGCTATTATAATGTATACAGCATTTAAAATTGAATAACAGCTATTAAATTACATAAGAGGTCAAAGTGTATGCGTTTGAGGTTTGTATGCTAAATAAATCTAAATAACTCGACTGATTTTGATAAAAAAAAAAAACAATTTAAAATATTTCAACTGAATCAAAACGGAAACGATAGATATAGATCGATTATAACAATACATAATTTATAGTAGGCTATAATAAAGATATTATTTGCCAAATTATAATTTAATATTTAGACGTAATTTATTTTAACTGTTGAACTGTTATAGTTTTGAACTAAAAGCTAAAAAAAAAATGTAAAACAAAGAGAAGATATATTTTTTTTATGTATCAAATGATGACACAAAAATTAAATATTCTGAAAATCTACAGTTTTTCACCAATTAGCGTAAAATTTTGCGCATTTATTATTTGGGATACCGGACAATCCGTTGTGTATTAGAATATAAGCCATGGGTAACAGCTACCAATAACAACTAATAAAACAACTTTATATAAACGGCAAAGTATATGACTGATAAGGCTTAAATATAATCAAAAATACTCAACCGACGACTGAAATAAGGTTTGAAGAATATTAGATTGAACTAGTTATTTTAGGGTGGCTTAACCGTTATTAATAATATTAATATCATAACCGCATATTCGAGCATTTCTGCTTGGAATTGGTTACACGTAATGAAAAAAAGTTACATTGGTATTACTATCCGCCGCGCAGGTGGATTGCCTGTCTCGGTTTCATTTATCTCTGTGCAACGCCGCGGGTAATACAGCTAAAATATAAGTATTATGTATAAAAGTTTTAAAATAATAAAACATATATAAGTAGGTAACTATACGTTTGGGCAGCCGCAAGAGGATGAAAACGATTTTTTCGTGCCATGGTAAATCCCTCTTCTTAGAATGGTATATTGTCAAAACCGCTATAGTGTGAATTACGATTTTATAGGTTCTTATAATATGCGTATACATATTTAGCGATCTAAATCCGTGTAATTATCTATATTGAAGAAAACAAACAGTTTTCGTAAATATTACTTACAATATTATATAATAGCCGAAATGGTTATAATTGCTTAATATATTGTATCGTTTATCATTTTTATAATGTTATTTATTCTCACATAGATATAATTTCGCATTTTATACTATTGCAAACCAAACCTACCAATTCAGTGGATCCATGGTTCTCGATTGTAGTTTGCCACGATATTCTGCGACCGTCCTTCGAATAATATTGTAATATTTATTATTTTTTATCTTATAAACGAAATTCGCATGTGCATATGTTATAATATTATAATGCACGTTTATCGAGGCTAAAAACGGAAAAATGAGAATTTTTTTGCTTTTTCTTCCACCAGCATGACACGCGCGCTTATATACTTAATTTCCGTTTTCAAAACGGACAAGCAGCTGCTGCTGCTGCTGCAGGGTACAATTTTATTTTACGCTATCATTCAAAAACTATAGGAAAACGTGAAATCGTTAAATGTTTACCTGGATATCATACCCGCATGACTTGTTGTGGCCGTCAATTTAAAATCGCTCATAACTTGCTCTAAAATTAAAATATAAAAACAACCTACAAGCTGATAATATTCTTGCCTCATTAAATTTGATAATATTATAGATCAATATTCACACTATTGTATATAAGAAATAAAGTCAAATAAAGTTTGTTCTAAACTCGTAAAATGTGGTAGGTATACCTAGTTTTATGAATTTTAAAATTTGAAATTATTCAAGTACACATAACTTGTTTATAAAATAAAATATAAAAAAAAAATTTTCCGTCAAGCGCGCGCGGTTTATAATGTCCTCTACGAATTCGATGATAAATAAATTTGCTTTTGTATTATCTATTAAACTATGAATAAACTGCATGGAAAGAATTCGATACTCAGATTTGGTTATTTTTCGCTTGCGTAAGACAGATACTATCTTTTAATTGTCGAACTGTAATAGTTTTCACTGGAAGTTCTTAAAAAAAAAGACAGACTATGCATAAATATGACGATTGATTTCGATAAGTCTTACTGCAGCTGACTGCTGTTCTTCGTGTGTACAAACTACACATTAATATAATATAGGTATTATATTAAAAATTAAAATAAATATAATATTATGTTATATTCACATATTATGATGTTTGAAAACTGTGCAAACGATAACGGACCAGCAAAATTCCGGAAATCGATGATAAAAAAAAAAAAACATTGCCACTCCGCCGCCGCAACCGTCGGCCGACGCAATAATGTTGGGCTCACATACGCGCATGCGCAGCTGCCTCAGACCGGTTTCTCCTGTTCGCGCGCCGCACCGTGACGATCACCGTTGCCGGATGCGCTTATCTCGCCCAAAGAGCCCCGACGACCGAGTACAGCAAATAGTATTTATTTAATCTTTTTTCAGTTCGTGACCGATGGATTTAAGATTTGATTTTGGACTTGACGTACGGCTTAATTCGATTTTTAAACACGGAAAATAGGCAGAGCGCGTTGGTTTTTTTTTTTTGGGGGGGGGGGGAGACAAGCAATTTGTATGTTCTGATTCTGAATCTGTTTCGGTTTTTAAGTCCCCGAGGGCATCTATACGGACGAACCTATATGGAAGTTTATACTGATAATATATTTAATTAAAAAGGGTTGATTCGCGGTTTACGAATTGTCGTGTCGTTTACTTGAAAATTTATTTCATTAAGATATTATTATTATGTTCTTAATTTATTTTTGTAACTCACTTGGTGCGGGTTAAACTACAAAAAAAAATATACTTTTCGTCACGGTGGTGTTTTTATTTTCATTTTTTAACTCCGACAAAGTACATAAAAACTTTATATTTTTCCGGTTTATTATTTATTTATTGTTATTGTTTTTTTTTTTTAATTACAAAACTTGTGTGACAGCAGTACGTTTGAGAGCAGCAGTCGTACGCATATATTTATGTTTGTAGGTGTACCTACCATTAGCAATTTTTTTTCTTGATCGTTAAAAACATTTTTTGGAACTCTTCTCTTATCGCATCGCCGCCACCGCGGCCTACCTTATGTAGTAAGTTTAAAATTCTTCAATGCCCAAAATGTGTTCTTATTTTCGTTACATACCTATACTTGCTATACTATTCTCAAACATGTATAACCAGGTTTGAAATTTTTGTCAGCGGTGAACGACTTACGGAATGATTAAGGCGAAGTTTATCGTTATTTATCTACCGACGATTGTGTACTTTTTGATGTTCAAAAGCACTTCGATTTAATTTAGGTTTTGTACAGCATTTTTCAAGCTAGTGACAAAGGCAAATAACTGAGGATATTATTTTCTCTCGAATACAATCTATTGGATTGTTTTTCACTGTGGTGGAATTTAAATTCAAATTCGTAAATGGACAGTATACACACGAGAAATGTTATACACCTCGTCGATAATATATTAAGCAGTACTTGATCTTTGTACACTGCAATATTATAAAATGGAAATACCTGCCTATATATTATTTGCAAATTCCTGGCCTATACACCGTGGTCTCACGAGTTGTGACTTGTGGCTATACTGAAATAAATACAATTATTAAATAGGTATGTATACTATATACAAACAACGGTCTTAATTAAAACAACTCGTTTTCCCGGTTTATCAATATCATTTAACACCAGATTTTCTCATGCAATACAATAATAAATAATAATCCTATTTTGTAGTTACATAATTCAATTATCCCAGTGTTTCGTTGCTTATATTTTTTATTTTTTTGCGTGCGTATATTGTGGTTTATTGAAACCATGCGCCGCAGAAGAAATATTACATCATTGATCGTCTAAAGGCCAATTGGTGTAATTTGTAAGTTGACTTTAGAGACCTTTAGATAGATCATTTCAAACGTATTATTTATTATTTTAGAACCGGTATTAAAACGATCGATCGAACGCGCCGAGTTGTGAAATATAAATTATCATAAATAATAATATATGTATGTAAGTAATAACTAACAGTACATTTTTTTAAGAAGTATAACGTTTACATTATTTGTATTGAATCAAAATAGTACATATATAGGTATATAACTTGTTGTTATTTATTTAAATTGCTTATGAATCAAAATTTCTCGTTTACTTTACTATATTTTTGAGATTAATTTATTATTATTATGTCACGTGGCCTCCAATTAAAATCATTTTGTACTAATTAACGTCGAATATATTACTAAAAATAGAGAAAGGCACACCTATCCCAGTTAGATTTATCTGCTAAAAAACAAATCTACGGCGTTCATGTTTAAATAATATATTAATTTTTTTTATCTATATCCGTCGCATTATATAATTATTTAGATAGGGATTGCGATGTGAATAAATTATGTAAAATATTGCCTGGATAATATTATAATTTAACTATGTATGTTTCCAATCTTTAACTTTTATACCTATGCCCACACCGCTAATTATCGTTTTATTTATTGTGTTCTGTATATATATAGACGACACGACGCAGTTGTAACTTGTAGGTCATTCGCCAGAATTTTACACAAATATAATAGCATTTTTTTGTATTCTATTCTTCCCGATTCATTAAGTACCTATATATACGATAGGTATAATATTCGGAATATTTCAGACGTTCACTCACGCAAACGATATCGTATATACGAATTACATAATATTGTTTTCGATAATATTAAAATCAATATTGTTGAAAACATACAAGTTATTTTTTATAGTAGTATATAATAGTACCTACACTCGATATTGTGTGAATATATTATATTCTGCTGTGGTAATATACGTATAGGCCAAAATACTGCGCACGTAAAAACGGTTTTGTATATTTGTTTATTTTTTCCTATATATTATAATTTATAATATATCCGACGGTTATAGAACAATATTTAAAATCGGTATATCGCAATCGAGACGGACCTTTGGAATATTGTCTACGATATAAAAATGTTCGAAAAAGTCTAGAAAAAAAAAACCGCACAGTCGATGGCGCGTGTAATCAATACCCGCCGTTGTTATACGGCACATATTTCTATTTATTCGACAGCAATATAAATAATACTATCGGTGCGCAACGTAATAATATAAAGTATTATAATTTTATCATGTTATCGTACGCGCGGCTTGTATGACGAAACGGAGGCCAAAACAATGATAGTACGTAATATTATAATATTATAATGATTCCGAAATCGTTGTGAATATACTTATAAATTAATAATAAATCGGTGCAGCCACGTCTTGGAAAAAAACATTTGTCGAACAGAAAACTATTGCGCTGCATAAAAAAAAAACCATTGATACACACGGTCGTACCCGACAAAGATTACGTTTCTGTTGTAAAAATGGTATATAATAACAAAATAATGTCGCGTCAACTACGAGAATAATAATATTTCGGTCGCGGTTTGGTCGACGGCGGCGGCCCCAAACCAGTTTTCCCCCTCGTTCCGCCGTCGTAATAATATTGTGTTCACTCACTATGGTCGCCGTCGTTGGCCGCGAAATTCGGTCTCGAAAACGTTTTAATTCCAAAACGACACGATAAAACGTCGTGTAACGACGTCGTCGGTGTATCGATCGAGAGCAAAAAATCGTCGAAAACCGACACCGGCCGTGTCCCGACCCAACCCAAAGAAGAACCCGGCCATGTATCATTCGATGTTTATGACGTTATGCCGCGCGCGTGTGTCTGTGTGTGTGTGTGTGTGTGTGTAAATAATCGACGGTCGTGTTATTCATTATTTTTTTTTTTTCCTCTTGACGGGCGGCGATGGCGGCGGCGGCGGCGGCAGCGCGCCACACACACACACACACACACACACACACTGTGCTCTGCCGCGGAACCAGCGACCGAGACGAGTAGGAGAGGTACACACGAAACGGACGCTCGACGAGCACTCGCCCGCCCCCGTCGGCACTGGCGTCAGTACGGCCGCAGAGCGCGTGGGTGCCGGTCCGGTGTGTTTTGCGTTCCGTCCTCTTTTCGATTTGTCGGCGTTTTTTTTTTTACACTTTTCGCCCCCGCGCACTGTTTCCCCGCGTGTTGGAAAAAATTTAAAACCTTTGTAATATAATATTATTTTTGTTGTATTGTCGTTTTTGCCGACGACATGTCGTCCGTCATCAACGTGAGGCTCAACGAAAAGATGACGTTGCAGTTCGTCGAGCTGTACCGGGACCAGCGAGTGCTGTGGGACAAGGAACACGAGGCGTACAACAAGCGGACGGAAAGGTTGCGGGCGTACCGGCGGATCGCTGAGGCCATGTCTGTCGAGGGATTGGGCGTGCCCGAGGTGGCCAGCAAGATCAAGAACATCCGATCCACGTACTTGCAGGAGCTGAAGAAGATAAAGGACTCGGCGCAGCGACACCTCGTCCAGTCCGAGGAGGAGGAAGCCTCGTCGCCGTACGTGCCCAAGTTGCTCTGGTTCTCCATATTGGACTCGATGATCGGCGGAGCGGCCGTCAAACGCTTGTACTCGTCGCCGTCCACTGCCGATATGCTGGTGAGTACCTCCACTGACTATGAACAGGGTTTTTTTTCAGTAGCTGACCGGACGGCAGGCCCTCATTCTCCTTCCCCATTAAACATCAATAATTAGGATTTCTGATACTCCGACGAGTACGTGGTACATGGCTTAGGGTTATTTTTATGATCGACAAATATTTATATAATTTATAGGATGAGATTACATAAATCGAAAAGCATGTATATAGTGTTGTTACTTATAACTATTGGGTATTAATTCGATGCCCATACAATTCTTCTTTAACGCGATGTTATTGGTATTTCTCACCACCCAATTTGGGTTCTACTGCCCTGTCTAACAGACTCAAAATGTTTACAACCACTGGCCTGTGTCGTCGGGGGTTTTTTTGTGCGATATAAAGCGACGATCGGGTACATTTTGTGTACTCCTACTTGGTATTGTTCGCGCTATATAGGAATGGGACGACTCGCAGGTAAAATAAAATGGTTTCCTGTCTAGAGAAACGTACCCGGGCAGGCCCTCTATGTTTTCAGACGTCCATTTTTTAATAATAAATATTAAATTATTTAAGTGTTATTAAAGTACTAAAGTATTCGATGTATTTAAAAAAAAAATAACATATTTTATTGCACCAATTGTTTGATTGGTCCGATACGCGCAGACATGATATTTTATATGCACCTAAACCAGTAGAAGAGAAAATTAAAATGGAAAAAAAAATGATTATAACGATCACCGTTGCAACGTTAAATGTGTTGAACTTTTGACAATGCGGACAAGTCTATATGCTAGCCCATCTCTATAATATAGTCGTTTGTAAACCAAATATTACTCCGTTCAAGTTGCTATTGTCTCGTTTTTTTCCAGTCCATAGATTACGCCGACGAGAGCAGCTGCCCCCCAAATTCCAATAACTACACCACCCCGTTCGACTACAGCTCATCGTACACCAGCGGAGACTCGACCGACCCGGCCAAGAGACCGTCGTCGTCATCGGTGGCGGACGAACCTCCGGCCGCCAAGAGACTGATGTACGAGCGACAGCAGTCGTCCGCCGAGCTCTTCTCCAGGTACATTGCCACCTCGCTGGAAGCACTTCCGCCACGGCTGTCGGTGCGGGCCCAAAAAGAAGTTCACGACGTCCTGGTCAAGTACAAGTTTATGGAACTCGACCAACTCGACCAACAGCGATGACGACGACGACTACGATCGAACAAACTAATATGTATACACCACATAGAGATTGAAATCGTCCCGAATGCACTTATACTTAATATATATATACAAATTGTGTTTTTTTCCCACCGGATCGTAATCAATGACGGATCATCAAATACTCCTCGACCAAAGTCCACACCAAAGTGTGTCATTTTTTTCGACCAGAAATATGTAATTTTAATCTCGAAACTGCGAACGGCTCGAGTGAAAAATATTATTTACAATAGAAATAATAAACCTTTCTACACGCTTCTGCTGTACAGCCGGTTTCTGTGCGCACGTCGGACGTCCCGAGCACGCTATTATAATACGTAATGTGCACCATACGCATCGGTTGCCTCCTTGCCAGGTGTTCAGAAAATATTTACAACAATAATTTTAAACCGTGTACGATCGAGAACTAACTGTAGTAAAATTCAGTGTTGGGAGAATATGCGTAAATACGTTACAAAATATGTACTATTATTTTATAATATTCAGTGGACCTTACTTTTATTCGTTATCGTTTGGGTCGTCGTTCGTATGATATTTTTCCGTTTGGCATTTGGGTTTTCTCGAAATGGGTAAAATACAAAGGAAGCTCGAACGATCGCTCTCTTCGGCGAAGTCCGCCGCGCTCAGTTCTATATAGTGCAAAGCTGATTATTCAGGGAATTTTTTTTGCCACGGAATGTTTTTTTTCCATGCATCCGAACCCGCGCAGAGACGTGACTTGAGGCGACGCTAAAAATACCCATTACGCAAATTGGCCGCCGCACCGACTTCAAAGCGAACGTTTTCGAATCGATAGGGACCGTAATCTCGGCGCTGAATCTGCGCGTTATCGACTAGAGCCCCCCTACGACCCCTCTACCATTACCTCTCCTACCTTTGGATGAATTTTGTTGTGTATGAAATCAGACCGGCGCCGAACGACGGGAGAACGATATTTTATATTGTTGTCATCGCTCATCAATCGCAGCGTATACTTTTAGCACTTAGGTAAAGGTAAAAATCGATTGTTTTTTTTTCTCGGTGGTGTATCGTAAAATGTTTGTAAACATTGCTTATGACTGAATGGTTTAGTACATTCGATTTATTGACTGAAATAAAATACGAAACAATGTTTTTTTTTTTTTTAATAACTTTATATATTATTTTAATTGAATACCCGCAACATGTAACTACATTATCTATTGTATTAATAAATATAATATATATTTATTACTAAATGCATTTTTTAAATTTTTTTGTCATAAAAAATATTGTTTTTATTTATATTTTATTTACTCGACCGATAGCATTATTACATACAGCCCTAGTGGCTATAGTAACAACAACAAAAATTACATCGGCCATCCAAACGCGGTTTTCGTCGATTTTTATACCATACCCTAGGTATAACATAAAAATGGAATAATAAAAGGTGATACGACAAACACGGTCATAATACAAAGGACAAAGGTATTATCATTATATTTTAGAATAAAAAACGGCCACCGATTAATGTAGATTTTTACGATTTTATTCACAGACCAATACAATATAATATAGTATTGATGCGTCGTGAATATAACTTTTACAGTAAAAATGCGCTGGCAATCGGCATTATGACATTAAATTGTGTCCTTCCACGACCAAATCCAAACGATAATTATTATGACGAAAGAAACTATTGACATCTCTCGACGTTCGTCAAATTATGGGTAGGTATATAGTGAACGTTAAATAGGTATACATGATATGTACTTTGTTTGTGTAAAATATTATATTTTGCCATAATATGACGTGCGCAGATCACGTAGTGTTTCTATTACGAAGGATCTAAACCGATTCTTGTTTACTCAATATTATTATTTATTATTATATGATGTCGAATAGTGAAGGGACTTTTTCGTACGTAGGTATATTATAGTTTAGGATTTTGCCGAATGATCAATAACATCGATAGCGCGTCATTCACAGCACTATAGCTGGTTAATTCTATCAATGATTATAAATAAAATAACCGCCACTCGCGTTTTCAAATTTTGATCGACATAACATTTTATGAGCACATCACTTAGTGATACTAAGGCTCAGAAGTTAAGACCCTTTTTTTTTTTTTATTAAAATATATAATTACAATCTATACACATTAAAGTACATTTAGTAATTATGATTTAAGTTACAATATATAAACATATCGAGACCGGCAAATTGGAAGTTGAGACCTAAACACATTAATTTATGACCTAAAATATAAAATGTTGAAAAGCCTTAAAAAAAATTAAAAGCCATACCAACTCTATAGAAATAATACTTTTTCTAATTAATTTTATTGCATCGAATTTTACAAATCAAATATTTATATTAAATATAATCAAATACAAGAACGTTTAGTACAATTCTATTATTGTGAAAAATTGTATTACTATATTATATTTGATGTGATTTTTCTTTTAAATAGAGGAAACGGGTTAAAATACCTAAATTACTAAAAATTACCTCAAATTCCAAAAAATTCTAAATTTCCTAAAAATTAGTTTATTTAAATCCGTATATAAGCTTTAAAACACGCATTATTTAGATAGGAAAGCATCGTCTCAGTCATTCCAAAAAAAAGTTATCAACATGTTGGATGCATCCAAGCTCTACCTAATATTGATTTTCATAGGTACTTACATAAATTGACGTAAAATATTAAATTAAAGCGTCACTTAACGATGGGAAATGCGTGCCAAGGAGCTTCGAAAGGGTAAAATAAATATAACACCTTATCTAACACGTTGTTGGCGCAATGGATTTGACAATCGTGCAGGTATATAATGGCGTATTGGACCGTCCGTCAATTCTATTGCAGGTTCTTGAAGCGGCTTCAACACCAATCGGAGCACGGACGAATGTTTTAGTAGACAAAAATTGTACGTTGGATTTAAAACCGTAATTCGAAATCAAATATTGAGTTTCAGTATAAATGTGTGTCGTATACATTATAATAGTAAGTTTATATAAAATCTGCCAAAAACGTATTTGCAGGTGAAACAACGACCACCGACGAATTTAATACAATTTTAAATATTATCATTATATAAATAATTTAAAGGTAGTAACACGAGTTTAAAAAAAAGATGTACATTTTTTTTATCGATTAGTTTATTATTCTTAATTTTTCTACGAACCGACGTTTCTATATAATATAGCAATGTAGTATATTTATATTCATTTCCGATTACATTCGGTCGTTTGTGTTCGGAATATTTTATGTTTCTCTATTTTTCAAATTCCCCAAATCTGAAAAATAACAGAATTTTTCGTCTGGAAATTGTATTGCCTCTGAAAAATAATTTAATATACTTTATCACTATATTAATCGCTCTATTTTATTCAGCGTAGATGTTTGAATTATATTTTGCTTCATAAAGTTTTTATAGTTTTTGTGCATTCGGGTTTGCTATTAATTAACATTTTAACCCCATATCTTATGTTTATTCTATAATTAAACTTTTTATTGTAAGAACAATTTCGTTGTGCGTATTATAAACTAATAAACGATTGCATAACTGATTAATATACACTTATTATAGTGGTCGGACGTACCGATTTAAAAAAAATGAGTCCGGTATAGCTCGTTGTAGAGGTCCCTGCATGATTGCATGATATAATAGCTATTGCAAAAGTCTCCACACTATTGAATAATTAGGTGTGTGCCTGCAGTTAGTACCGTGTCAATCGCGGGCGAATATTTTCGGAAATTAACTAAATATGGACATCTGAATAAACTAGCTTAAAAATAGACATAACAAAATATATTAATTTGTAAGCATATACAAAATAGAGATATTGAACAATTTTATAAATATTTTAAACAATCGCACAACAGCTGTTGTTAAAAAAAAAATTCCAAATGAAAAAAAATGATCAAATAAACTATATTTTAATTTATTTAAAAATTGTTATTTTACATGTACCCCTCCAACCATCCAAAAAAAAAAAATTCACCGTCTCGCTTACAGAACTATAAAACTGATAGTAACTCCTATATTATAATCAGGTGTACCAAAATGGTGTTCGATAAATAAACTGACTGGCTCCAACGCGCGTGTTCCTTTCGCGCGCATCATATTATTTCCCGACCATTAAAATGTATAAAAATTCGAGAGCATTATGACGTAGGTACCTAATCTAACCTAACCTATACATTACACATGGGAGAATATTATCGCATTGTATCGAGACTATAATATTATAATTCGTATCATTTCTCTCGTTGCGTGATATATATATAATAATATATTATTTTCGCTGGTTGTTTTATCGAAACACCGTCGAACGAACCGTCGATATTGTGTCTATAATAATATGACAATTTGCCAGGATTAATTCCCTTCTCCTCGGCCACACCATCGACGCATGTTAGGGCTCGCTACGCCCATGTGAACAAAATAATAGCCGTATAATTGACTGGCGATGAAATTTCAATATATAAACGTTAGTCAAAGCTCGACGTGTATTGGAAGTTTTTTTTATGAAGTCTGCTGCAGTGCGTATGTGATGGCAAAAAGAAGACCGAAATACTTTTCGTTCGCGTTTTTCGATAAAACTCATGACCGGCGACTCCAGACTTTCCTAGTCAAAATTAAGACGTGTACTTTCGCGGCTATGTTGTTTGGTTTTCAATCGAAATGTCAAGCTTTTCCGATACGCTTTTTTCGTTTGCGTTATAAAACATAACTGATAACGTCAAACGATTTGCAGCGTGGTGATAGTTCGTTTAATGCCGAGGTTATTCGTTTGGACAAAACAAAAAACAAAGACACCCACAGCAATAGTTTTTTTTAGCGACAAATATGAATCAACCACCACGACAACAACAACAACAACAACAACAAAACTTCTGTTTACACCGAAAAAGCAAAATGGAAACGTTTACGAAACAAAATTGTCGTGTCGTGTTTTTTTAATATATAATATTCACATCGCGCATATACAAAATATTGTGATTTTATAGTACTTAGGAAGTTTACATAATATCATCATCAGAAATTATCAGGGTCTAAAAATCAAAATGCTCTAAGTGAATTGTGTACGTTTGTTATATACTTTGTTCAATGGATTGTTAACTTGCCAGTTTTGTATAAAGACGCATCTATATAGACATACCTATAGTATATTTAGATATCTATATTTATTCCATATCGCATACCTACTTAGATACAGTAATAAATGCATTAGAATCGCGTCGCTTCAATGAAACTCTATTTAAATCAGATGCACTTATTCCCTTCGGAACCGCTTACAAATCGACGATAAAACAATTATTTTAATTTTTCAATAATTTCCTATTCACAATTATTATACTATTATTATATGCTTATCCTTATTAACGTGGTCTGATTTAGTCACGTCGCGCGTCGCTGTGGTCACGTGTGGGTAGTACCCACCGCTTCCCCGAGCAGTCGGAAAATCGTTGTTTGCGCCGCCGTATCGCAATGATAGCGTTATATTATCTCGACGTTGAAATTATTATTTCATTTGTATTCATTTTCAACAGGTTTATCGAGTTTTTATAATAAAGACACGAATTACGACGTGAAGCCATACGTGTGTGTTTATAATATACGAACCGTGCAGTGGTAATATACCTAATATTTATAAAATTGTTATTATCTATACCGACTATACCCGCGAGGTCTGGAAAACTTATATCAATACCCTGTAAAAGTCGACGGTCGATGTGCTTTTAATCTGCAGTGCTTCAGTTTTAAAATGATAATATATAATATGTACATTATAGAATATTAGAATGTATATTCGTCGTTGTGCCCCGAGATATAATAACATCATAACTATGTTTCGTCGTATTATTATTTTAACCCGAGCGTACCTATATTTGAAGCCTGAAGTGGCGGTTTGCGTGCAGTTAAAAAATGTGTCCTGTGCGGGGCGGAAAATATCTCACTTACCCGCTCGTTTGCAGTCGGCGCAGTGTTGTTTCGGGTGCGGAGGTGGAGGCGGGAGAAAAGCCCTCCGACGCCTCGTTTTTCGCGGAGTTGCGAAGTGTATATAATATGCCTGTAATATTATTATGTACGACTGTAGTACGAGCTGCGTAAGGTACAGTTTTGCTCGCGGTAGAGAAATAACAACAAAAAAAAACAAAAACAATAAGCACCTCGCTTTTTACAATGCCATAAATTATAATAGTATCATAATAATATAATATTTAATATATAAAAGAAACAGTCAAAATTAATTCCATCCACATAATGTTTTATTTATAATCGACTGTGTAAAACATGAATTTCTATCAATTTCTAACAGCGTCCCGATTTATATACATAAACACCTAATGGCTAATACCTATCGTCTCCCGTGAATCGGCCGCGTGCGATTATTGCAGCATGGAGTACCACACTCGTCCGACTAAATATTTAGTTAAAACAATTTACAAAAATATTTGCATTTGTATATATTATATTTATAGGTGTGATGGCTTAGGTACATAATATGCGTACGACCTAGCAGAAAAAATCGATGAAATGCAAAGTTAAATTTGGTTTTCGGTGTCTCTTAAACATCCGTTATTTAGTTTTGGTATTAGAGTTAGTTGATCTATAAATTATCAAACTTTTAGGTAAGAAAATAATTTGTGCATAAGAGCGTCTGATATTTTTTTATTTTTTATTTTTAAGCGTTATATTAGCATTTTTAATTTGGGATATTTCACATACCTATATATTATATATCTTGTTATAAATGAAAATATTGAAAATAGCAGACACTTAAGCACTGCAGATAATGACGTTCTTACCCAGTGCTCGACTTGGAAAAATTAAACTAGGGGGACTCTGTTTACTTTTAAAAAAAGAGCGTCCCCATCACTTGTTAAACGTTACTGAGCCGCGGGGGCTATGCCCCCACACCCCCTAATAACCCCAATTTAAATCATATTAAAATATATATTAAGTAATATAATAGGTAATTAATAACTACTGTACATATTATATTATAGTTATAAATAATATCAAACTCAAAATGACAATAAATGTAAATAAATGAATAGCTTAATAATAATTAGTTAATATTAACTAACTTATAGATCTGCGGTTATGAAATAATCCATAAGACCAATTATGATTGGTATCTCGCTCATTATGATAAAAATGCAGAATAATGTAGAGTCCCGTGAGTTCCCCTTAAAAATAATAGTAGGGGTACTCTACAATTTCTGAAAAATTAGTTGGGGTACTCCGTCCCCCTGCGTCCACCCCCAAGTCGAGCACTGTTCTTACCTTTAAGTTTGATAGGTAGGTGAAAATTCACTCTAATATTAAAACTAACAGCATACAATCGAAACTAGTTTGAACGAAACACTACTA
The DNA here is from genome assembly GCA_022818045.1 of Neotoxoptera formosana. Lineage (NCBI taxonomy): Eukaryota > Metazoa > Arthropoda > Insecta > Hemiptera > Aphididae > Neotoxoptera > Neotoxoptera formosana. The sequence goes on along the minus strand of CM040632.1, from coordinate 46,338,718 downwards.
TATGTCATAGGTTCGTTTGTAAGACGGAGACGGATTATTTTATTTTTATCTAATTTGCTTATTGTACATATGCTACAGATTGTTAATTTTCTATTTTAATAAAAAATAAAATAAAAGATGGAGATAACAAACGCACGATGGGTATAGCGCCCGCCTAAAACGCGTATAGAAAAAGTAATTTTCAACATAAATATACAATACCACAACCGCTGGCACTCCCACCTTATATAATATAATATATATAGTTGCAGTTGCTGCAGATCTCATTTCCTCGTTTTCTCGTCGTCCGCGGCGGTTTGATTATATAACGGTATGATAATGTTTTCTTTGCCCAGCAATGCCGGCAGAACGAAATCGTGGTTTTTTAGTATATTTTAATTATTTTGTTTCGTTTTTTTTTATGTTCATTTTCAGACCGTGTGAATTTAGCGTTTCTGTCCGCGTGTCCTCGGCCGTTTTGAATGCGAGATAACCGTTTTATTGCATTTCGTCAAATGGCCAAAATATATCAATATTCATATTTAATATTATTTTATATATTGCTCCTCGAGTAAATATAATATATTAACCATGCTCGTGTGACTCGAACTAATATTTATATGAAATTTAATTTTTAGCGATCGTCAGTAAATTTTATATTTTAAATATATTAATCTATAATTTTAATACTGCTCTCTTTGGAAAAAATATTCAACTACCTAAAATTACCCTGTTTAAAATATAGTCTAATCTAACATATTTATTATTCAAACAGGATACATTATTATATATAAAATGTCACTTTTATTTTGTTATTTTTACATACTTTTGTCAAAACTTATGCTGTTGCGGCTTATTTCTTATAATAAAAAACAAAAAAAAATACTGCTCTCGCCCTAATCTTGCACATTTGCTGTAGATGCAGTACGCATCCTTAAATATACCTATACTGTGCTCTAATTGGAGGATCCCGTAGCTACGTATTTCCGTTCAAAGGAATTCTGTAGTGAAAAAAAAGCGGCGTTAAAATTATATCACTGGTGTTTATCAAAAAGGCGTCGAGTAGCTTTTTATGAATATTACGGGGATGCAAAAATAAAATTTAATTTTGATTACAAGCTTCGCCTTGTTATGTCACGGATGACATCTATTACTCTTTTTTTTCATTGCCTATGTATAGGTTTATACTTGTTAATTTAATCGATGTAAGGTTTCATCAGCTGTCTCGCTGCTCGTGTCGTGGATAAAATTATAAATTGTATATATATATATATATACCGTAAAAAAATTCGATTTTAAAAGAAAAAATATGTCACTTACACAGAGCCTTTTAATTTAATGAACGCCTGCTATGACAGTATATGATTCTCATTCTGATTTTTTACGGGCGTGAGAACTCCGGCGATTTTACTATAATTGTCATCAAATATATAATATATTCAGATGCCTTTATATATTGTCTGGAAAAATATAACTCGTATGGTTCGTCGTGTCGTACCTAAAATATTGCTTTTTTACGTATATGTATTGGCACTATTCCGTTTTTTTTACATAAGATACAATAAATAGGTACGTTTCTTAAATGCCTGCAGTCAATTTAGAGTCAGTCTCTTTGCTCATGAACTTATTGTTCCTATTTTCAATTATATACCGTGACAGTTGCAGTAGGCGGTAAGCTACATTCAGATTCTGATATTGGATTTCATAATGATGTGTGTGTGTGTTTATTTTATTTTGTATCTGAAGACACTTTTGCCTGTAAAGTAGATAATTGTTGGTTGTCAATTTTGAGGAAGGTTTCTGCAGGTATCCAATTGGACCGAGTTTACTTTGATGGGTCAAAGTCGTCGTACCTAAATTTCAGAACTTTTTTAAATAATCAGGAAAAAAATACAAAAGGGTGAAAGTAGGTAACCGCTCATGCTGGTAACATGGGCCGTAAAAGCGTAGGAGTCAAGTGTATACCTCGCAATCTCGCATTATGAGTAGGCACTGAAATGGATGACGTGTTGAATTCGAATTCAATGATAATAAACCATTGTATACAATGAAAAAAAGATTCTGAGCGAAGGCGTTTCAACTTTTTGGTAGGTAACCAAGGTTAATTTTAACAAATGTTTGTATTTTTTTCACTTTTCCCCGATTATATTTTAATATATAGGTAAGTACTGGAAATTATCAATTTTAACCTTCAAAAAGTACCTACTAGTTAGGTACTAAACCCTAAAAATGTTTTTCTATACTTCCTAAAGAAAAAGTGTCTATTAAACTGACACAAAAATAAAAAAACATAGATGATTGTAAAATCAATATATTCTACATCTCTACGGATATATAAGTGAACTGAACCCACTATACATTTTGTAAATCTTTTTTGGGACGGATTCACCCTCAAAAAGTAATAATCAATTTTGGATACCTACCCCACTGTCATTGTTGGTATATACCGATATATGCGGTATCTAAAATGGCAAATGGCACTCCAGTGTGTATGGGTATTTCTCCATACTTATTTATTTCATATACCTACTGTATTGTACAGTACATACCTACATAATATATAATGTATATACCTCTGTATCTACCTAAACGTCACCTCAGGCGAAGTCAGTAATAATTCATAATATAAAACCGAATAATAATTCCACAGTCGGAGGCGGTATATTATGTAGTATATAAGTTATTATTATTTTGTCGTTCTCTGCAGTCCGGCACGCGCGAACTCGGCGGCGTAGACCAATTTATATAAAAGCGTCGTCGTGTTTTAGCAACATATATGGCTACATCCATATCACGTGCATGCGTGCAAAATGAAAATACACATCAAACAATAATCGATTGACCGTCTCTATATTTATTCGTACGCGCAATTTATATTATTATTTACAGTTAATTCGTATTTAGACGTGTTCGGCCACACGGTTTTGGCTATATTATATACGTCGTGTGTCGGGTGTAGCCTTATATATTATAATATGTTTTGTCGTACCGCACTGATAAATATTAATAACGCAGTTGGTTTATTTACGGTGTACTTTATAATACGTGTATGTTAAATATTACGAACCACTGTCATAAAATTACACCGTTTTTCCGCAATGCATCGAATTCCTTGTATCACAATTTCGCTACCATATTATAATATCACCACGGCCTTAGGTTTTTCGCCTCCCTAACAAATCTAATTTACACTGCCCCTATTCAATAGGTAATTTGTTTGACGTGTACCTACAGAAAATAATATATAAAAATAAATGCAATGAAAAAATACGACAAGTCGTATTTATAATCCACTTTTTATACATATTATCGTTCATTCAAAAAAAAAATGAAATAAATTAAATTATACAATAGAAATCTTACTTTAGTAAGCTATACGCCAGGTACATAATTGTCATTATTTACAATAAACTGTAACACATGGGGGAGTACTATCGGGTCTTAATAATTATTCGGACACTGCTTCCAACTCATCAATAATTTCTGTTGCATCAGTATATCTGCTTTACAAACATATAACACTGCTTTACAATAAATTAAATAAATTCATCAGGTTGTTCATAAGAATTAAATACAGTTTTCTTTTTCGTGGGTGAATAGATTAAGCTTGTTGCGCGTGTAAGAAGTCTCGATATATCTAAACTCTCAACACTCCGATTTTTATTTTTAAATGATTAGTTTTGGATAAAATATATTCTCGGCTTGATACAAACATTATCCAATGTAACTTTATTTGATTTAAAATTGAGTGCCAAATTACATTGCAACGCACACAGTTAACATTTTAATTTTTTTAAATTTGTTTAGCCAAATATTCAGCCAATATTCTAATCGAGTAATTTAGTTAAAAGATTCATGTTGACTTATTTCGTATAACGCATCATAATATTATATTTCACCAGTTTGATATCTGAACGGTCGTCGGTGCAGTACGACTGAAAAATAATGTAATAAATAATAATAATACGTTATCAATATGGTTCGATAAGTACGTGCGTCTGTGCAGGCCGACTGCCGAAGGTGTGATTCCGAATAATCGTTATCGCCGTTCTATTTTGATTCAGAGTTACAATATTAATATTAAATTAATTTAATATTTAATTTCTGTATTATACTGGATATAATGATTAAAATATCAATTCGATGCACTCGAAATTTCCGCCCATAAACAATATAGGCACTGCCTGTTTTGATATTTGGCAATTTATATTATGGGATTGGCAGTATATCACGATTTGCAACCAATTGTCGGCGGAAATCGACTTCGAGCACTGTTGTGGCGATTATTTGCGGATGAATTTTCAAAAATTCGTCTCGTTTTTGTTAGATAATAAAATATACGATAAAGCCATTTCTCGATCGGTAATAATACAACGTTACCCGCCCCGACGACTCTATGGCGTGCGCGTCGTATAATAATGGATAGACAAACGAAAACTGGTAATAATTATTATACTCGACTTATCGAATAATCGAGCGGCTATTTTATGTGGTAATATACTGTGCACGCTAAATATTTATACTTTATCGGACGGAATAAACGACCATAATTTTACCGAAAATTGACCGTGTTTTCAATGGAAATAATTGTATAATAATACATTTGACGTAACTATAATATATTTTTGATAAACTTGAAACTTCTGTGTAAAATATTAAGTAGTAAATAGAAATCACTAATCGGTAATCACATAATTAATAATTATTTAGTAATCACTGATGATTGCATGTACGATTTTGTCATTTTCTCTTACGCGCTTTATTTACTCTACATTCTTATGTTCCACGGCGTGTCGGCTTCGTAACTGCTGTTTTTTCAGAAATTGGTACAATATTATACGAAATAACGAATAGCGTTTAGAAATATAATACACCGCTGAAACCGTCTGGTTCGGTGGCGGACGGCGGTATCGAGCAGAACGTACTTTTTACCGTTTTTTTTCCCGCTAAAACAATTATCTCTCTGTCCACGGGACAGTCGTCCGAGAGGCGCTTATCGTTTTATCGAGTTATTAAATTGATCATTATGAATTTATTATTATATACATTTGTTATAATACCTGTTATTCAAAATTCCAATATCGTTTGGTATCTGTGAATTATTCATAAATAATTATTTTGAACACATGATGATAATATTATATTGTTGGTGTTCCTATGCACAATAACAAAATGTGTTTTGTGGGGACACTCGGCAAATAATCGCAGAAACCTTGACTCAGCAGCTGTGAATCGCGATAGAATATTATCAAATGTATACACAACACGTCCAACACGATGATCTATAAATAGGTATATGACGCTATATCGTCCGCGCGCAATCAATTTGCACTGCGGAGAGGAGTTTTTTTTTAATTTGTGTCGTTTCTTCTCGTTTCCTTAATCCGTATACGGTGTTGTATATAGGTATATTGGATACCTATATATTATATGTGTATATAGGTAGTTTACTTACAATATTACGGTAGTAAATCCAACCGAGAACAACATAATATTATGATTATTATTAATATTTTTACTACGCAGAGACGTATTCGATGGTTGGTGGGGGGGGGTGTAGTGATTAGGTGCCGTGGCCACGTGGCTTTTGTTTTTTAAAGGTATTTTATGAAATATTGGTATTTTTTTAGAAAACGTTTAAAAGTATAATATTGTACTGTGGGTACATATCGAGTGGATTCATAAAATTAATAATACAGTTATTTCATTATAATTAATATACATTTCTCATGTTTTACAAAGCGATAACGACAAAAAAAGAATTTTATTTAATAGTTTGTCCTCCAAAGTCTATACTGCTGAGTATAGTCAATTATACATAAATGTATTATTAAGATATAGACAAGATATGACGTAATCGCCGATCTCGCCACCATTTGTTAAGCCGGATAATCCACATGCCAATGATAGGAAAACGCGATATTCCTACAACTGCCAAGATGAACGTAACGGATGAATTTCTCGAAGTTATATTTTGTATATTAGGCCATGTGTTACAGAACTGAACGCTAAGCTTGGTCATGGATAAAAAATAAATTTGAGTTTCATGATTTAATTATTTTAGTAGGTACCAATCTATGTATTCAATTTAGAAATAAAGTGTACAGAATAGGTACCTATACATATTATTACAATAATAATACATAGATGATTTATATCACTATAAAAATACATATAACTGGGCGTATTCTGGCCTATGAATTTGAGGCTTGAGTTTCACTTTAAATTATTTTTTCATAATTTACAATAATTACCTACGTTATTTTAGGGCATTTTAAATGTTGGGTTTTTCCTCCGATTCCCCGCGTACAAAAGTAGTTATGTATACGCCACTGATCGTATACGATATATTATTATTATCATGTCGTGTAAATAAACGGTGTGGAAATGGTCGCTGTCAATAAACGGTAAGTTTTTTTTTTCAATTATGACATTCCTAGCTAGTTGCTATCTATATCTAGTATCTACTATCTACTGATGTGTATATGTACATTTTGGTATAAACGATAAGACAGTAATAATATCGATCTGCGGTTTTCGTACATCGCATTGCCATCGTTTATAAGCGGTAAGCATTCCCCTTCCCCAACCCACCACAAAAGGTTTAAATCTGAACGTTTTTTGGACCCCACACACAGATTTACCGGCATAGAATGCTCACCACACGCTTGTTAGAATATTAAAAACACTGGATATGTATCTACCTAATAAATTTCGCAATAATAGACTACGATTGAATTTGTATTATTTTTATCGTTATTCAATCATGTTCAAATTATAGGTATGCCGCAGCTTAGCATGATTGGGAATTATCTGTGTTTTCAGAATATTAATAAATTCTTATCCGTTTACAGATACTTCAAATCGGTCAAAAGCGTAGTTTTCGCCGGAAAACCAAAAACACAAACTTCTGAAAATATTGTGGCCTTTTTTTGGCCACAATATCCGAGTCTTGGAAATTAAAGATTAAAACATATAAAATCCCAAAATATATTTTGTTCGTTTTACGGAAACATACGAGGAGTTGTGTGTCGCGAGGGGAGCCTCGTGACATTTCAAAAAAACCTAACGCAAATAAACTTTATTATTTATTATACAGCCATCGCGTCGTTGACAGATATTTCAACCGTTTCTCGTGCATATACGTGTATTTCGCATCTGACGGATTAATCGTTATTTTAGCGTTTCACTCCGGTCGCCCGATATTGTATATAAAACATATCAAACAAATACAATATTACATTCATTTCTTCGTTCTGATATAAAAAAAAAAACAGTGACGGTAGCGGCGATACCTATATACAGTTATTTTTTACTTGTAGGTCGCCAAAAAAACAACATTGCCGCGCCGCCGGGAATTGCGCAAATGACCGTGACGGCTCGCTGCCGCGGTGGAGAATCAATGTGATGCCAAAAACAAAATAATTTAATATTTTATTATACTGCATTACTGCGTCGCAAATAAGCGGAATGATTATTATTTCGGACACAATATTGTTGTCATTGATGATTTCCGAAATATCCGACGTGACTATATAGCGGTTAACCGTGTACTGCACAATAATCGCGCATTATTGTTAGTTTTGTGTGCAAAATGTTGATCGTTTCCATTTGCGGGGGGGGGGGGGGTCAAAATATAAATCACTGCGGTGAGAAGTCGACAAGTTTGACATCGATAGATAAAGATCGTCCGCCGATGTTCAGCAGTCAAGCATATTTCGAATTACTCTCGAGCGGGTATTGCGTCGACGAATGTCGGTCACGATTTTTTAAATAATAATGCGTTTTGTGCGGCGCCGATGCGGCAGACCGTTCAAACGGATTGTTTTTCTCTCGATGTGTCTACCACACCGACGCGATAATTACGTCGCCGGAAACACGTAATACCCGCCGATACGGGGCAGCGGCGGCGGTCGAGAAGGGATGATGTTGTAGCAGGACGAGGGAACCGGCGCCGTGTATTGTTAGATTAAACGACGGCTATTACACTCGCGAACAACGGTCGTTTGGGTAAAAAACACACACACGCACACACACACTATTATTAATATACTGCAGACCTCTCGTCGTATATGATGGAATCTCCGTCTCTCTCCGTCTCCACCGTCTCTCTCGAAACATATATGTACGATCGCGGAGCGTATAAGAATAATATATAATATAAGGTACCAATATATACACTGCAGCAGACTCGCGACGAGATGATGCGGTGCGTTGTACACACATGTATAAAATATACCGGATTCGGTCCGCGTCGAAGATATCCATCGGACTGCCGGTGTGTGTGTGCCGACAATAAATCCGAGTACAAACTCGTTTCTCCCGTCGTATATAATAAACGTATGTAGAGGAGTCGTGGCGACGACGACGGCGGCGGTTACATACCCCGAGGTCGTTTATCTGGCTTATCAATGGGGTCCGAACCGAGTACACCCCAAAGCGAGGGGCTGCTGCTGCTGCTGCTGCTGCTGCTGCCGTGCGGCGTGTAGGCGGTGGTCGTACGAGGGCGGCGGTGGCGGAGGCGAAGAGAGGCAACCAACCCGGCGGCAAAACGATTCGCATATCGATCCGACGGCGGCGTGCGGTGTACATGTACCTACGCCACCGTGTGTATATATAATATATATATATTATATACAATATACGTATATATACGTACTACACCCTTATAGCCGGTTCACTCGCACACGGACATCACTGCCAACACACCAACACACACACACACACACACACAGGCTTGCCAGCGAGGGGAGCGTAAAGTGCCGGTGAAATTATTTACCCGGCGAAGAGGAAGGACAGCGCGCGCCGCGGGTTTAAGTGGCTTTTTCGTTTAATTGACATTGCGTGTACATTTTTGTTCCGTATATTATTAGTCTATTATGGATACCTGCTATACTACCTACCTTGTATATTATATACTATTTACACGCGCTTGCAATAATAAAATAGCTACACCGGTGTACGTTGGACGACGGAGCTTCCGGGTATGTGTGTGTGTGTGTGAGGCCTTTGGCTATCGAACACATCAAATAATAACAATAAAGACGACGCCGGTGTAACGATAACAATAATAATAATATAAATAATAAATATCATTACGAAATACGAGAGATGGTTATTGAACCGACGACGGCGGCCCACTTCGAAAACTCGAATTCCAACAGCGGCGAGAGAGACAGTCAGAGTGTGTGAGAGAGAGAGAGAGAGAGAGATAGTGAGAGAGGGGGGAGAGATGGTCGACTGACGATTGAAAATGGACGGGATAAAAAAACAAAGTGAGACAAAAACACCGCTCTATAGAACACTGTAAACCTAAGGACTGAATAGAAAACTGCAGTATACATGAACAGGATCGCGGTTGACGTCTCCGGTGCAGAATCCAATCAGATACAACTATATCGTGATTTAAATGTCATTTTAAAAATAGCCTATACAGCTATATACTCAATACGTGTAACAATAATATTTTCACTCGTATCTTTCTCTCTCTCTCTCTCTCTCTCTCTATAAGATATATATATTGCGGCGATAACACATAATATTATCATGTTTGTACGTTATTTTATTATCATTTTGGCGGAAACGACGAATTCGATAAGCATTTGCTCGATTGTATAATACATTACCTATATATAGTATATTATATGGTAAGCAGATGTGTAACTTGTGGACTGTGGTGTGCGTTTAATCGGTAACCGTATCGCTCGAGTATACCAACTTGCATTTCATCTTTATTTTTTTATTTATACTGGCGGTGTACGGAAATAAACTCAAACTTTTTTTTTTACACTTGGGGACGGTCGGTATTTTTTTATACGTAACATATTATATGTAGGTAGGTACACACTGTATATATTATATACTACCGCGGTGACGTGTGCTTTTTTTCTCGGAAAACTCCTCTTGACCGGCGTTTATATACTAAAGAAAACCGGTGAAAATGTTTCGTGCGTCACGCCCCTCCTCCAGTGTACGATAACACATATATTATATAAGTGTGGATCGGAAATCGAACACTGGCGGGTTCTCCTTCGATTTTCGAATTTTCCTGGTATATACATAGGTACTAGTGCACTATATATTGTGTGGTTATTTTCGCGGGAAACGTCTGAACCCAGATCAATAAATTATTATACTATACAGCAGCAGCATTGGCACCAGTGTTTCGTTACACACGGACGGACGGACGGACGTGCTCGGAATGGTTTTTCGAGCGAAGCGCGCACAACGATCACATAATATATCTGAAGCGATCCGGACTGCTGTTTTCATTTTTCTCACAAAAATGCCCTCAAACGGTTGAAACCTTCGATGATATGCGCTATCATATTATATCATAAATCGTAAACTATGATGGGTACCTCGAGTTATTATATTGTTATATAATGAACGTGGACCCCGCACGGAGCCTATTGGCTATTGCAGCAATTAGCGGCTACACCCCCCCCCCACCACCACCCAACGCAGCTCTGGCGAGGCGATGTCCATAAAACGTTTGCCGCTAAATAATTATCACGCTGGCCACGCGTATACCGTATAATAAAACATGTGGCTATATGTATAATAATAATAATTTACGTTTTCGTTCCTTTTTTCGTTTAATCAACCGTTTGGCGAAATATGAGTAATATAATATAGTGTATATACCTACTATATACTAAATAGTACCTATATATACGTTTAGCGCTCTACGTATTGTACACATGTATACCTTTTTTATTTATTTTTTTTTTTATTTTATTATCAGCATTATTATTTTCTACGAGGGTCAATATAATAATTTACATACAAAGTATACGAAGAGTTCAGGGGGAAAAAAGTGATATAAACACGCTCACCGCCTGGCAAAAATGTACCCGAGTCATTCCCTCGAGGGGTATATTGGATTTATTATAAAGGTTCCGAACTCGCCAAAAGTTGTATTGTGTTTTATTGCACAACGTTTTCTTTTTTTCTTCCGTTCATCCTCGCTCTTTCTTCTGTTTTTTTGTTTCCCTATACACGGACAATAATAATAATTATAACAATATTATATTTTACGAGGTTTTTTATTCTCCCTGCGTAATATTATATAATATAGAGTATTAAAAATAATAATTTTCATCGCATGCACGCCCGCTGCTGCGGCCGCTACCTACCTGTATTTGGGTGTATATTGTATATACTCAAGAAAAACGTAAATTATATAATGTAAATGGTATAATTAAAACGCAGGTAAACGCAGGTTAATTTCTTAAATGAAAAACAAACTAATTCGAGTTTTCGAAAAAAAAAACCATGAGTGCCGGAGATTAATTTTTTCACTCTCGATTGTACTTTATATAAATACGCAGTGTATATATATATATTATATACCGACACGACACGCCACCGAATCGGTCGTTTAAAATAATTAGTCGTTTTCGCCCTCATTTTTTTTCTTTCGAGGGAGAGGACAATAATGCGTGTGCGTTACGCGATTCCTTCGTATATCTTTACATAATAATATTTATCTCGCTGTCAGGAAATCATTTTCGATCTCTGATGGCGCCAAAATTCTTGAACGAATGGTACAAAACGCGTTATCGTAATATTATAACACTATTGCATTAGGTTTAAGTGTGTTTAATGTCATCATCATATTATTGTCGTCGTCGTGCTGCGTAGCATGTCGTGCGACGACGACTGAAATGGGTTCACAAACCTCGGACGAGTCGCTGCAATTAACGGTCCACTCGTTTCTTTGTTTTTACTTGGGTGCGCGCAGGTCAAGAAAAAAATAATATTATAATGAATACGTCGTCCACACAAACACACACACTCACACGCTCACACGCAAACGTACACGCGGGCGCGTGCTCGTAAAACCTTCGATAACATCGACCGACGACGACGAGCCGAACGAGTTTTGCCGAGTTCTAAACACGTACCACCTATATACATACATATAATATTGTAGTATTGTACACACATAATAATATTATGTACGCGTAAAAAAAATTAAAATATGTATTGGTATGTGGTGTGTGTCGTTTGTTAGCTCGCAGCGGTTGACGGGAAGTGGGTGGGGACACGTTAATGTCTCGATGAATATCAGCCGACGTTTAAATTGTCGCCCTCGAAAAACGATTCAACCGCGGCGGCGGCGGGCTCCTCTGGTCCTCGCGCGGTCTACCCCTCGCGTTCTGCTTTTTTGTCGAGTATAATATTAAAACAATATAATGTACCTGCGGGGATGACGGGCGCTCCGAGTCATCCGTTCACAGTTTTAAAGTGTCCGCGATCCGTGTTTTTTAATTTCCGATCTACATAATATTATTATATATAAACAATACGCACGCACAACGTTGCCGACGCCGCGCCGCCGTCTCCGCTATACACGATGGCGCAAAGTCATTAACTCTTGGCATCTTGCTCCTAACACCCGTTCTCGAGTACCACAGTATGGCTTATGATAATGACTTGTGTGGGAGTGGACGAAGCAATGAAATAAATCCCGAAACACGTGTACTGCTGCAGCGGTGACGACATGCAATATATTATATTATAATATTATACAGTCTGTGTTCGAGCGGTGTCTCAAAGTATTCCTATATAAAGTTAATAATTATAAGTTGAGTTACCCCGCGGACGGGTTTTTGATGTACTATAGTAGATTCGTAAATGTTTGCGACTTGCGGAATAGCTGCAAACCGCGGTTTCACACAAGTGTAGTTTGTATTTTGCCGCTAATTCAAACATAGAAAGACGTTCGCTTTTTTCACACGTTTGACACCGCACGTAGAAACCGCAATCTTTGTATTGTGGACTTACCTACCTTGTACAATGTACATACACATAAATATATATATTATATGTATACGCTGTATCTGGGAACGAAACACACGCTGCAGATGGGCGGCCGCCTGCACGAAGGATATCCGCTTCCGGCCGAAAACAATGAAATCGATACTGCGAGCAAGCAGACAGTAGGACGAAAGCGCTATAAAATAAACCGAATTCCGGTCCAGTGCCCAGTGGCGATCGTACATATATGTATATTCACATTCGCGTATTTGAGCATTGGACATTTTGATAAGCAGCGACATCTTGTTCGTTTACTTGCGCCGTTTGCAGCAGTTATAAGTAAATCCGTTTTTATCTCGGTATACGTTCACGGCAGCTTTTCTGAGCTTTTTCTCATCGTCAAAGCATCAGTTATAGGTTCACACTGTCTCTCCACTATCATGTCTACCGCGATCCGTTCCAAATATATGGTACGTTATCGTTTCGATATTTAGCCGGTCCAGAAAAATTCGACGCCGCGAGGTGCGAACAAGTCTGTCAGCGAACAGCTCGCAAGTATATATAGATGATTAATGAATACATACACCTAGGCTTAATGATATACAAAAGATTTAATGATATATTATATATATTATCGACGAGTCTTTCGCCTCACGAACCTCCTGTTTCGGTGCACTTAAGTATTATAATATTAGTTTATGTGCGCGTGTTGGAAAAAAATCAAAAAACGACTGCGCACCGGACGACACGCAGCCACGTGGGACGGAAAGACGGAAAAAAAATTATCATTATTATACACTAGTACACTACAATATATATATATATAAATATTAAATTATGCTCACTGTATAACACGACTACCGCTGCAGTTGCAGTTACACACACTCGTCAGTCGTCACTCACACACAAGCACAACACACACTCACATACACTTATATACATATTTATGTGCTCGCTCGCGTTTAAGACTTTAATATTGTATCTCGGTATTATATATATATATATATATATATATAGGTATACGTTAACGATGACGAGCCGGTAATAAAACGTTTATGTATATACCGGCCTATACATATGCCGGTAGGGGACACGGGCACTACCCCGGAGGAGCTGAATATATTATGTATAAAATACAGTATAGGTATACTCGCGTAGGTATAATAATACTATATATTATATAATACTTGTTTTTTCAAGCGCCGCTGCCACTCGATTACTTACGCGCGTGTAACGAGGTGTTCGTCCCCTGGCCAACGGCGTCGTAGACCTCTGTGTGTGTGTGTGTGTGTGTTTGAGGGGAGGTGGGTTGTAACGCGTTTTGACACGACGACGACGGCCGGATGCGGAATATTTGATTTTTCGTTTGTTTTTATCGTATTTATTGTACACACGCCATCGACCGCAAGTTATATTAGGTCGTACTATAATACAATTGTTGTAGGTTTTTGCCGCTAAAATCTATACCACACTAGACTATACGCGTTAAAGGTATACGCCAAATAGCGGAGCCTCTAATATATTAATAATATCGAATCTGCAATAGTATAAAATATATTATATTATGTGTTGTGCTTACAACCTACTAACAATGAACTCATAGCTGGGTGCGATCGACGTCCACTGTAAACTACGTTTGTGTAATTATTAATCATAATAATTTATTATGAAAAAACTTTACTATTACATAATACAAATATTGTGATATATTATATACTCTGTTTAAATAATTTTTTCGTATGCTACTAGTTGATAAGAAAGCGCTGTAAAAACATATCATATATTTATACAGCGATAATTCCATTTTTTCTTTGAATTAATTCCATTTAATATTAATATTATATTTATATAAAGTTCCACTCACTTACACTTATCGTTTAAAAAAAAATAATTTGTGTAATAATTATACGGGCTGCATTTATATTATAAACCTATTAATATTATGATGTAATATACGTATATAGGTACGTCGCTGCAGAGAATGTTTTAGGCTTTGCGATATGAAGGCGACTGGAAAAAATTATGCGACGACATGAAAGAGAAAAATTAAATTAGATCTTTTGATATTTACAATCTTTGTGCATACTCGGTGTATCAAAATATTTAATATAATATAATAGGCTCGTAAAAAACCAATTTCTTGGATCGTATATAATTTGCGACCGAAATTCGATTAAGTCTATAATACTTGTTGTCGACTTGTCGTCAAGTGTCTCTGCAAACCTCTACCGGTTCACGGGCTTAAGTTTAGCAGCATTTATTGGCGTTCCTATCATGCAGCACATGCACGACCTGCGAAATTTTACAAGGCATGTGTAAAATATGTAATATCAATAATGTACAGATATTCTTTCTGAATGAGTATTAAAATTTTTTTTTTCATTTTTACCTCTTTTTTATAGATTATTATTTGTTGTATATACTCGCAACAAGATAATGATATATTTTTTTCAAAATGTGTGCTTCAAGAAGCTCGTTGTTTTTATAATAATAACTAGTTTCATTCCTGTGGAAATGGTCTACGCACATGCCTATATGTAATTAGCAGGGAAAAATGAGATATTTTCTTCGGGTCCTACCTCCTGCAGAGTGTTGACATGGATCGTATCATGTACCCGTGTATTAGATAGGCATATATATGTAAGATTATATTATGTAACCGGCTGCCGACTGTGGCTGTAGTCGGTCATCGCGATATATATATTATATATATACGTGTTGATGTGTTTTGTTCTATATATTCTATATTTGTATAATAATTTATGTGTGTATAATATAATGTTATGCGGGGCACGTGGTGACGAGACGATTTTCTTCTCGCAGACTTATTGTTTTCGGATTATCGTCGTCGTCGTTTCGGCGCGTTATAATATAATGTATATTGTTTATTGTACATTATATTATACGCGCGGGATCTGTCATCTCCGCTCCCTTTTCGCGACGATTATCGCGACTCGCTCACCAGCCACCCCTCCGGCGGCGAGCCGAATGACGAAAAAACACGCTCGCTCTCACGCACACACACGCACACGCGAAACTACCCGCGCGGGAGGGTGCGCAGTGAGCGATCCGCACTGCAGCGCCCTGTATATAATATATATACGGTTGTTGCCGCCGCCATTGTTACGAGGGGGCTTTTCGGGACGTCACTTTCGACCCGAAATACAAATGTAAAATATTATTAAAGTCACCCGACACCGGTGCGCGCCGCCGCCGCCGCCGGTGGTTCCTCTTTTGTGCCATTATACATTTATATACGGTATACATACGTATTATGTATATATTTCGTGTGAGTACACCGCCTCGTCCGACCCCCGCCACCGCGCACCCTTTCGTCACCGCCGCGGCAGTCCTCCTGCAGTGATCCGTGTACACATTTTAATACAATATATATATATAGGTACGCACTATGACTGAGAGGTGGCTATATACGTTGCAGGTATTTCGATTGCCGCCGCGAGAACGCACGCTGTTCATGCGTAAAACAACACGTCGCGTCGCGAGTAATGAGATCGGACAACGGTTTAATTTTTTCTTCTTCGATTTTCGACGAAACACTGTATACACTGACCGTTGTATACGTACGGGATGTGTGTAACGCACGTGTGTAATCGATCGTGTGGACGGGGGGACGATCGGGTTTACTCAAAACGGGCTACTGGTGTTTGAAAAAAAAAATCTAAACAAACGTTCTTTTAGGCTGCAGCGATGCTTAGAATTCTATCGTCACGAATGGATTGGCGATTTTAATACAACCTCTGACTATTTATATATATATATATATAATAATATATTATATTATTGTGGTCCGCGTATATAAGCACTATTAATTATTATACGATCCGCTGTCGATAGTTTCGATTCGTCAACGGATTTGGTGTCGTTAAAATATATAATATTATAATATTTTTATAACGTTATATCATCGAAACAAATCCGAAAATTTGCGCCGACTGCAGTAACAGGGGCGCGTGTCGTTTAAGCAATAAATAAGTATAGCTGCTGTGTTCTGCAGCAGTCACGACAGTGATGACTCTTTTCAACGATCGAAACCACATACATCCGATACAAAACGCGATACGTGTATACAAAATAGTTGTTACACGTTGTGCGTTGTTGTATACCTACCTTCCTATATATTGCTATTATATGTACTCCGTTTGTCTTTCACCCAAAAGCGCGACAAGATTACGAGTCGGAACACTATTTTTTGTTTGGCCGAGCACGGTTAGAGTCTGTTTCTCTCCCAGCCTCTCACGTGCTGCCTCTCTTCTACGATAATATCGTTGCAGTGACCGTCGCGTGATGTAATCGCGATATCCGGATGATTCGACGTCGACGAGTGGAACGGAAGAGAGTCGAAATCGCGACGGAACATCGGGAAATAATATTCTACGTTCGGTTTTCGGGGTATACCGGATAATCGTCAATAATCGTCACGCGTGTAGATTCTGCGTAGCTTAGTAAGTTCTGCTCTCACCGGTGTTTGCCGTTTAATAATAAATAATAATATTATTGTTTTGTGCGTCAAAGTCGTCGCGTTGTAATAGGTATAATATTGTGGTATACAATAATTGTGATAGTCACGCGGTGTCGCGGTGATGTGGAGAGACATAAGATAATCGTGTTAATACTATTTATAATAATATTATTATGGCACGCTATGCTAATCATATTGTTATATCATTATAATACCGTGTTGATTACAAAAAACTGCGTGACGCGAAATCGATTTTTTTCGCGATTTCGAAGTGTTATTTTTCATCATTACGGCATAATATAATAATAATAATAATACAATGACGTACATAAATACACGTCGCGTACAATAATAGTACATTAGTATTTAGTACAATATAAAATATTATTATGTTATATTATAAATATTAGTGTGTTGCGTACTTGTGTTTGTGAGTGCGTGCGTGCGTGCGTGTGCAAACATGTTTTCCTCGACAGAACTATATTATTATACAGGTCGAGACCTATGCCGATAACGATAAAAACCGAACAAAGAAGTAACAAACCGTAAATTCTGCCCACGGTGTATTGAAACTCTAAATTCTCGCCGTAATGTGCTCGGTGCAGTGTCGATGACATTGTACAAGTAACACCGAATGAATATTTTACATAATCCATTATTATAAGTTATAACCAACAGCAGCGTCTGCGGCGAGAACAAATAGCACGCTTTAAATTCATTTTTGTTAATAAATAAATAAATTACGACCCGCAATGATAATGCCGCGCGCGCGTTACTGGCCTTCAAATCCGACATCATAGTATCATACCGGGTATACTGTATAACATATTAATGCTACGTCTGTTTTTTTTTTTTTTTTTTAATATTTTCTTATCGATTGCATATTTTTGCATATTAGCCAATTCCTAGCCACTGCTGCACCGCGAGCTTTAATTTGTCGGCGTTTAATCAATCATCGAGGTGTGCGCATCGTGTGTCGTTTGTGTCGTAATCATTGCAATCGAAATTATTAATGATACGTTATTAATTATTATCATTATACTATCGTCGTCGATTGCAGCGCGTGTGTATTATTAATGCACCTGCGGTTGCAGCAGTCGCGTTCCTTTTTCGGATTTCTATTTAATTGACGCGCGGCGGCGGCACGTCACCGGGTGACCTAGGTAGAATATTGTGTTACCCGTATTATTATTATTATTATTATATACCTGAATACGGTACAAGCGGCCGTACACGCGGCCGGACTCGTGTTTTTCACACCACAACATGATAAATTAATAACACGATTTAAAACCAATAATACCGATGTTTATTATTTCTTTATTTTACTCGAATATCGTTTAGCGTTCGATAACAACAAGATCTTCACCGTTTCTCGGTTGTTATTTTGTCGATAATATTAAATTCGACGTACCCAACACGTTTTCGTTCGTATTCGTTGTACGCGGTTTTTGACGGCTGACCCGCTCGAATTGCAACGATACGTTTTGACCGATCTCGTCCGAGACAGGAGTCTTGCAGGCTGCAGTGATCTCGAAACTGTCATTTTCTTTTCTCAGTGTTCGGCTTTTTTTTTTTGATCTTTTTTGATCCTTGTTACGATATTTGCTGGACACCGACCCGTATCCTTACTCTCGCGGCAATGTCGCAGTACAACTACACAACAGGCTACCGCGGTTGCGCCTACTCGCAGGTGGTCGGGTGACTATAAAAATACCATCGGCCCTTTTCACTATTATTCCCAATAACTATATAATACATCGTCAACCCATTATTTTGTTGTCTCTATTTTATAACTGTCAGTTAGGTACATCTTGCGTCTTTAAACCCGCGGTCTCCATGTCGTTCGATCCCACTCACTATCCACCGATATATATTATATACAGCGTGAGTAGAAAGTCTGTTTCACTATACGTTTTGTACTGCGATGTGTTAACAACGAGGTGACGGTTAGTGAAAACCACTTACTAAGTATTTAGCAGTGATTAAAAGCTGATCGATAGCGAGGCAACACGTACGTCGTACACACTACACAACAAATACGTCAGATTAAAAAAAAATTAAAACTGTCATCATAACTTCGTGTTTGTATTAGCTAATATTATAGTTATTATTATTTTATATATATATTTCGTATAATGATCGTAGTATTATGATAATATGCGATCCTCCCTATTACAGGTGCTGGTACTCTCGAGTGTTTTTGGACTTTTTTCACGCTGTTACAATTCAAAGAAATTATTAATGAATGAAAAAAGAATAGTCCTTCGAAATTGTGGCGAGAACGGATTATTGTATGTAATAATGTGATTCTGTCGGGAAAATCGTACGGACCTTTAAAACCGTACTATACCTAACATGGTACCTACGTGTCTACCGACTACATGTATAAGCGTATAGCCCGAGCGTTCCAGTTTGTTATCATTATTATTAAATATTATTATCATAATATTACGTACGCATTACGAAATATTGTTTGAAGGATTCGTCGTGTAATTAATTCGAAACGTACAAAATGCATTTGTACGACGCTGGGCGTAACCAGAGGTGTATAATACACACAACACACGTATAATATATTATGAAAATAGTAATAATAATACTATGTGGTTGTTAATGTTCATTAGTTTTTAATGACGCGGTGGGACTTATTACACGCGTCATACGCGCTGCACGAAAATGTAGACAAAATACATCGCACTCATCGCTTATAAACAAGGAGACGTGTATTTTTGAACAATGGTATTTTTGTTTTAATACTATTTTTGTTATCCAGTGGACATTGGGATATCCAGGGTCCGGGTGCAACGGTCAAAGCGTAAAATAATTGTAATCGGTGTATTTAATATTATCGAAATTATTGGATTTTATTGGTTTTGCGATAAACAAAATCTCATGCAAATTCTAAATGAAGTCGTGTAATAATATTAGAAGCTAAATAATAGTGCAAACATTTAAAATTATAAAGTAGGACTTTTGCAATAAGCGAATCGACATCTTATGAGTATCGACGAGTAATCGACCCAGGCTGATAATGAGACTATGGGAGAGTTGGTTCGTTTGCCTGTTGGCAAATAATAATCGGCTAATAATTATGTATTATTAAATTCGTCTATTCAAATATTCAAAGTATTTTATTGAATGGTAGTTACTCTCGCGGTGTAGTGTCTCAGCGACGTGAGATTCAGTTACAGTAATATTTTGTTATTACTTATTATTAAACCAGAACCGATAACAACTATAATAGCAGCGCGTCGAGTTAAAATAATATAATACTCGACTCGTTTTTTCCTATTGTTTGCGACATGTAAATGAGAATAATTCATGAAGGTATACAATTTCTACGTCCACTACTACCACCGCGCCGCGCCTACCCACCTTTACGAGCAATAAATTATCGTTATACATTGAAATGTGTTTTTAGACCCAGGTAGATTTCGGATCGGCGTGGAGAATCGAGGACATTTACCTCCGTGACGCTTTCCTCCCGCAGGCAGGACTTTTCCCCTTCTAAAAAATGTTTATGAATGTAGTAGAAGTTTTTAAATGACACTATAATAATTAATAAGCAACAATTAATATTATAATTTAATTTAAATGTATAATTTTTTTTTTTTATACACCCATTTAATGTACTCATACGACCGTAATTTATCTTCAGATATAACTTACAAGTATTTGTTATAACAAAATTGAAAAACTATACAAAATAAATCTCTTAATTAAAATAATAGTAAATACCTAAATTATATTTATTTCATTTAGCATAATGTATTAGTTTTAAATAATTGATTACCTATAATTATATCCTTATCTGCAATTAATATTAAAACTTCGCTTTGAAGTTTGAATAAATGTATATTAACATTAAGCACCGGAAATGTAATGCTTATTTTTATCTTTATTTCATTATGATAAAGAAATTTTAGAAAAATACAATTTTGACTTTGAAATATAATTCAGGAAAGCATGTTTGTTTACCACGCATAGTAAATAGCAACCGCCGCTCCGAGAAAAATATAATATTATTATAGAATAATATTATCATGGATTGGTCCCAGTTTATTAATCTGACGACGACGACAACGACGATAATTATTATTATCGCATCTCATTCCGTATAATTCCGTATATAGACCTACTCTAAAATATAATATGCTTATAATACTATGTACAGTGTGGTTCACCAACCATGGTTTTTCAAAAAACCAAAGTTTGGATCACTATACAGGGCACTTTTTAAGTAGAACAAAAAATATAAAGAATTTGAAAATATAATTTGGTCTATAGCCTATAGGTATAATTGAAAACTACAAAAATCAGATTTCAAATAACTACATTATTGAATAAAAAGGGAGGGGGTGTGCTTGCTTGGTGAATCATCCTGTTTATATGCATTTGTACTATGGTATTGATATTTTGTATATATTTATATATCCGATTAGGATCTAGCGCTGGGTCTTTATCGCAATCGTTAAGTTTGTTTATCGTTTATGATAGGTACCGCGCGCCGTTTGCGGTCGGTTTACGTCCGGCGTGGCTCGTTTGAAATTTTTTGAAAAAACACCGCCCCCGCATTCTTTTTCCCTCTTCTATGAAGCCGCGGTGGTATTTCGGTGAAATGTTTGAAAACGATAAACGAAAAAAAAAAGTAATAATAAAACATCCGACCTCACCACCGCCGCCACCCCGTCGTGAACGCCCGCCCCGACCATATTATACACTTCTCGCCGGACCGGGGGAATCCGCCGCGGTCGACCACCGCAAGCGGTTATTGAACCGCCGCCGTAGCCGACATGTGTTTATCGTATTTTTAGAGACCCTCGTCGTCGTCGTCGTCGTCGTCGACCGTCTGCGTTCGTCGTCTCCCTGCCACACGCACGCACGCATGCACGCACAAAACATAATAATAATAATAATAATAATATGTAATATACGCACTCAATACACACAACACACCAGTCGTCCCACGCCGCCAATCGGTCGAATCGACTCTGGTCGGTCGGGTCGGGTATGGTCGGTCGGTCGGTCGGCCGGCCGGTTGACCGACGAATACGCTCAGGGACGGCGGCGTTCGTAATAAATAATAATAAATTACACACGCACACACATTACCCGTCGTCGAGGAGGACAATAACCGCCGCCGCCAACAGCGTTAGTGCCATATTATTATATTATTACGGTGGTGGTGGTAGGTTAGGCGTGTACGGCGCGTATTATAATTTATAATAATAATAACAATAATAAGTATGGTATTTTTTTTTCTGTGGAAAAAAAAATCGAACCGAGAGAGGACGAATGAAAGGAAGAAAGAGAAAAATGTAAGAAACCTGCAGACAGTGTCTGGGGATCAGATTCCAGAGGGTGTCGTCCCGGAGAGCCGTTTGTACGGACAGATGTGTGTGCGCGCGCGCTGCGCGGGTGTGCGTGCGTGGAATACGCGTCCGCGTGCGACGAGTCTGGTCCCGCGCGGGGCGTTGCGCGTGCGGTCGAATCTTTTTACACGCGCGATCAGGCCATCTGCCCCGCACGGTGCATAACATAGGATAAACGATATATTGTTATAATATTATGTATTATTATTCCGTGCGTCGTGTCGGTTACACGTTCTACCAGACAAAAATAAAGAACGCCGTCTAATCGATTCGGGGCGCGAGAAACCCGGTGACTTTTCCACCCCCACCCCCCTTCCTGCCGAGCTGGTTGCAGAGCTGCTGCTGGTGACCCGCGCTTTTCGCCGAACACGCGTCGCTTCTCCGAAGTCTGAATTCGACCGATGACGAAAACGCGGTCCGTAGTCCGGTATATAGATTATCGTGTCGTATACCAAAAACGGACAACACTGAAGCAGAGTGTAATACGTTGAAAATAAAATAATTAATCGATGGTGGACTGTGGACACTATTTAAACGATCATTATTAATTCGGTCTATCTATCGGGAGAGACGATTAAGAGATATTATGTTGAGTGTTTACAGTTTAAGGTCCGTTTCACGACCGCGCTTACGGTACTCGTGTTCTACGATTTAATTAAGTATGTACTCGCCGACGCACGGCACGTATGGCTTCAAGCCGTCAGCGTAGATACGAACTTAATTAATAATGTAAATCGAAAAACGCGCGTTTGATACGCACGCGTACCATACCCGCAGCTGTGAAACGGGCCCAAAACGAACAAGTTAAATGCTAAGTAGCCCAAAAAACGGTTTTGACCGTTATGACTTATGAGTTATTTTATTTTTGTTTCTGGGATTTATATGCATTGGTATTTTGCGTTTTTTGCATGTATTTTAATAGGTATAGTAGTTATGTCGTATGGTAGCTGGTAGGTTATATTATACTACCTATCTATAGTTATTTCATTTATATCTCATCTTAACCGTCATAAACTCGTATAACTGCAACACAATATTCTACAACTAAAGCATTTAAGTGTTGATATAGTCGTTGTTGTTTATTGTTGAGTGCGTTACGTATTGTTTGCGAATCTACTTAATTTTTACTTTCATCATTTAAAATGCCTAAAATACAAGGCACCAGTGCAAAACCTAAACAAATTTTAAACCCCACATCTTTGTTTCATATTGTCATACTTTTGAATAACATTAATAGTTTATAATAATATTTTTAATATTTTAGAATTTTAGAATTAAGTTTTTGTATTTTGATTTTGCGTTATATTTATTCACATTTTTCATTGCATATTTTTGATAATTCTCTGTGACTGTGTATCTATAATGACTAATGAGCAATAAGAATGACTAACTACTAGATATTTTCATTTTTTAAATTTATTTAGAGTAGAGATTATGCATAGAAGTTAATTTTAAATACCTGATCAAAAATAACATTGCAACTTGTTACAAAATAACATAATATGCAAAATAAATGTATCAACAATTTAAAGCATTATTTAGTGCTATATATTATGTAGGTACAATGTACATATTATGGTAATTATATTTTAAACATGATTTAATTTCGGAATTTACTATAGGTTTTTTACTATTTGACATTTTGAAATAGTTCAAAATTCGTCTGCAGCCATATAAATTATTAAAATTGTTTCGTTGCTACAGTACAAATAGTTAGCGCCGTTAGCAGTTTGCATTTTTTCTATGATACCTAACCATACTACAAAGCGTACCATACAAGTTACAACCATATTATAATAATATTACCATGATACACGAAAAATTGCCGGACGTCCAACATCACGATCCACCATCCACATGGCACATCGAACAGTGGTTAATAATAATATTATGCAGGTAAATAAGGTAAAATAATTTTTGATAAATAATGATTCTTCGTCGTGTACCTAACAAACAATAATTAATAATCAATAAATCGTGTATCGGTGACGATAAGAGGGAGACTCGTCGCCGTCCATGCCACGCGAAGTTATTTTTAACGCGAGAAAGTCCCTATCAAATGTCTTTATCGCGGCATAGGTACCTACCGCATACGTATACACTATTTTAATATTATAAAATTATATTATACTATTCGATACCAGCCGAAAACGAGTTATGTTAATTTCGGTACACCCGAAATAAACTCTCGTTTGATCAATTGAAATCGAACGCCCGTCCGCGGCCGAGTTGAAATCCATTCCGACACACGTCGTGGTCGTGTAGTAGTAGTCGTAGTATAGGTACAAACTACAAACACAGCAGTACTAAATTATTACAACTCAAAACCTCAAACCATATGTGTGTGTGTGTGTGTGTGTGCGGTACGACGTCGGTCGAACAAAAAGAAAATATTATTATACCGTTTCGATTTACCACGAATACCGTGTATACCTACACATAATAATAATAATAATAATAATAATTTGTAACAACGAGATCGTAGCGCCGGTACCGCGAAAACGGTAGCGACTAAAATAGTAAACATATTTTTATGACGACGCTTAAAAATTAATTTTATTAATGCGAAAAAATGTGCGCACACAGTGCGTGATTGACTGAAAAAAATTCGTTTTCTTTTCTCCGGCGGCGTACAAACGACGGTATAATATAGTAACAGTCTGTTTTATGTCGAACAAGGTGCAGAACCCGTCGACTCGGCGGCGCGGATAATCATAATTAATCGTGGTTTCGTAACAGTCATCACGTGTCGCAGTGGCCGTATAATAATGATATTCACGCGCGCCGCTCGTGTAACCACCGCCGCCGCCGCCGCCGCCGCAGTAGCCGCACGGCGTCGAACTATACCATTCGTTGACATTGTTGACTATAATAATAATTGTCGACTGACGTTTTCACTTCCATTATGTTGTTAATATTTTTGTGATACAATAATAGTACAATTACCACGGTCGCGGTAACACGAATGTAAATATTTTACAATCAAATCACGTGGAAATAAAATAAATTATCGATTCTTCCGTCGCCAACAGCTACAACTATGCAACTCTCGTGGTGGGCAGTCCGCTTAATAAAGTTGTTAAAAATATATAAACGATCGACTAGTATCGATATAATATCGACTGTTGAGAATTTTGATTTTTCTTTAATCGCATCCAGAAGTGCGAAGAAAAAGAAGAAGATTCGTCCAAATATAATAATAATAATAATATTTGAAACGCGTTGTGCATATTATTATTATACAGAAATGATTTTCGGCCGGTTATCGCAGAGTTGCCCGTCCCCGTACTCGCAGCACCGACTCGCTGTGTATGAGAATTATTATGTAAAACCGACGCTTCATCATAATATTCACTCGTCGCCTGCAATATAATAATATTTATTATGTACAAACAACGAAACACGTAGGCAGGTTAACCTAACCTAACCCAACGTGTTTAAACGAATTATTTTTAAGCCGTGTACGGCTAATGGACGGGTGAATTATTTGATATTATAATAAAAAAATATAATATGGTATGCTGTTCAAATTTAATCAATATCGAATCGGTATTATTCGGTAACAAACAAATAAATACAAAATTGTGTGATATAATAAAATAATAATACATTGTAATAAGTTATTACTAATAACAATGTAACATTGATATTATTGTTATGATAATTTGCGTGATTTTATCTTTATTATCGTTCTCTAGGTAAAAAATAAAAATATTGAACGTGTTCTGTCGTCTGTCAGTAATGAGAGGATAATAATAATATTATGTTTAAAATTCGACGATCGATTGAAATGTGCAACATCGCGCGTCGGAGCACGAGAAAGTCGAGACAGCCGGCGTTCGTGTGTATGATGACTATTGATGAGGCTCGGTAGTGTATACCAATTACCAAGTATAGGTACCTGCCAAGTGGAACCTGACTCAAACGTTTCGCTTGAAAATCATTTTACGAGTGGCTTATCGATGCACCGTTGGGTAGTGAAAAGTGTCCGTCCGGAGTAGTACTTGCAGCAGAACGGTGGCCGGACGGACCGGGGTTAGCAGCCGGAGGCGGCTTCGGTGTCGTATATGCTCGTATTATCGGATCCCGAAAACCGGGAGTCCCAGTGCATCGTATTATCAGGTCCTAAGTATCAATGTGCGGCCTAAATCAAAATGTGTATTTATAAAATAAAATAATAACCACTATCATATACCTTCGGATTTATAGACACGTACATTTGGAACGAGGCTTTACGATTTGATCTCTTTTTATAATATATTTTAATATATTATATAGTTTGTTTTTTCGTCACACGAGGATTACCAATTCCAATAATTTTCTCGACGACTGTGTAGCCTTGTAGACGTTTACGCAGTGTCTATATACGCGTAGTTGGTATGAAAATAATATAGTTTTATGAACCGTTTGAATTTTATAGCGGATAACTACAATATAGTATCCAGATATTATGACATAATCAAAATATTTATAAAAATTTAATGACAATACATAATAATATTATCCTAATTCATTCCCTCCAATTTTGGTATTATTAGTCATTATAGATATATTCAATGATATACCATTGATACTTCATTAAATTAACATCTTCGGATAACGTCGTTAATACTGTTATTTTTATCGCCGTTGTCGTATACGACATCGGGAATGCGACAAATTAAAATATTTTTTTCACAAAGTCAATGACG
The DNA here is from genome assembly GCA_022818045.1 of Neotoxoptera formosana. Lineage (NCBI taxonomy): Eukaryota > Metazoa > Arthropoda > Insecta > Hemiptera > Aphididae > Neotoxoptera > Neotoxoptera formosana. Next base: position 46,311,428 of record CM040632.1, on the reverse strand, counting down.
CTTGGAAAGTTTCTGGGAAACTGTTTCCCGTTTCAATAGAAGCTGTATGAATTGTATGATTAGAGTATAGAATTTAGACTCTATATACCGTTAACATATCCGCCATACATAAATCAAAAAAATTTAATTTCAGAAAAATGATGAAAGATGAATACTAAATGTGTATTTTTTTTGTAGAATATTATGTAACACTTGAATAATGGCTGTCGGCTGACTAATAACCATCCAAATCCCTAGATTTCAGAACTTAACTCAAACGCAATACCAGGAAACTCCACGAGAAGATTAAAGAAAATACAGTGAAGAGATCTCAACTCCTGACAAGTAAAAAAAAAAAAAAAATATAAAATCTCTCCATCCTAAACTTAAATTAAGTCCACAGTTCATTAATATAAAGTGTAACCGCTGAGTTAATTCTTGTTTCACGTTATCGAGTAAATATAATTAATATTCAGCTTAATATTTGCTTATTGTAAAATTATACAGATTACATTTTCAAGCATTCATACGTTATATCTTTATATAATTTTTTTTATTAGAAAATAAATATTTACAATTTGTATAAAGTGAATATATTTACATAAAAAAAATAATATGTTTTTTGCTTTGACGATGTTATTTTATCATAACATGGTACACAAATACGAGACAAGTCTTATATATATTTAAATCGTATGGATTTTATTTTAATGACCAATCTAGCAATCTATAGGATTTATAGGTCACATGATAATTGAGAATAACATAACATAACATTATCAGACCGTCTCGTAGTTTATAATAAACTAAATAATATATTGTGTAGGTATATTTATTTATTTTGTTTGTTCGATATTCGTATGACAATAATATTATTACTATCGCATCGCAACGTGGTGGTATAGTGGTGCTGTACACAATATAATACGGTAGGTCGATATAGTCCGCTCACAAATCAGGTATTTTTTTTTAAACTTCTCGTAGTTTATTATTAAAAAAAATTTTGAACGTCAACGAGCCGCCGTGCACGAGCGCGCCCGTGTGTGTTCCGCGTGTAACAATAATAATATACACTATGAAGTGTTAAACCTACAATTTCGAGTGGTTACACAAGGTAATGGAGTGTTATTAATAAAATATTATACACGAGCGCCGCGGAGAAACAAACGAAATCAAAAACGAGAATATTATTATTATTACTATTAAAAAAAAATCAAGGATCCAGTTGCTTTTGAATAATATTGGTTGGTTGTATTATAATTATTATTGGCACGCCACGCGCCGCCGTCGCCATCGCAGTATTTCAATATTTCGACTAACGTTTTTTCCATAATAATATTATATTATATTATACGATTATTGTTCGTTTCGACGACGTGCTCTTGGGATCGAACCGTCGACGAAACAATAATATTATTTGAAATATATTTTGTTTAATGTTTTCAAAACCGTCTGCACGCGCGCGGTGTTTTTTTCTTCAAATATTTTGTTCGTAACAAGTTCCCTCGGTCTACGTTGTAGAAAAAAATCTGAAAATTGAAAACACGCCAAGGATAAAAGACGGACGTTGGTTTTTATAAGATGATCGCTTCGTTAATAATATTGATACAAATACGTACTACGAAAAAAATTGGTATTCGACGTAGTGACGATAATAATACAAAATAACGTATCGATCAATTAACCGGACACGAAGTTTGACGAAGAGTTGGAGAGAGTGAGTCGGCGAAGAGCAGGTATATCGTATAATAAATTCTTATTTAAAAGTTATAATATTACATAGGTACTACCGGTACCACCGGGATGCACGATGCGCTTGGTGAAGATAAAATATTAATTATTCATTACTCAATACTCATTAGTCATTAGTATAACCACGGTAATCAATGATGATAGAAGGTACAATTTTAATATGTTTTTAGAATTCTTCGAAAAACCTTTAAGGCACAATATAATAAATAATAATTACACGGAGGTGTAATAGCGGCCATTCGTATAAACTATAGTAAACTCTCCGTAGCGGTTCAAACTCCTGTCCGACGGTCGCCGGAGCCAAGTCTGTTTCGGATTCACCGACTATCCATATCAATATTTCGTATTTCATTCGATCGTATAAATAATAATAATAATAATAATAGTTATAATATAGAGAAGTCAAAATATTATATAGAAATGGACGGTCGCGTTCTGTATAAAAACGTTCATGGAGACGGGTGACAATCAAATGAGGATGTAAAAGTCCAATCGGCTTTTTCCACGATATTTGTTTTCAGTGTATCTCTATTAATATTTGTTTACGTTTTTTTTTCCTGTATTCGCTCCATACATATGAAAACAAAAACTGTAAAAAATCAATAACGCCACTCCGGGCCCGAATTCTGGGGAATGAAACGCGCTAATTGTCATGTTACAGCGGCGCCGCGATGTAGGTACAAATAATAATAATTATCATTGATGAACCGTAACGTACAAAAATTATAGCAAAGTTTGTTAAACAAACGTTTATAATGATACGGTTTGCTCGTAAAGTATATAATTTATGCACTCGTTTACGGGCAGAACGTGGTCTTTGGATTATTTTTTTCGAAAATTCGTGTGCACGATTTAATTAATATCCCGCAATTTACCTCAAATCGCCAGACTTATTATATTCGGTCTCTGATGACGGCTTATTATTAAACAACCAGACAACTATTAAAATTTAATTCGGCCGATCCCCGTGGAAACTTTTGGTTACGTAAACACTTAATCTACATTAGATTACGTTATCACGATCCGACGTTCCATGTTTATTTATGTAACGTGGGCTGCGTGTGTTTACTCACGCGATTCTCAAAAAATATAAAACCAAACGAATTCACAAGTGCTCCTTTTGTATCATTTCTACGAAACACCAGAGCATACGCGTAGTTCGAATCGTTTAACGATAAAGGCCCGAGACTTGGCCAAAAACACCGACCAACGTTCTTCGATCGAGCTACGCAAGCATTTTTAAAATATATACACGATAATTCATTTTTACCTACTCATTAAGTCATAAATGGCTTGAAAAAATCGGAACACCCTCAAAACCCAACGTACAAACACAACACAGATAACTGTCTTACTATTATTTTTTATTTAATTAAAACGTAAACCTTTATGATTAGGTTAGGGTATCATTTTGGCTCGATAAAACAGATCAATATTATTCACATTAATTCACTCAACAAGAATGTATTATTAGCTAACACGAGAAAATCCAGTACCTACAATATTGCTGTACGCAAATTTGCTGGTACAGTACATAAACGGTAAAGGCGGCCTTCCCACAGTAAATACGTCGGCGTCCGTTGCGATGACATACTCTTTTTGAATTCAACGTATTTCAATACGAATCCGCACATTAGATACGACGCGCAGTACGTTATAATATCGTTATAACGTGCAGTAGTGCAGTACGTAGTAGGCAAGACAAAGACAACACGTGTGACGTTACACACGGCCCAAAGTGGTTTCTACGGTGACAGGTTTAGGCCAATTCTTCGTGTAGGCCGTAGGGTAACACTCGGGTAATAGGTCAGGTAAGTAGTAAAACCTAAACAGTCGAAACGCGGATCGTTTTGTGTTCGAAAAAAACAGCAATTCCTCGGACTGAGCGGGAAATCGGTCTCGAAGAGTGGCGGTCGTTGTAAGTCTTCTGCGTCCACCGGTGCGGCCGCATAGGTACCTACGTCCTACGTGTAAAAGTACTTGGTATAATAATATCGCGTTATTAGGCGCAGTATTACAACAGTGTACCGCGTGCAGTTGTAGTGGTAACTATAGTGAGCATTATTATAGTGCTCGGGCGTGCGTATAAAATTACCATTTATGCGTTCGCCGAGGATCCGTATTATAATGACGTTAGAACTCGTTTCGGTCGTCGGGCAACAATCATTTTTATTTAAAACACATAATAATAACAACACGATACGTGTTATTATACGAATCGACGGCAATGGCAGTCGGACCTCGTGTGCGTGTGTGTGTGTGTGTGTGTGCACTGTGCAGTGTGCACGTGTATTGTACGTACTCTCCCCGAGCAGCGACAGCAGCCATGTTCGTCATCGTCGTCTCCCGCGGCGCGTGCGCGTGTGTGTGTGCTACGTGTATTTATGGGTCTGTGTGTGCAGCGCATTATAATCTGTCGTCATTCATCCGGACAACGATGATTAGAACGAGGGGCACGTTGTGTGAGTGGTGGGGAGGGGGGGGGGGGCGATGGGACGACGACGACGACAGTACAATAATAATAATAATAAAAAAACGCACTCGTCGCGTTTTTTCCTCCGCGCTCTTTTCTTTTCATCTACTACCCCAACGCCATGTAATTTTTAAACTGCGTTTTGTGTGTTGAATTATCGACCGTTTCGATACACAAACGGTTAATGATCGCACTGTGCGGTTCGGATGTGTTTATGTCTTTTACATAATATTATTATTATTAGTAGTATTTTTGTTGCGCACACTGCACGCAGACCGTTTTTGTAATTGTAAAACCGTTTGATATGACATAATAAACTATATAGAATGCAGCTACATTACACGATTTTATTTCTCACATTTTTACATTATCGGGCATTTTAGGTATTATAACGCATTTCTTTTTTACATTAACACAACTTTTTCGTAAATTTGGTCATTTTTCTTAGATTTTAGATTTCAAAGAATATTTTTAAAAATATTTCTTTTATTATTAGATTTACCGCGTACAGGTGCTCGTCGACGCTATATACGCTATGTATACACAGACGTGTCGTACATGATACATGCTTTTTCAGTTTTACAGACACGCCCGTAGGAAATACCTGTTGTAATAGGTAAGCATTGTTGGTGTCACAACTCACGAGAACTCGCGAATGTGAAACGTGATCTACTAATAATCTATTAAAAATGTATGGTATTATTTTGTATTAAATGAATAAAGAATAAGGCAATGCAGTTTTTTAACACATTTTATCATATCATATTTGATTGTTTTAAGAGCATTATATTAATACACTATAAGATAATATTACTCGGATAGTTGGGCATATTTACGTGCATTTTGTAGAGATCTTAAGGTCATAAACATCCTATAACCCTATAATAATTACATTGTACTAATAAGTAATATTGTTTAATAATATAAAATATTGTATTAATAATAATATAATATTGTATAATTAAATATATATTTTTATTTTTGAATGATAATCATTCTCAAACCACAAACGATAACGACGTCGAAATAATAGTACAACGTATTGCGCCTCTCGATAACGACGAGTCTGATAATAGCCACCAATCGAATCGTCCGGCGCCGTTTTATACTATTATTGCAATATAGTTCAGTGGTTCACTAAGATTTCTAACGAAACAAATTTCACGCCGAAAATACCCAGTTTCCTGCTACGATGTATTCGCAGATTATCGAAATATTCCGTACCGGTTGGCCACGCCAGCGGCACTTCGATCGACGACAGTAATAATAATTGTTACAAAAACGCGGTCGTTGTCATTCTACGAGTTCCCAGTTGATCGGTTTTCACCATTTTATTTTTAACGATGAACTCGGAACGCTCACTCATAATCTTTGTTGTCGAGTTTTTTTTTTTTTTTATTGACATGTCGCCCTCTAATAGTTTGCAAATCGTGGGGATTTGGTATTTTACCGACAAACACATTTATTTTTGACTCAGCCACTACACTATACCGCGGGCTGTTAAACATAATGTTAAATATTCTCATGAAGTCATGACTAATGTAGAAGCGAATGCGTCATTATTTTAATAGCGATAATATTATAATGTCTAATAGAAATGTATACCTATATTATTTTCGGTTATAAAATCACAACAAACGTATACGTCAAACGAATAAATAAACATCTCGAATGTGTATAGTAAATGAATACAAAAAGAATTAAAACGTTTGTACTCGAAATTGGGGATTTGGCACGTTCGGGTAATAATATCAGCTGTGCAGACAGAGCCGCAAGCTACGACTTAATACTTATACGCAATTTGCGATAACGTCGAAAGGTGAAAGAGAATAGCGTAATGTATTTTATAATAAACTTTAGAGAACAAGTCGAATGATGAATATTATAATTTTGTAACATCACGGAATACGTTTTTTGATCTAATGTATTATTGTAACCGAAGCAGCGTGTTCGACACAGTTATAGACGTTCACACGTCTAAATCTGTAATTCCCATGATAATGGTTTATGAATGCTGAGCACATAATCCCCAACCCCCGCCACGTCATATACTGTGTAAAATAATATCATTTTTTTCATTTTAGTTCGAAGCGATTACGAGAATATGTCTGTGCACAAAACACAAGAGTTGCGGACAAAGTATGTTTATGGTATATATCATGTGATAATAACGACCGAGTGGCGTCAAACGTGTCTGTGTGTGTATATATATAAATAGTTTTGCTGATAAGCAGCGACGCGGAGAGGTCGTCCAAAATGTCGAGTGAGAGATATCGTTTTTACTCGAGAGTTCGACTGTACGATATCAAATGTGTATAAAAATTGAATACGTTGTTGGCAGCACGTCAACAGTGGCGTAATTTTTCATATTTCACCAGAGAGCGGCTAGCTTTGTGCTGCAATTCAGCAGTTTGTTTCGATTTAAAAAAAAAATTATCAAATTCGTGTTCTCTTTGTCATGCTCAATTGTAATTACAACTCAATTAACGTTTCGACAATTAATTGAAACGAACATACCACAATTCTACAGGTTTTCAATTCCTGTAGGAACTATTAGTGAGTATAGTGACTATTTAATATAATATTATATTATATTATACTGTAGATTTTATTATTTTAATAAGAGTGAACTCTGAGTAGACTATGAGTAGACTGTCTACTCATCATTTGTAAATCATCTTAGTTTGATGTCTGTAGTTTAGCCAACGTTTTAACGAATTTACCTTGCATGAAAATTCCAGAAATTCGACGTCTGGACTGAGGAAATTTACTTTTTTTACTTTTGGAACGTAAGATGTGTTTTGGAAAAACATGATTGATGACCTCACTCTCACCTGATTGAACCTCTATACCTACAGACCACAAAAACTGAAAAAAATGTTATAAAATAATAACGAAAGTACATGCGTAGTTACATACACGTGATGTAGGTCAGTCGCAGAATACACGATATATTTAAAAATGTCGAATAAAAACAGTCTTCGTATACAAAAACATACGCCTCGTATGATTGGTTTCCATGACGTACTAGCAAAGGTTTCGATGATTAGTATTCATCAGTTGTCGGTCTTAGACTTCTCGAGTTGTGATACGTCTATTTTAGAGGATAAAGAGGTCAGCGTGTCAGCGAGAGTCCGGACCACCCGGGATACGGCTCAGCCTTCGTCGTCAACCCAAATCATCGATCCTCCTCCCCCACAACGCAAAAAATGAAAAAAAAATATACGTCTCCACTGCGCGTCGTAAATTCTCGCTACGATGTGAAATAACTATTTTGGCTTTTTAACCGTTCGGTTGTATTTATGAAATGCGTTCAACACTCGGTGGTGTAAGCGTAGTGGCATTATGTTGTAGCGATTAGTAGGTAGGTCGTATAGCTCTGGCGAGAGAGTTTTATTTTTACCAAAAACGCAGTCGAAAAATCGGTCGGGCGCGACGTAATAACAATTATTATTATTATTCGTGCGAACGGGAAAACTGCGGCGCGATTGACACGCGGCAAAGAGTGGGGAGAACGGAAAGAGAGAACGCCGCCGAACGATTGTTGGTCGGATCGGTGTGATGATGAGGAGGGGGTCGTGCGCGAAACCGGTCGCGGGGGGCATTGTGCCTGTCCACGGTGTAATTTTTTGTTACGGTTTTCTGCTGTTGCCGCGCGGCGGTAGCAATTCTGCCTAGCCGCCGCCGCGCCAGTGATTTGATGATAACAATTAATACCATAACAAACAACAATAATGATCCTGTTTACAATATTGTGTGTATATTCTGTTTAATAATAATAACTGTGCAAGGGGAGCTCAAAATTATTATATTTGATCATGTTATCATATTTTAATCGGCGAAACGTAGAAACACAAAATAATATAATATTTACAAAACGCGCGTCGTCGTTGTCGCTGCCCCGGCCGACTTCATCGATCGCGAGCATAGACCGAGTAGGCATGTTATAATAATAATATAGGTGTGTATGTGTATGTATGTGCAGTTTTGTTTTATGCAGAACTGGTTTTCGAATTGAAATCGGACACGATCCACACACACACACTATGGCAGTACACTACTGCAGTACTGCGTGTTCGACTCTCGGCCGGAATGTCACTTTGTTCGTTCTTTTATAAATTATTTTTCTTTCCTCGTAATTCGTCGATGGAAGACATTCCATTGTTGTTTCAACGCTGTTTTCTACCAGAAGCGTCCGCGGCGGTTTGCCCTTTTTTCCGCGATCGTCTGCTGCAACTGACGCGCGACGCGCCGAGTGACGTTTGTCAGGTGGGTAACGGTGCGTCGGCGATTCCCGAAATTTTTTTTTTCTACACTAAAGACTGTATGTAGAAGACCGGGTGTATATATTTTTTCGTGTGGTGGTGGGGGTGAGTTCAGCGATGGACCCGAAAGAATCGCATCGGAGTAAAACGCCTCGCGTTTGTATTCTCGAAATGAAATCGGGCGAAAACCCGAGATTTGTATCCAGACCGTATAAAATAAACCCTCCTCAAACAGGCGTGCGTGCGTCTCGTTGTCATTGTAAAGGTAGGAGGTTAGGTTAGGTCCGGTGAACAATATTTCCATAATATTATATTATTTTATTGCTGTCCCCAACGCACGCCGCGGTGATTTCGATTTCTCGCCGCGCTAACGCGTGTCGTACGTCATACAAATAACAATAAACATCGACGATATGAGAGATAATGACGATAAAAACATTATAATAACAATAATATATTACAAAAGTAATAAAAACGTTTTATCCGAAAAACAGGACGAGAGTCGAGAACACGAGAAGACACACGACGACGCATAGTGTAGTGAAAAATAAAAAACCATCGAAATAAAAAAAAAAAAGGTTGAAATTTGACGACCCGCGGCGATGTGTTTGTTCCCCTTCGACTCCTCCTCCGGCCCGTCGTCGCGTCTCGCCATTCGCCTACGTGCCGTCGCGCGCGCCTTGTGTACATTTATGTGCTGGTCCGTGTGTGTGCGCGTGTATGACGTGTGTGTGTGCGGTTGTTTCATATCATTATCGGGTTGTTCCATTACATACGACGACCAGAGGACGCCTTATTACATTATTATTATTATTATTATTATTATTTTCGTTGCCGCCGCGCCGAGTGAGTTTACACCGAGTTTCTCCCCCCCCCCCACCGCACTTCCACCGATCGTGACGGTCTGTGTGAGTGCGTGCGTCCGCTTTCCCTCCGCCTCCACCGCCGTGCGATGTGCAACACTGACGCGCGGGCGCGTGCACACACGACACGCACGCACGTACGCATTCGTTCTACCCGCCGCCTCCCGCAGCGAGCCGTTGCACTCGCCAATCGCCATAATACATAATATCACAATATGTAACGTATTTTATTATTAAAATTATATATTATATTATAATATACCACCAAAATATAGCTTATTCGTACCACAACTACTATTACTACTCGTACTACAACTACTCTACATTAATACGCTTGTTACCGTACTTCATATTAATATTTTCAGTATATTTTCCCACCGCCAACTCGACCGTGTCCATCACGCGGTTTTGTACGGTACACGTAAACATTACCGGTCGAACAACATTCGGAACGATTGGGTCGCGATCCGGAAGGTATAACCAGATTCCATGTCGTGAGATGTACACGTTTCGGTAATCCGAAATTTGGTTTGTACAATATGCGGACATTTTGCCTCTCTCTGCAGTGTCTTGTACAGGACGTAAAAATGTCCATCTTTCGGTACTTTGTGGTGTAAATTCTGAAAGTTTATACGGTGCTGGTGGAAAAATTGGGGGCATTTAAAACTTTAAAAGTAGACAAGTCAATAATAGGTACATGGATATTGGATACACAATAAAATACATTTTTATTAAAATTGTATAGATTTTATCTTCTCAATTCAATTGTGACTTCAGTATAATACCGGCAGTCACCAAATATTAGAAAGATATATTACCAATTAATATTTCTTAATGTGGGAGGGTCAAACGTTCACAGCGCATAAAAACATCGAGAGAGTGGTGGAGGATCATATGTACATGAGGGGTCGGACATCGGATTCGTACGTTTCGTGCTTTCTCGGTCGTTTCCTCTTCAATTCGGTAGCCGATAGATCTCGAGGCCTATAATATAAATGACATATTATAACTTCGATGATCAGCCGGGAAGTCGACGACGACATGCGCGAAATCAATAATCCGTGCACGCGACACGAATTTCGTCGGCCAGATTGTGCTCGTGACTTCTGCCGATGGCCGATGGCGGCGCGCCAGCAGATTCGATTAAGCCGCCTCGAAATAACTCGACGACGGCGGTCCATTACTGCAACAATGACGCTCAACAGTCGGCCGACGTTATCCCGCCGCCGTGCCGGTTACGCCGGAAACGGTTAGTTTACACCACCCCCGCCACCCCATCCGGGATTAACGAGCGGCCCCCTCCCTCTCCCAAGAGAGCCTGCAAGTGCCTTTTAATTACATACATTTTTTCCTCTCTTCGTCTCCGTCGTCGTATCCACTGCACAGAGGTTTTTGATTTGTTGCCGTGCGTTTCGTTTAGTTTGTGCAGAAGTTTTCCGACGAAATAATCATGTTTCTTTATTTTTCGGAAACGGTTGCAAGATACAATTTCTATTTTCAAAAGCTCCTATCCTTTGTGTGTGTATATATTACGCATATCGATCGTGGGGAACCGTCGCGAAATTATTACGCTCGGTGGGCAGCGATGAGGAAGAGCGAGAGGAGGAGGAGGAGTCAACGCGCGCGTGTGGCGGCCGTATATTATATAGTTTATATAAGTATTGGTATAGTCTCGTGTGCTCGCATTATATAAAAGTTTTTTTCTCCTTTAACTACACGTCTGCGGAAAACAATAAAATGATCGAATTACGCTGATTTTTTTTTTGTTTGCATCTGTTTGCACTCTTAAGTAACCCTTGTACACTTGGGTAACCCGCAGTGTGCGGATCGTCCGTTTGAAATCGTATAATATTATTATATTAGCTGGCACCCCGTCCCCCTCCATACCACCGTACGTACGGATATAATTGTTAACTTGCAACTCACGCGGTGGCAGCGCTCATGATGATAATATTATATTATTACGCGGTCGTGATTCATCATATTACTATTCTTATTATTATATTGTCAAATTATTTTTTTGCATTCAGTCAAACGGTCATAGTTTACTGTATACGGCCGCACATAATAATATTGTTATTACTATATTACTATAATATAGATTGTGAGCTATTAAATATTATTCGTGTACGACGCTCAAAAAAAAGTAACAACAATAATAATGTGCACCAATACGCCGTAACACGATTACAGTGGATCCGCGACAATGACGGCAGTAGTATATTATAATAACAATATTTTATTTATTTGAAAATAAATATAAATTTTATAATTATTTACCCATACGGTTTATTTGCACGCAATACACTACCATTGTGTGCGGTCGGAAAACACAAAACGCGATTCGAGTGTGCGCAAGTGTGTCAGATGTAGCGACGTAGCGTATTATATTATTATGGTAGTGGCTGGTGTTTAGCTGCGGTGTCTATATTATGACGTTTAACAATATTATGTATTGCTTGTAATGATTTTATAACGAAAACAATAATAACAAGAATTAGAAGAATAATACAAATATTAATCGAGTTCTAAACGAATGACGTAACACGTGTCCGTTGCAACTAATATAATGTACCTACTGCGTACAATGTCTATATAGGTAGGTACTATTATATTAATATATCATATAGCATTGCAATTAAACGGATCGAAAACGATAATTATTGTATTTTTACAAAACTGATTACTTTTTTCGATCTAAGTGTATACGTGTACTGTATAGTCGAACCTTAAAACTAACCTTTATTATTTATTAGGAATGAAAAACGAGTAAAGTGCAGTTTAAATGGCTATAATATATTATATAGTAGTGAAGTTGTACATAGTTAATAGCTAATAATAATCGCTCCCGGTTTGACCGAGCACGCGTAAAAATCGCAGAAAACATCAAGTGTAATAACTTTCTCTGCGGTTATAAAAATGTTATATTATTTTCTGCTTATACACGACACCGATATTGTACTCGCTATACCACTGTGTGAAGTGCGTAGACAACCGTTCTTCTCGATAGCTTTAAAACTTACATAGGTATTCGGTAAGTTACATTTTCTCTCTCCGTCTTCCGCCCGCAGCTATACAGTAATGAAACTGAGTGTTAATCTCGACGGTCGTCGCCGCGCTAGGAGATAGCGATTGGCGGGGGACAGGTGACAACACTCTGTTCCGAGCAAATTCCCTCGTCAATAAAATTCAATAGAAATACCTTCTTTTAGGATACGTGAAAGTTTTTCAATCGCCGTCGATAAAGCATCATCAACCAGCGTGTTTGTACATATTATACACGATTGTGCTGGCTAGAGAGAGAGAGAGAGAGAGAGAGAGAGAGAGAGAGCAAAAGACGCCAACAATTTGTTATATACGTGATATCGAACTATAGTCGCTGCGACTGCTTGTAAAAGAGGGGGTGGGTCGGTGGGCGAATAGGGGTGGTAGAGATACGTGTTGCGAGAAACAGAGGGTGAGTACTTGTAGTGCGGGACGATAGGGACGGAAAAAAGTTCGAATTCGAACAGTTTCCATTGTGTCGGAGTGTTATGGATTTTTCGAACGCAATAACCGCGTCCACGTATTTAAGCACACACACACTCATACGAGTCACACGCGCTTCGATCGTCTACGATAATTATTATAATTTAGTATTGTTATGATATTATATAACTATTACAATATAATATGTAAAAACGAGAATTGTGGAGCACACACTCTGTTGCCGGCGGCGTGTAATTGGGATTTTTTTGCTCAGTTGGTGCGACGAGGGGGTTGCGTTGATGGCCGACAGGATTTTATTCAAAGATTGTACACAGTAATCACTCCCCTCCCACCACTCACGTTTCCGCCACTCGCCACCGATTATCGGTACAATAATATGCTTATAAGCCCCACATATATACTCATATACACGTAGATTATAATGCTATAGGTACGTATATATAGACTGCTAAAACCTCTGTATTGCGTCAGGCCTGCTGGTTAAATAGTTGTGTTAATTGTTCGTCCAAACAATGCGTATATAACCACCGCGTAATACGATTATTAATTATTGTTGTACCTATATCATTATAACATAACCTATATATGACTAATGACTATATATATTCAATACAAATATAAATACCTACCTATATTATGTACGATGCATTTGTCTTTTCAGCCGCGGAATGCAGCGGCAGCGGTGGTGCGTATCTGTATAATATACTCGTATTATAATGATTTTGACACGCAGCTCGCCGTCGCCGTTATTTCAGATCTTTTTTTGATTTTATTATGACCACTCGTTTTGTCAAAATAGTTCCATGGCCCAGAACTTGGGACGAGTTGGTAAATATTTTTTTTCAAAATAAGTTTCCCAAACATTTTTTTGTACACATTCATTCAAAATCCATATAGTAGGTAAGTACCTATTAAAGAATATACGCGTACATGATAACTTAAGTTATAAATTACTTTATATTTACTGTGCACATTGATTTATGACTTACTATATTTTTTAGTTATTTATTATTCAATTACAATCAATTTGTAGTGCAGTAGTTAAAAAACAACATTAATATCATGCGTATGATATATAGGTACTCCTATTACTTTTCAGTAGAAGTCTTGATAAAACTTCAAGGGTGATAGACAGACTATTTTAGTAGGTACAATGGCACAAATATATTGTTTTTTTACTCTTGCCGAACTTTGGCAGAGAGCCGAAGACTGTCCACAAGCTTATTTACTTTTTATTAACTTTGTAAAAACATTTGGTATGTTGAAACGAATTATTAATTAAATTAAAAAAAAACTTTTTATTTTGCCATAAATTATTATTTTTAATATTTACATATTAAAAGGAATTAACGAAGTTCCAAAGAGCAGGGAGAGGAGGGAAATTACCGATCGCTCTCTCAAAACCATCACTGTCAATTGGCAATTATTATCATCCACAAATATTATCATGGCAAGTCATGGCCAAAAAAAAACACCAATGCACCAAGCACTACCGTAATATATGTACTTATTTTAAAATATTTAATTTGCATGTGCATACGCATTTCTTTACAGATTTATTGTTGAATGGGTTTACCCTCTAGTAATATACCCCTGCAGTGGCACTGCAGTGTACATGTACTTATATAATATAATATAGCGTCGTACCGATATGTAACTAGACCGAACGAGTTTCAAATCGAAATTAACTCGTTATTGACTTGTGTGCGTATAACTTTACCGTTAAAGCATTTATACGTGTGTGCGTGCGTACACCATGCATAGTTCTATATAATATTATGTTATTTTTTTTATAATGGTTTATTGTTTTTTGTACGTGTATGATGTGGGGTGCGCGCATTCGTCGTCATTCGTCGAGCGTTACAAACTTACAAAACACTCACTACATGTGCTTAGCTTACCGTACAACGTCTAACCGTCATATCGTTACCTATTATCATTGTTATTATATTATTATCGAACAAATGATTGTATGATTTCCTACGTTAAAAATATTGGTTTTGCAATGAATAATTCGTCGGTATCTCGAAACTCATATATAACAATCGACTTCGTTAGGGTGAATTTGTGTGTGCTGTATAATATATAATACTATATCATAATATACTAAACGGGACGTATTAAAGGATATTTTAAGATTGACTATGTCATTCCGGTGAGGTACGCTATAATAGTGAGGTTTTATTTGTTGCGAAAACGCGTATACACCGGGGAACCTTGGCATGTAGGTCGTCCATTCGTCATTATACGCAGTTTGTTCAACGATGTATAATATAATGTATATACACACACTTTTTTTTTTACGTTCAGTTTCACTTTTCATATGTACGCCCGTCAAATGGATAATTTTATTTTCATTTTTTTTTACACAAAAACACCGACCACACTTATTCGTTTTTAATTCGCACATCATATTGCAGTATAATATTATGTATCTATAATTTTACATAATAAACTCGTTCACAGGCTCACATTATTTCGATAGAATATTGCAGTGTTATAATAGAATGATGATAATAATATTAATTATTATATATTATTATTAATTTGTGTACACCACCGCTTGCGCGTATATAATATAATACAATATAATCGCCGCAGACGCGTCTAATAAAGTTATACAGTAATATTGTTATTTTTTACTTCCACAAAGCCTAAATTATAATATAATACAAAAATATTTACTTTTCAATACGGCTTTAATATTACATGATGCGAGAAAAAAAACCGATCATATACAGAGTGTCCCAGGTCTATTTGACTAATGCAATAACTTTTACAGCAGTAACAGTGATTAGCAAGAAATAATTTTGAATTTTAACACACTTTGAAAATTGTTTAAAAATTAACGACTTAACCTAATTAAAAGTTTTAAACGCCAAAATGGTTTTTAAATACTTATTTATGAAATAGCTATCTTGGATTATTAGAAAAATATTAAATACAATTATTTATTTTTGTTGTAAAAAAATAAAATAAAATATAAGATATACAAATTATAGCGCAGAGCTCTACAAATCATTACAAAAAAAAAAAACTTAAATATTGAATAGAAAAAAAGTAATTGCATTAGTCAAATAGACCTGGGACACCCTGTATACTACTGCTGCTGCTGCTGCTATATAATAATATTAGGGGACAAAATGTACGGGTGGTCTATGCGCCGACGTATATATAGGTATTATTATAATATTATAATTATTTAGGTACATATATATATAGACTACGTACGTATATCACTACATAACATTAGGTACTATAATATTATATATAGTGTGCATGTGCGAGGTTCTTTTGGGTGCTAATTATTGTGTACATATTTGTATAACGCGCGACACTCGGTTTCACGTGCGTGGTATAATGATTAATAATAATAATAATAATAATAATAATAATATTTAATATATTATCTATACCACGGGTGTATCGGGGCCAAAAACGCTGTAACGGGCTCGTTCGCACTTTCCGCTGCACCGGCGGCGTATGTTTACACTTTATTACGAAGAGCGTTTATTTCGATTATCGCAGCGTATATATACATAAACGGGGCGTTAATCGATTCGGGTGTACGTATGAGTATAATATGACGTACAAATAATTATAATTAAGACGGAGCGAGGAAAAAATTAGAAACCGCCCGATTCGTTATCACGACGTGTAATAATAATTATTATATGCTGCGCTGTGTCGCGTTTGTTTATTATCATTATTATTATATTATGTACTGTAAAACCATAATATAATATATTACTATACGGTATACTACTTACTACTAGTTACTACTACTATTACTATTACTACTACTACTACTAATAGTATACGGATTATTTTTAACTATTATATTTTTATACGCTACTATATGTACGACTATATACCTATAGCGCGTATCTTTGTAATAATATTATATTATGTACAACAGTTGTCGTATTTTGTATACGAGGTGAGCAAAACCGGTTTTTACTGCGGCGGCTTTTTACCGGGGACTTATTCCAATACCAATAATAATCATCCGAATAACATTATTATTGGCGTCCAGATTTAAATGCCCTAAAAAACTATCAAAAAAAAATCACCCAACAGCTGGATGTCTTTTGAACACAACAATGCCCACAAAAATTACCTAAATATGTTTCATTTGTTCTATTACAAAAACTCAATTTGGTTCATATTTTAATATTTAAGGAAGATTAATAATTAATCCGGTAGAAACCGGTAATTATTATTGATTGGTTATGCGGTGTTTATTGGTGAATAACTTAATAGTATATAAGGTAGCCCTTCATTCATTCTAAACATACTCAAATATAAAACAAAGATTATGTTAAAATATTTTATACTTGTTAAATTGTTAGCATTATGCATAATGCATATTTTAACCCTAACGAAATGTCTTGAGATAATATTTTGAATTACATATCCAATTGTACACTAAAAACTTAAAATATAATATATCCACTAACAATTAACACAATTACCAAAAAACACTATAAATGCAAAACAATGTATGCATTTTAAGTACCTATATCAGTTACATGATTCGAATTGTGTACACTTAAATGTATTGCTCTAGATCTAGAGTATCGACAAAAAATGGCTGTATCCAAGATGCACACCCATATACCACATATTTTATTTGATATTATAGTGTACTTTATAAGCATACACGGAGGGGTGTCTTCGTTTTATGTGTTACGTCTAAACTAAACGTTTAAATCATAATATATTCCGTTTCGATAAACTGCTGTAGCAGCTTTATATGATGTTTTCATACCGGCACCGAAATCCCGTTCTCTTTTTATATTATAATGCGTGTCAAACGGCACGGCATGGCATCGACTTTTAAATTTGCAAATTGCAACCGCAATTATATATTGTACATAATAGAATATCATGAATATGTTATTTATGTTTTTTTTTTACGAGTACAATTTACTTACGTTTTATATATTATTTAAATCGTTTAAATCTTGTAATTTTCGACACACGTTGTTGATGTTTAAACGTTAAGAGATTATAATTAGGTATGTAGACCGATCCGCATGAATAGAAAAATCACTCTGTCTATATAGTATATATATATATATAAATGTATGGTTAGATTTTTTCTTTTCTCGAAAATATTTAACAATCAAAGACTGAAAGACGGTCATCACATCGGGACGAGCAACGTTCGTGCATTGTTCGTCGTTTCCCTACTGCTCCAGTCGCGGCCACCATGACGACGTTGTTGGTCGATAAAACACCACTTCCTTTTGGATGAATACAATTTTAATGTTCGTTAAAAAAAAACTGATTTATTATGTTCAATAAACCCCGAAACCTTATATCACCACGCCGTGGCGTATATAAGTCTTCCGGCAGAAATGATAATTATAAGAGGGTGTCTTGATAATCTCTCGAATCTTGTTGATCTGTTGTCGCGTTTTTATGAGGCCCGCAGCAAGCTACTCGCGGGGAGAGAGAGAGAGAGAGAGAGAGAGAGAGACGCTAATGAATTTTTATTTTGATATGTAGTAATTCTGTTTGCGCTTGGTTTTTTAGCCGTACGATAATAATATTATTACACGGCGGCGACACATTTCAACGCATCGTTGTTGAACGCCACCAAACGAGTTTTATTAACACACGCTGCAGCTCTATAGGCTCGAGCTGTGTACCCATCGTAATAATTTATTATCTACTTTTATTGTAATTAATTTCCCGAGCCGAACTCGCGTTTACCGGGAAAACAATAAAAACACACATAATATAGTCGATTAACGGGGTCAAATATTAATTTCAAGGCACCTTTATATAGGCACATTATTATAATATTAACAACAAAATGTAAGGTACTCAACAGTGAACCAACGATAACGTATATTATAATATTATAATATTATAGATTATCGTATAATACATGGGACGTATAAATAATAATATGATTGGGTTTGTATATTATTATATTATTATTGTGTATCGATATAAAACAGCAATAATAAAATAATAATTATTTAACCGTGTTTAAAATCACGCACGTGCTCATACAACATTATTTATTGTAGCACAATATAATACACTAATAGACGTAACACATTGGTAATGAATGAGTTTTAATCGTGTCCACGCAATGCGACTATAATACAACATACGTTTTATGGTCGGTTTGATTTCAGTCATTTAAATCGTCGTAATTCGTACGTCACTGCACGGTGAACAATATTTTAATATATTTCGAACAGCGGCGCGCGAACAACATGTTATTATTTTCAGTTGCTTTATAAAACGTTTGAATGATTTATGGTGGCCATTAGCTCGAATACACTACACACACTGCGTACAGCCACACAAACACACAATGTACATCATGCGTATTGTGTACGTTGTATAATATTATTTTCTTCGTAATGTTTTTCAAGTACCTAGGTAATCTACTTGGTAAGTACTTGATGTAGTGTTGGTAGGTATATTTTGCAGGTATACGATAATAATCGTACATTTATACCCATGTGTGGCTAATTTAATTAGCAGCGTGCTCGCTTCACATATTGTACGCGCCTACTCTATTCGTTGTTTCATTATACTGATATTATATGGCATATAATATAATATTAACGAGTCGATAAACGAGAGTGTGTGTGTTTTTACCGCCGAGATTACGCCATGACGTAAATCGTATGCTGATGAGAAACAAATTTTCAACGACTTTATACCTACTAACGGTGTAATCTTTCCGGCCGCGTCAAAGTAACTATGTGTTGTTATGCCGAATAAAAAAAAAAATATATCATGTGCATCACATAGCCGTGATGCAGACGACTTGCAATTTACATTGTTTACCCGTAACTATGCTGCAGCAGAATCGCATTGATTTAGTTTAGAACGATAGTTAAATAATTATACATGTATACGATAACTTGTTAAAACATGTCATAAAAAGAAAGTAATGAACTTTACATCAAAAGTCTAAAACGCCGAGGAAGAGACGACGCGTTGAACAATATTGGAAAACTGCAGTCTAAATCTCTAATATTTTGTTATTAATAACACACAATGTGTTTATGGAATACAAATAAATAAAACAACGTTCGCCAGCAATATACAGGTATAGTGTGTCCGGTCTCTGTTATAATATTATTCTACACAGGCAATACCGCAGCGAACACGCCTGTGTGGCTGTTTATACATTAGTACATTACGTTGAAACATAATATTGTATTATATTTACGTCATTAGCTGCGTTGTGTATCGTTTTATGTGTTTAAAACGCATAATAATAATAATAATCTTTTAATTCTCGTTCTACGATTTTATAATATTGTTATTGTTGTATACGCAACCGATTATTACTATTACGGGCTACGGCGGTCGGTTTGATTTTCGATCCGACGAAAATGTCCGAGCGAAAAGCAATATTATCATAAATTGTCGTGAATAATGGGTGGCTGCGGGAGAGGGAGCAGCGGCAGGTCTTCTTTTTGTGGTGTCGTAAAAGTAAACACGTGATTCACTATAGTCGGAGAGGAACTACAGAGAGCTGTCGTCTTTGTCCTGCTGTCACACCCCCCTCCTTCCACACCGCTGCAATGACACCCGTCGTCGATTTTTCGTAATAACAATAATAATATAATAATATAGGGGTGTACGCCGGTCGGTCTGACGGCGGTGGGCTGCCCCCAGGCGGCGGCGGCATGGTTGACCGTACACACACACACACACACACACACACACACACACACGCGATAATATTATTATAGAACGATAATTAAAAATTATGTGATATTATTATAAATTATAATTATGTTTATGAAAACGGTCGTCCGGCTTTTAGCGTTTCGTTTGTAACCGGAATTTGCATGCGTACCGGTGTGTTCGACGTACCTACACGTATTTCGTGACCCGAAGCCCAGTCGATATAAAAATAATAATGTATTTTTTTTTTATTATTATTGTTGTAACGCCGCCGCCGCCGTCGATTAAATAGGAATATTATTATTATCATTAAAACGTACAAGTGTGTGTCGACAAGAAGAATGGAGAAAACCGACAGCCGACAGGTATATTATAAAAAAAATATAATATACACCGTCGCAGAGCGAGAGAGAGAGAGAGAGAAAGATAGTGAGAAAGAGAAATACACAAACGCGCCGCATAGATGTACGACGGAGGAAGATTAAAATGTGCCACAATATATTTGTCGTTTGTCGGACGCATGTCTTTTGTTTTCGTCTCTTCTTACCCGTTTAATATAATATCTAATAACACTGCGGCGACGGATATTAATTGCACGACGTTATGATATTATTATTATCATTATCGTCATCATCACAATGACACGGGCGTAAATAGCGTATTATATCCGCGTACGAGGCAAATGTGCAATGCGCAAACTAATGCAAAAAACGCTTTTCCGAACCAAATTTCGGTGTTACTACCGTACAGAGTAAGAAATGAGTAAGAAATATTTAATGAGACTTTGAAAAATCGAAAGACACCCGAAGAGCCACCTAACGATTTGCCGATCCCATGATATAATCGTTTTTATTTCTTATTGTCCCTTCCTCTATAAAACCGGTGCCGGATTATCATTTGTCTCGATGTTGCATTGTTGTTGTCGTGTTGAAACGCAAGGACATAACTATATAAGTAATAAGTATAATCTTATAATGTATATATCACACGACCAGCATTTATCGTTTACATTTTGTTCGATTTGACTTTACGACCATTATTACTTATTACTTATTAGTTTGTGTTGTTAATACAACACAATCTGTTGCAATGCATCCTACATAATATTATTACTATATTATATTATACATTTATACTTATGTGTGAAAACATGCATTTTATAATAATTATGAAAATAATTATACAATGATAATAATAATAGTATAATATTGAATACGCATTCCGATTTCCGAACGCGTTAGATCGAATTATGTTTAGCTAAATATTATTGTGATTATAATAATATAATAATATAATATTATTTTATGTTGTAGGTACTGTCGCAGATACTCGCGATAAAAGATAAATAACTTCTGGCTAGGCCATAACTAATCGCATTCCACATTGTTTTTTTCTTTTGGAATACTTAAAGTACTGTAAGTATATTATTGTATATAGATTTATTTTTTTATACGAGTATCGAACATTCGAACTGGGTAAATGACGACGACGACGATGCCATATAGCTTAGTGATTAACAACTACAACAAGTATAAGTCTGATTTTTATCTCGAAAATCCATTAGAACTGTTGTTGTCTGTATAGTATATGGTTTGAATAATTCAGTTATTCAGGTTCAATTTTTATTTTCACGAACACGTCAGGAATTTAAATTAATTTTCATACAAATAAGTCTTTTTTTTACGTGATGCATGAGCAAAATTTTCGTCTTGGGAACATTAATTACAAAGGTTTATTGTAAGGATATTCATAATTATATTATTTATCCGTCTCTTTTACATAAAAAAAAATGTTAACGGAGATAAGTAGACTTACGTTAAACATAATACCATGTAGGAGTAGGTACTACGTGTTGTACGTAGTTGTTGAAGTGTTTGCTTTATTCGTCGTCGTATTTTATTGTCCTGCGATTTGTGTGCTCGTATTGTGCCTAATGATCATTTAAATTTCAAATCAAATGTATACTCAACCAATTAGCACACATAAAAACAATCACGGGCAGCAGATCTACATTTGACGTGTCAAAAACATTGTCATCCCAATCTTTCCCAGTTATGTTCAATATTGTCGTGTGAACAAAAATATACATTTTTAAACGTTAGTTAAAGCATGTCGTCCTGACGTTAATTTTATTTTTTAATTATTATGCGCCCTGCTCTTGTGTCTTGATTAAGGAGAAATATTTAGGCAATATGCAATTTCATCACCACCGCACGTGGAATTTGTGTTAGTCGTCTATGGTGATTAGTGTTAGTGTGGTTGAATACGGTTACCGAGCTATCTACGAACGCGCTGCACGCACGCACATGTCAACGCCACCGCCGACTAAAAGTGAAACACTTCATTTCTTGCTCACTTCTTGCATTTTGTAACTTAAAACAACAAAAATAAAAAATAAAACCCTTGTGAAAATTTAAGTTATTTAAAATCGTATAATATGGCTTTGAAATCGAATTTTGAAAATCCAAGTCCAATGTGCCTTGTAAGAAGTGTTTCTCCCCTCAATAAAATTAAAAAAAATACCGAAATCGGATTACTCTAGGAGGCGAGAGGATTTTCCCTATAAGGCATGTCTTTGAGGAAATAAACAGGTCACGTGCAGGCCGCTTAAACGTGCGTGCAAAAATAATAAATACATACCTATTGATAAAATGTAAAACTAATAATATAATTGTACAGAATAATAATTAAGAAAATTGAACGCGATAAAATACAGAGGGGATTACTCCCAAAAGCCATAGGTTTAAACTGGGTTGCAACAGTTCAAAATGGTTATTAAAATGCAATTAATATGAATACGATTTCGGTACAACAAAAGGGAAAATAAATGAAAAAATAATTTAAGCGATAACCACATTATACGTTAGATAAGATGTGTATAGAATTATCGATATTTACTTACATTTACTTAAATTACTTTTACAGTATCAAATCATATTCGATTCTGGAACTATAAAGATTGAGTAATATAAATTAATATTATTACTTATTAGTTATTACCAAGTAACGACTAACAATGCAATTACTGATTACGCTCAATATTCTTCGTTACGTGGCTATACCTACATGCCGAGATATTTTATTTTAGCAGTCCGTGTGCTGTACACGTGACACACGAGCTTATAAAACTCAATATTTCGAAATTTGAACGCCAGAATGAGCACCTGCCGGAACACGGCGTAATAAGGCCATTACGGGGAGTCGACTTCAAAACGTGCGTGTTCGCGCGACACCGGAAAAACAACGGAGGAATAAACGAAAACGATTTTTTTGCACGGAACGTCCGCGTGTTCTTTAAAGCCGCGCCGACTTGGGAAAACATTATTCATCAAATTAATTAATTACGCGATTTATTAATTATTACATTATATTGCGCTTATTATACATAAATGAAATGATAATAATATTATTATTATTATTATTATTATTATACAATATAATATTATTATTAATATTGTCTTTGGCGCGGCTTGTCGAATCCGTTTGGCGAGCGTCGTACCGGCGACGTCAGCGACGTTGTAGGGGTGAGGGAGAGAGAGGAGCGAGCGGCGCCCGTCCGCCCGTCTTCGCCGATGTCGCGTTTGGTTGTCGGGCGCGCCGGCGGGCAGCGCCACTTTACGGTCCGACCATCGGACGGCGGGCGTGACGTCACGAGAGCACACGGTAACGCGCACGCACACGCACTCACAAACTTACGAGGCGGCGGACGACTCACATAACGGAGTTCCCCCCACCGGTCGTTCGGCGACGGATACAGCTGTGCAGTGGCCGGGGCAGCGGCGGGGGGAACGGAAAAAACGCACACGACGCGCGCACGGCGCGCCGCACATTCTCCAGTTCGCCTTCTGCCCGTCTGCCGGCCACAAGTGCCAGCGCTTGTTCCGCTCGCTCATCATACGGCCGCCGCCCGACGACGACGTCGCTACTCGTTCGCTCGCTTGCTCGCTCCGTGACCACCGACGCCGCTGCCGCTGCCCCGCCCCGCGCCCACTGCGAGAGCGCGCGCGTGTGTAATTGATTCCATAATCTGTCTCAGTCTAATTTCGCGCGCCCGTCGGTGTGTGTCGTCGTGTCCGTCCGTCTTGGTGTTTTGCGGTGCGTTGTTTTCGTGTCTCCGCGACCGACCGCCAAAAATCGCATACGACTATTTGTTATTGATATTTGCTAATTTTTTTTTTTTTTATGAACCGTGCGTTGGTTTATGTGCGGTGTTTGAATAATTAATTTTTAGCGAAAAAAATTTAATTTTTTTTCGACTAGGTACTTGCGATAGTGCGTTATTTTTTTCTCAATATTATACAATCAATTATTGGTTATCTGGTTCGTACCAAAATCGTTGACGATATTAATGGTGCACGACATTTGTTCCGGACACATTTTCGGATTACCGTTCTTCCGCTCCGGATTCACCGGTAAGTCGGATTTGCAATTACAACACCCACTTCCCCGTCGATATATCCGTATCAACCAGTTCGTCCCACTGATAGGTCGTCAAATCGAGTCTGTAAGTGTTGCGTGGCACGGCGCCGACAACCGCATACGTCTTCTTTCCCGCCGGCGCCGCCAAAACTTCGCCGCACGTGGTGGTGTCTTGGCCAGTTAATTTTTTTTACCCAGAAAAAATTGTAGTCACTAATTTACAATTTTACAAATTTTACAATTTTGAATTTTTTTTATCTTGAAATTTGCAAATCTGACGTTTTTGCACGACATGATTTTTTGCTAATTATCTTCCGTCCGGACATTGGTTGACATGTCTTCCGTCGACGAATCTCGATGATGTGAATAATTTTTCTCATTTAAAATTAGGCCCCGCGCTCGTTCATATTCTATTATTTATCGCTTTCCAAACGATATCGATATGATTATTATGTTATTATAATAATACAAGTGTGGGCAGCGGCGGCGGCCTAATAAGCGGCCTTGCCTGCGGAGAACACTGTCGTTGTTGTACCCGCCCCTGCCACCGCCAAAGACTGGTAACCCGACAAAACCGGCCTCCCCTCCGCGCTCGCTGATACGACGCCGTCGAGTCACGACTTGCGGTCGGCCGCGTCTTCCGCGGTGAGGTGGCCTACATAATCGCCACCGACTCGCCGACACATCTTTCGTCGCCTGGTTCTTCCTAGGCGTCCTATGATTTTTTTTTTGGACCTATTTTTATTTCGGTTGAGTCGGAAAAAAATTCGCGGATCTCTGACCTGAAAAATTACCGCATTGCATTTTTCTGCCACGTTCTCCTTTTGACGGAGATTATTTTATATTTATGGCCGTACTTTCCTTCGCAGCCACTCTTTTGTTGTGTGCGCGGAAATCCGTCGTCTAAGTAGTATTATAATATGTTGATAATAACAACACTACGGTTGGCGTAGTCGCGGCACGCGCGAAGGTTGTGTGTGCGAAAGCGCGCGCGCGCGCATGCCGTTCCGTGATCCCACGAGAAGTGATCTCCGCGGAGGTGGAGGGGAATCGAAAAAATAACAAATTTTATTATCTGGGTCAATGTCGCGGGCGCCCGCCCGCCGGGGGCTGCCGTGGCCGTTTTAGCGGCGAGTGTCGTTTAAACGTTTATTGTTATTATTTTTATATTATTAGGTGTGTTGTTATTTTTCCAGTACCTATAGGTGCGCGGCGGCAGTCTCGTTTTAATAATTGAAACATATCTCGAGAAAACTGCAGCGCACAAACTCGTGTGCGCCGTGTTTTTTAATTTTCCGTCAAAACGTCAGCCGGTCGGTCGTTTACCCTTTTACTCGATTTTTCACTCGTTGCCACCGCCACCGGTTAGCCGCCGCCTTCGTACTTGCGGTTTTGCGTTTTGTTCGGATCATTCGTCACGCGCCGGAATGGCAACTGCGCAGCTCCGCGCCGCTCGGACGGGCTAGAGAAAGTGTTGTCGACTTGCGATCGTGTTGTTTTTTTTTCACATAGGAGGTACCTATTATATTATACCTACTTATTTAGATCTCGCGAAAATCGAGTCTCAGAACGAATTCTGATAGGACAGTGCGTCGAGCGTTTTGGTAGGTTTGTACCTATTAGTATCCGCTGCCCACTCCGGTAGTAGAAATAATTGTAATAATATTAATGATGATATGACATCAGTTCGTTTGACCGTATATATAATTGGTTCGTTTGTAATAAGTAATAACAATTATTCGTACTTGCACAACACGATATTCTGTCGTCGGTACCAATTACCAATAGTTGTGCTGTAACGTTTGCGAACAGTATTTCGTTACGACCTTGTGGTCTTGTCCTTTTATAGTTTACCTTGAAGCCGAGATATATAATATCTAACGTCGATGAAAAGCTTTTCCGGTAAATTCGTATGTTTACGTTTGTAACTAAAAATAAATAATAATAATAATACGCCGTATTGCGTTTTTTATACGTATTTATAGTGTTTTGACAGCGGACTACTTTCATTTTGACATTGGGATTCGTTCACGATCCGAAAATCATAATAATAAATTAAGATATCTATATTATAATAATACATCAAACCGTCGTCGGATCAGGCAAAAAATACACTTGAACAGAGAAATTTGCGATGAATAATAATATATTATATTATATAGTCTTTAAATCGACGTTTTTGGAGATCCACATTAACGGTTTTAAAATACACAACTGTCATCGCGTACTTGGAAATCGATGAGGTCAGTTTGGTGCTAACATTTTAGGCATTTACAAATTTTTTCAACGACGGCTTTTTTACGGAGTTGGTGTGTTTGCTGCACGCGTGTGTTTGTGTATGTTATGATGTGCAAGTCGTGTTCATCGTCTCGGCCTTGCTTTGGCAACCTCCAAGCGGCGGCGGCGATGACGACACGCGATGACCTCCCGACTAATATTTACGCGTTAAATTTTCTCTCTCCATAAATGTTATGACGCCGCGATTTCTGTGAAATTATCGTGATTTATTGAATAATGTGATCGATGTA
Source organism: Neotoxoptera formosana (assembly GCA_022818045.1). Classification (NCBI taxonomy): domain Eukaryota; kingdom Metazoa; phylum Arthropoda; class Insecta; order Hemiptera; family Aphididae; genus Neotoxoptera; species Neotoxoptera formosana. The sequence continues at coordinate 46,283,989 of CM040632.1, read as the reverse complement.
ATATCGAAATTTACCGAAAACGGCGTCGTTCTGTAGGTTTTTAAAACACTGTCTTGTTTTTGTTTCTTTTCGCAGCAGATGTCGAACGGTGGCAATTGACTCGGCCTCGCAACCGTTGCTGCGCATTTACTCGTCGTCCTAAAATGACGTATTATACGCCACAAGTACCTTTATAATAATACATAACCTATTCATTATTATTGTTGTACAATATTTACACGCAGCGCGCGCATTAGAGTCTTGTGTTTGTTTGACACACGCTCTCTCTCTCACTCACTCTCACTCTTCATGTATTTGCATTACGGACGTCCGATTTCGGTTTGTTTCCCACACACCCTCGAGGGGTGCTAACCACCACCGTTGTCGTAGTCGTCGTCTCCCGCACACATAGGGGTGCGGCATGCATGGGTACACAACAATGTGACGTCGACGACGCGCTGAGGGGGTCTTTCCATTAAATATACCTGACCCGTTGCCAAAAATGAATAATATTATATTATACCATCTATCCGTCGGTTGAACCCTTTCCGCCGAGATGTAAAAATTGATTATCGCCGTTTTTTGAAAAAAAATTCACCCCACCTTTCTTCTCCCCCCCTTCCACCACAACTCCTGATCGAATGTATTAGAGAGTCTCTTGGAGGAATAAAAATATGTTACGATATTTCCAATTATTGCACATATAACAATATAATACGTATTACCACACAATGCATAGTGCATACGATATTATTTTAAACTGATATTTAACAGTTTTTTTTCCTTTTCGTTTGCAGAATGATATGCTATTGGTGAATCACGTCAAATGCTTGTGGACATGAGACCCGTTGAGTCCAGTGAGAACATTACGATTATGGACGAGATCGACGAGCTGTTAGGCACCCGGAGAAGTTACGGCTGGAACTCGGGTTCGCGGCCATCGATGATCAGCGCCAAGTATCGGCTGAAGGAAGAGCGGCGCAAGGTGCTCAAGATATCTGTGAACAAGATGAAGAAGATCGACGACGCTGAGAGCTCGTTGTGCCGGTCCGTGTTGATCAACAATACGGTGAAAAGGCTGCAGGCCGAAACCAGGGACGACCGGACCACGGGACGGACGTCGCCCGCCTCGCCGCCTTCGCCGACTTCTGCCGGTTACGGTTACCACGGTCCTCAGCAGTCGCAACCCTGCGGCGGCCCGGGTGGTAACCCGCAGCTCGTGGACATCACCAACCTCAGGGAATCGTCCTGCACCAACGGCACCGGTAGTGTTGGAGTTGGCGGTAACGCGGTCACGGTCGGCAAGACCCTGGCCAACAACAACAACAATATAAGCAGCAACAACAACAACAAACCTCTGACGGAAGCGCAGTCGTTGTTGTTGGCGGCCGACCACCACCACCACCACCACCTACTACACCACCACCACCACCACTTACAACACCACCACCACAATAACAACCACCATCACCACCATCACCAACTACAACAACAGCAACAACACCACCACCTCCACCACCATCAGCAGCAGCAGCTGCAGTCATCGTCGACAGCCGCGTCTGGTGGACCGTTGCCATACGGGTACGATGATGACGTGGACGATGAAGACGTTGACGACGAAGAAGTGGACGATGACGACGTGGACGACGACACGATCGAGTCCATAATGTTGCAACTGCCGTCGTCGTCATCCCGTGGCAAGCGGAAGCGGTGTGTGGACGAACCACTCGATGACCTGTTTTCGCAGTTCATCAACAACAACCAACGCGAGGACGAGGACGTAAACGTGGTAGACCTAGACCTACACGAGTACCCGGCCGCCAAGAGACTGAGAACGGACGAGGCGGCTGCCGCGGCCGCTGCAGCCGCTGTTGCGGCCGTAGTCGCGGGCACCACCCCGTCGGCAGACGCCACCCCGTTGACAACCGACCTCTGTTCGCCCGACTGTTGGTCGCTGATGGACACGTGTTGCGACGACTCGCTCGACCTGTACGGTGGCCAGGTGCCGGCCGCGGTCGAACATCAGGACGTGCTGCTGCAGCCCACCGCCGTCACCTCCGCATCAGTAGTAGACTGCTGTTCGTCGCTGTCGCTACCTCCACCACCACCCCCGTCGCTCGATGAACAACATCAGCATTACGGCGTGTCCTCGTCGTCGTCGGCCGCCGGGTCAACGTCGCCGACGAACTTGTCGTGTGGACAGGCGTCCATGTTCAGCGAGATGCAGTCGGCCATGTTCCGGAACTTGATCGCCTCGCTCGAGTCTTAACCGCCGTCGCCCGACGTCCGGAAAGCCGGTCGACAAACCTAACAAAAACGTATATATTTTTGTTTTCACTTAAACGACTGTCTCCTAAAGTATATATTTTGTTTCATTTAATCGAGTGCACACCTGTCTTTACGACACGTGTGCGTGGTTTACGTCTTATCCTTTTACTATGTTTTTGTACACATGATCACGTACGATATGTGTTATTGTTTTATATGCAGTCCGGGAGACTTATTACAAAAAAATGACCATTTTATCTTATTTTAATATTTTTATGTGCAATAAACGACCAATTCGCGCAAATGTTTTTTTCGTTTTTCTCTCTGTATCTATTTTTTTTCATCATTATTATTATTATTACTTTATATTACTATTATAAATATATAAGAAATGTATCTTTTTTTTTTAAAACGTTTTTCATTGTTCGTACGAATATAAGTATACATTTGATTATGTTTTTCATTTTACGCATAATCATATGTATCGTGAATGACGTGTACATAGATAATCATGATAAACATAATTATGAATGTATTTTTTGTTTTTTGTAACTGTAGATAATCAAACAAGGGCTGTGTTAAATTCATCCAATCGGTCTCTTTTTTTTTTTAATCGAATGAAAAGAGTATAAAATAAAATAATATATTATATAACAATGTGTATGTATAAAAATTAAAATATAATATGAGAATGTATAACTATATTATATGATATTATTAAACAACATAGACAATATATTATATTAAAGTAGACAATTTTATAGAAAACCGATTGGGGTATAGGCTAATCGGTAGTGATAGTACAAAAAAAAAAAAATAAGAAAAAAAATGATAAATTCTAACAGTTTTGTTTTTATTTTGTGTTTTTGTTTTTTTTTCGTGTAGAATCAGGAGCACAAGGGAGGGGGAATACTTACGCGAGTTCTCAAATTCGGCGGCCGTGTAGACATTGTTTTCCTATTAAATACTTTTATACAAATATTATATTATATATAACATATAATACATAATATGATAAAAGAGAGTTGTTTAACAATTTTTTTATAGTGTTTTTGCTGCTATACTAGACAACATTTTTTTTAGTGCGATTATTACGTTTAAGCTATGTAGGAACAGTCTTCCTGACTTTTTCCAAACTTAATTTTTTTAACTGTGTGATAATAATATAATATTTACTATAGCGAGTCTAGCATAAAATTTTGTATAAAACGAGAAGTAATAGGTGTACGCGTGTAGACGAAAATAAATAAACAAACAAAACATGAACACTGTCCGGGCGGCTAATATTGATATCGTATTACGTTTAGTTAAAAATTGTTTTGTTACTTTAAAAAAGAAAATAATACAGAACCGCCATCATAACTTAACCTTTTATACACACTACACGTGCAGGAGAAAGTGCAGCGGTCTTTCGCGCACTTCGTTTTATTCATTTCATTATATTGTGTTGTTAATAATCGTTCGTTTTGTGAACAGTTCGCAAAACCAAAACAGGCCCCCCCCCCCCCTATAAAAAAATACTTGTCTGGGCTCCGTTACTTAAGTCTTCCTTTATTTATTATTATTTTTATTATTATTATTATATTTTTTTTTTCTGAAAACGTGAGATTATCAACAATATTTGATGAGTATAAAATATGTTACCCGGGTGATAAGAAATAATAATTAAATTATATTATACAATTTTTTAAACAAAACAAAAAAAATTGATAAAACCGTAGATACGTTTATATAATAATGAAATTATATGAATATATTTTATTAATATTATTACGATACGAATAAAAAAATATTATATTGTATTTTTTTTAGAGCTTTATTATACTGATTATGTATGAAAAAAAACATATGTATTCGCTAATAGAAGTTGTTTTTTTTTTGATTGAACATTACTTTTTTTTGTGTAAAATATTGCGAATGATATAATACATTTTGTTATTCCTTAAAAGACGTTTTGTTCATTTATTTATACACCTTTCCTCGGCGGCGAAGAGAACCGTCGACTTTCCTCTCCACTATATATAATAACAGGTCTCTGTAGATTTCAGTGGCATATACAAGGAAGGGGGATATGACACCCCCTTTAACATGTGTTATGTAAAAATGTTGTAATTGAGTATTAAAATATAAATATCATTAATGTTATTTTGTCCATATATATGAACAAAATATTAGCCAATTGTTTTTATTAAATAACTTTTTTTTTTTATAATCTTTACTATATTGTTATATAATACATTAAAACCTTATAACGTACGAAAATCTCCTTACAACGAAAAATTAACAACAGTCCCATATAACCTAACCTATATCCCATATATTTCAGACAACATTTTGGTTGAAATGACTGACTTTTTGTAATCCTCTCAGGCCTCAAGGGAGTTACAGACTGTCATTTTTTTAGGCATAAGAATTAAGCAAATTATGTGGCAGGTACATCCGGATCATGTCAATGTGTGCGAGTAAACATTAGTGTGTATGTGGACGTCACGTAATTGTGTTCTCGCATTCACGAGCATATGTTTGTATATTAAATTAGGAAAAAGTATTCGGTTTTCGAGTAGAAACATTCCTCGGCTGTGACAAAATTGTGAGACTTAGGCCGGTGCGATTTTAATTCTGTAAAAATACATTTATTAAGACTTACTCTAAAGAACGGCCGAGGAATTTTTTAGAAATATAAATTTCTTCAATATACGATATATTAGAGATATAATGATCGTAATATGATCGTATTATTATCGTCGTATTATGATTATATACGGTATAAGATTGAACAAAAATATTGTATAATATTATAAAATTGTCAAAAGTTCAAACTTTGAAAAAATGCCTCTACGGTTCTCTATAGAGGAGATGTTCAGAAATGCTATTATTTGTTCAGCATTGAAATCGAACCATCCAAAGTATCACAATCTTGTCACAGCAGAGGGTTTAAAAACGATTTTTTATTGACCGACTGGAACCATCACCTGCAAACGTGTCAATTTTGAGGAGTTTTGCTTAGGCAATTCTTTCATTCCTCGCGGTCACAGTTTGTCTTTGCGTGTGTAGTAAATAGTCATTACATCAAAACATTCGAAACCAATTTATGGACGTGAAATAGCTAAGTCCGACAAAAATTTAAGTTCTTTCAAAGGTTTGATTTAAAAAAATGTAAAGACGTTTTAGTGCATAAGCAAGATTACTTTGCATCGGTTGTAGCACTTTTTCAATTTGAGCAAATTCACGACAGAAATAAACATCAATTTTATCAATTTTTTTTATTCAATATATTGAAAAATATTATAAAGATTGAATATTTAATCCGACCGATGCAAAGTAAACTTTTTCACCAAATCAAAAATCTTTAAATTTTTTAATCGAACCACTAGACATTACCTTTGTCATTCAGTCTCTATTACGTCGTTTTGATGATAAATTGATACGATTTGCAAGGGCCTTAAAATCCATGGATACTACAATTTTGGATTATTCGGAACGTAGAATTGTTTTTGGTGTGCGTTCGTAGGTCTAAGACAACTCATGCGGATATGACTTCCTCTTGCCTTGCGGAGGCGTACGAACACTACGAACTCTAATTTTCAGTTTTCATTACACTCCAGGCACCGGGCGTCACTCGAATGAGATAAGAAGACAACGAACTATATATTAAAAAAAAAAACCAAGAATCAAATAGGTACAACGTTTATAGTTGCGTTTAATTGGAATGTACTATGGAGTGAAATATAAGTGACTATATTAACCAACTATGATACCATGGTTTGGGACTTCCAGCGATTGTATATCCGCGGTGTATGTAGTAAAGAGTTGGGCACAAACACTCTGATTTGAAATTGATAAATTATTATAGTAATTGTCAGTATGGGTAGTGGGTTCAGATGGACGTATTATATTTTGGGACTGCAGTCGGCCGCGTTTTAAGGAGAAAAATATAGGCAACTTGATATGACTGTATTTTTGTGACTTGTTGGTGTGCGGAAAGTTAATTAGCATAAGTGTGTGTGTGAATCTTATATGGAAATTTCATTAAGTTAGTTGAAAAATATTGACATGGGCTTGGTATCAATAAGTCAGAGAGTCGATTTCACAGACGTATTTATTATAAGTATCTACTAAAAACTAAAAAGTATGAAAACTGTAAAATGTTGTAAAACGTTACGATGTGCAGCTTTTTGGAACTATGAATTATTGTTCTCGTTCATTTAAAAATCTATTTTTGTTTTTTTCAATATGTTATTACTAGACAAAAAGTCATCAATAAAACCTTATAACTCAATAGCTCATTAAAATGGCGTCTTTTGGATTTTAAAAAAACGATTTGTAAGTGCTTTTTTAACTATTTTTTTTTATAAATCATGATGCACAATATATTCCATTAGAAAAAAAATACTTAAAAATATTTACACTACATTTTGAATAAGAGGGCTCCTGCAGGCTACTTCGTGCGTTTTCGATTAATTAACATACGGCGTATAAGTATAATATACATATCTAGACTATATTATTTTATTTTTGTATAAAACCGTATTATATATTGCAATACTTTAAATTATCAGAAATTTAACACAGGTTAAAAAACTAATAAGTAATGACTAATTTAAAAATGGCTTAAAAATGTCAGAAAACATTTTAAAAACCACAATACAATTTTTATACCTTATTTTAGAGTAAATTAGTATTTAAAGTCATGGTAAAAATCCTTGATACACCTCTAGTGACTAGAAATAATTATAATTGAAAATAATGTTGTTACAATTCATAGCAAATTATAGTTAATTTTAAGTTTTAATTTAACTTTTTTGAATAATAATAATATCTAATAATTTTTTTTTACTGTCTGTGCAAAATAACTTTTTATACCGTGTACATACAACATACCTATATGAATAATATAAACTCACATCTCTTTAGATATCGAATGTTTCAGAAAATAGCTAATTAATAGTTACAAAACCTTCAGTTTTTGACGATCGGATACACTTTTATATAGAGTAGACTCTACCCTTTAGACATTTGAGGGCCGGATATCCAACCCCAAAGACGCGATGTCTTTTTTACTCGTTCATCGAAACTTGAAACGTTTTTTTTTTAAAATTATATATTACGTTACATGTATTGGTTCAATGTTCGGCATTTGTGTTTATACCTTTTGATGCCTTGAAAAAAATTTTTTTTTACGAGAATGTGAAATCAACAATAAGGATTTAAAGACAAAGAGAGAAACCCGAGAGAAGAAAATAGCCCTTTGAGAGCTTTTTTTTTACATTTTATTTTTATTTTATTTTTATCCTTATTTTTGAGTTAAAGCGAATTAATATTTATATACGATTTCAGTCGACATTCAGCCGAATATTTAATAGATAGTTAAATTTTAATAAATCGAGTGTATTCGAAGTATTATTACCTAGAGAGATTATATTCTAATATATCGATAAATCAACTTAACATAAGTTTATTTTCATCAAAAAATCATCTTGAATGATTTTACAAATTATAATAATTATTTTTAGAATCAAGTTTTAATCATTCGTTTTTATTGTCAGTATTACCGTAACCTACCATCATCATTTCATAATAATAATCCACTTTTCGTTTAAAAATTTGCCTTTTCTGAAAATGTATAATCTCTCTCTCTTATTATGTGCCTTTTTTTTTATTTTTTTCTGATTTTCGATACGAAAAATATGGAATAAAAGGATATAAAGGGCCTGTAAACAAAAATAAAGGGCCCGTAAACAATGCTATAACAATGTTTTCGCAAAAGAATAATTTTTCTCGAAAAATTCGGAATAAAAGCATACAAAATGATAATAAACAAATAAAAGGACTGTATTTATATAGATACCTAATACTTGAATAAACAAAACACGGAGAATCACACAAACGTGTGTAAAACAGTGCCCACGTGTCTGCCTCGCTGTTTATTGTCGATGCAATACGAAAATGCATTGGTGATAGAAAGTTTAAAAAATAAAAATGACAAGTTAAACAACAATACAACAATATTGCTGCATTTATAATATTTCATAATAATTATTGTATCCATCCATAATCGTTTGGAGCCATCGACCGCGAGAAGCGCACTGTCTATCTTCACGTGTATACCGTGCCTATACGACATACGTACAGAGATCACTCAATCCCAATTTTTTTTCATTAATAATGATGCCTTCGTTCAAATTTTAATTTTTGACATTTTCAAGCATGCTTTAAAATTGTATTAATTTCAAATCCTGAGATTTGTTATATCATTTATGAAGTGTTTTGTAACCGATTGAAAATGAAAATATACGGTCACTAAAAAGTATACTGAAAGTTCTAAGAACCAGAATAAAAATAAATGAGGTAAATGACGTAATAAATGCGTTAAAAAAACAATTGGGGGTGAGCGTAGTCATAGCGAAACACTCAGTATATATATAGGTACTATTAAAATATTATGTTGTTTATTATATTATGAGTGCAGTAATATAACGTACAAAATATGTTTAATTTATATACCTGCTATTATATGCCTGGCTTAAAATATATAATTGCACCACTCGACCGCGTGTTTACAAGTTTTTTTTTATTCTGTGCTATATTTAATGGCGACGTCAAAATTTTCGAGTTTCACGTTGGAGATAAAATGTTTTGCAAATAAATAAATTGAAACGTGATCAATGCCATAAATAATTATAATATAATATATTATAATATACATTATTGCGACGGTATACAACTGAAATAATATAATATAATTTATGTCAGACGACAGACCGAACAACAAGTATTATTATTGTTATTAAAGTTATCCGCGTATCACCTAAATACCTAATAATATTATTTTGGTCAGTTTGTGTGTTATTTCGTATTTATATAACGCGTATTATTTAGTTATATTATATGAAAAACGTAAAATAAAAAATAATAATAAGCAGGTAATAGATATCTAAATAGCGTTTACGCGGGGTGTATTGTTATTAAAAACTATTAAATATTACTTTTAAAAAAGTTAGTGTTCTCAGTATATATATTCTGAAAAATCCGTGCAATTTTTGTGAAAACAATTTTCGAAACAGCGTTCTGGTTGTAAAAATATATTCGGTAAAATAACTGAATAAATATTTATGGCGAGTGTTTTAAGCTTATAAACTTTGAAGATTACGCTGCCAAGAATTTCGGGCCGTAAATAAAATTTTTTAGTGTAATATATATAGGTAATATTAAAAAAAAAAATGGTTAGTTTACAATAGCTTAATAAGTATTTATATACATTTAAAAAATTATATTTGAGTGTATTGTATTATATCCTAGGAGACGTACAAATCGGATATTCAGAAATTTGTTGACTCTTTTAGTTTTCATATTTTTAATATCGTTGTTTATAAACGTATACCTACAACAATAAGTGCATACATAATATTATATGCGTGCAGGTCTCAATAATTTGTAATCGGTAATAAAAATTGCATTTTAAGAAACGACCGAGTCGCAGGTAGGTACCTGCTACCTATTGCAACGACGCAGCGTAAATATTATAACACACCAAGTTATAGTTGTACATATATAATATTATTATTTATAGACGTTTTTACCTCTATACATGTACAAAATAAATAAGATGGATAAAAAAACGAATACAGATTTTGAGAACGACAAACTACGACAGCGATTGCAGTTAGGTACCTAACCTTTATATACAGTGTGGAGTGCAGTGAAACGGAAAATGTTCGAAAATTGAAAGGAAAAACCAAACACATTTTCTCGATGATTTATTTTAAATGTATATACCTATAAGAAACGTAAAATACACGAGTAGCCTCATCTTAAATTTAATCTTGTAGATAATTGTTTGTATGATTTAGGTTCATCGAGCTGTCTGCAGGTTATGTTTGAATGCTCACGTCATTCATCGAGACGAAAACTTTTCACGACGATTTAGTTCGAACTCTTTGGTTATCACTTTTCACTTTTCCTGCACCGCAAGAACACTACTGCACTAATGTGCAGCGAATGTTGTCGTATTCCCAAACCGCTTAATTTCCTGAAATGTGACTACCTATACCATTTCCGTGGCCTTATTGCCGCACACTGCAGCCTGACCGCGACTTATTGAGATTTTCAAGGTTCTAGACATATTGTTTTAAGATAATAATTGCATAAAGTTATAACTATTTTGCGTGTCTAGAAACCCAGTAAGTTAATTCCGTATCTGTTTATACTTTATGTGTTTGCGAAGACTGCAGCACTATACAAAATAAACAATAAATACTATTATCATACGATTGCGGCCGGAGTGACATTGATGACAAGACTCACATTTTCGAGTATATAATATAATATTATAAATTATAATACTGCTGTAGTGTTCATATAAATCGCCATATATTACGTGCTTATAAATACGTACGTTAAAATGAGACTTGCGAGACCGGCCGAGTATACTCGTTCTTGTTTCCGATTTCTCGTGCATCATATAATATCGTCTGTCGATGTGTATGTTATAAATGTACAATATTGGTTGCAACAGTGTGCGATATACCTAATAATAGGTAATAAATAATTATTGTCATATCGATACGCGCTCGAGATTCACTCGAAATTAGTGTCATTGTGCATATTATTATTACATAACGTTATTGTATACCTATGGTTATCGTCGGATCGTGCGCCGATGTACATTCGTGACAGTAAATTGATTTTTCGTGTTTTGGCAATCAATCTCTATCGGTTTGTATTGATTAATTGATTTTTTTTTTATCTGTTTTCGCATTTATTCGTTTCGAGGCGGTTCGAGTGCGCCTAGTACAAGCATCGCAATACCTATATATAGGCACCTATTAAGTTTATAATATAATATAATAGTCTGAACGAGAAAACCTGCACCGAGTCGTCCGCTGACAACAACAATATTTTTTATACATAGTGACAAGGTACGCGCATTTGCCGTTTGCAGCGGTTCAAAAGACGACGACTTGCTATTCGTCATAATATTTTATTGGTGACCTGCCTCGACTTTCGACGAGATGATGCTGTCATCGTCACTCGGCCGAGTCCAGTTTTTTCTCATTTGTTTGCTGCATCTATCGCACTATGGTAAGTACAATCGCGCTGTAAAGTTTGACTCTGGTTCTCGAATCACTCACCGTACACCGGCATATTCGAGTAGGCACCTAAGGTTTACATTTTTCCGTACCTATATAGTCCGCGGTTCATAACTGTCAGATTTTAGGTTTTTAAACATAATAGTTTAGAACACCTCATACATCCCCATTATGTCCGTCCGTCCGTTCGTTAGTTACTAGTACTGCATAGTTATACGCACGATTGTTGATATTAAAATATTTATTTACTGTCCGTAGTTAATGTGTTCATAAATCATGCATGGAACTATAGACCAAACATACTTGTACTAAAGCTCATTGCGAATTTATTAAAATACGTTTGGAAATCGGGATTTTGGCACTCCCCTAGCGTGAGCTTTCCTAACTTGTTCGCTTTATTCGAACGGGCGATTTATTCCGCCAGAAAACAATTTATTTATTAATTAATGTGCGCCTTCAATTTATAAATATAATATTATATATCATATGCTCACGAGTGAGATCACGTGCGATGCGTCGATAAAAAAAAATGTATGTACCTTTGCCCGAAATAACTATAACGAAATGCAAACACGACATCGTTCTCAACGCCTCGCTGGTCGACGAAACCAAATCAGTACCTATACTCTATAGGTATACTATATAGATATGATTTGTATCGGTCATTAATGGGTGACAAATTTTTACTTCACCGCTGTTACACAATATTAATATATATATATATATTATATATAATGTCATTCATTGAAGAGAGATAAATCTGCGAAGGAACGAGTGGTGAGAGTGCAGTGAGATTATCGTGTTTGTTTGTTGTTACGAGTAAATATAGCGCGCGAGTGACGTATTGTATTATAACACGACCTTTTTAAATTGTGAATTTTTCCAAACGTTTTTCCAACACACGTTATCAAACCGTTTTAACGATCTAACCCGCTCATAAAAGCCACGTCTAGTAATATTATTGCTATGCTGGTCGTATACGTATAATCGTTTCGGTGCATAATAATATAATATTATATTGTCGGGTAAATTGAATTTTTCCGAAACAATTGAGGATTCGTGGTATACATAGGAGAGCACTAATAGGTCCAGGAGATGTCGTCAATTTAGAAATGTATATCACGCATTCACGCATAGCTTATATTTTCCTCGTACGTTTTTGAATACCTACTTTATACAAGTACTGAAATAGGTAGGTGATAAATTTATATATTTTTTTTATAGACGATTAATTTTACATCGATTTCTTGGATTTAAAATACCAATATATTATTCAATTTCCATATCTTTTGACGTCGTTCGTATAATATAGTTTCCGCACGATTTGCAAAGCGATCAATTATTGTGTACTTCTGTTTATTATATTTCTTGACAAACGCTCAACACTAACTCCTAATTCTAATTTCCAAGTATCATCTATACATAATTTATATCTGTTTTAATCACAAGTACTTACGTTTTACAACACGATAAACGGGAGTCAGAAGTTTGAACGTGTTTATAGATAAAACCGTTAGTCATGCGAGCGTCATTTCAAAGACCAATTTGCTCTATGCCAGCTAAGGTAGTCATTTTATTGCAGGGGATGTCCCGAGTGCGTCTGTATAGTCTTATCGACAATAATTATAATATTGAGTAGAGCCTGAGTGCGTCATTCAGTCCGCAGACGAAACGTTTAAGAGACAGAACCGACGATCGACTACCTATGACAGTACAAATGTATAATAAATTGTATATTAAGGTGTACACGTAATTTTTACTATGACTACAGTGGCAATGGCCGTGAGGAAACCGAATTTTATTTTAACTATTCGATAATGACTGCTGCAGAGCACGTCACGCCTGTGGCTCATTTATAGTTCAGTAAGTGAGTACTATTATACTGGCGAGCAGTGAACTGAAGCGCGATAAGTAGTGCCATATAATAGATGACAAATAAGTACTTGCACATGTTATTAATTTTGAGAATTTTCCAAAAATTTAAAGTTAATTAATTATAATAAATAGTATTGCAACAAGTTATTAGGTACCTACCTAAACTCTAAAAATGTGTAAAAATGGGTGTAAGCCAAAATAATAAAATAAATAATAATAACCACCTATAGTGGTGTGCACCCTGTAGGGTGACTTAAATGAACTGGGACACATTTGTAAAAAGTATGATCTTTTATTTTTGAAACGCACTCGGGTGATACCTTATTCCGGACGCACTCGGGACATTAAATAAGGGTCAAGACGCACTTTAGAAACTCCCGTTTTATTCAGGTAGATAAGAATGATGGATAAGTTCGACTTTCCTAATAAACGCGATTATAAAATATTCGAATTTATTAGTTTATATGCAGTAGTATGTTTATCGTTTATCGATGATCATATTAATATTATTTATGTTGTGCAATGTGTATACTAGGTTTATGCGTACAATTAATTTAGTATACGTTTAGTTAAAACATTTCAACTATATCGTAACAGCTTCTTTTGTTCATAAGTACTATTATTGAGTTCATAATGGAAGTCTAAAAAGTAATATTTAGTAAAAACGAGAATAAGTATTTAATTAATGATATGGGTACAAGTATCGATAAACCAAAATACTTAAATAAATTAAATAAATAATAACTTTTTTTACAAGTGCTATCAAAATATTAAAATAAAAAAATGTTTGTTTATAATATAGGTAGGTACCTATAGTATCTACGCACATAAATGAGCGAAGAAAATGATAAGCTTATTATTTTTTACTTTACAAAACAATCCTATCATTTTACACGAATTAGTAAAAATCCATGCTCAAATAGACTAGGTAGGTATACAAATAAGCTCAAACGACCTATATGGTAGTTCTATGGTAAAAATGGTAATAGTGCTCAAATGACTTACGGTAATTTTAGGGTAAGGTACCCGTGCGTACAAACGGGCAACGCCCTGATAAACATTGATTATACGCTCATTTTACTATAGACGAATAAAATTTGGACAACAATTCATATTATTATATTATATTTTCTTTTTTTATTTATTATATTTAAAATGTATCAGCATATTATGCTCTGACAAGTTTTATAACAACAAAAATAGAATCTAATAATAGTGTGAGCGTGTGTGACATTCTGTAATTAGTGATGTCACTGATATGATACTAAGGTATACAAAACAATCGATGAGATAACGATTTCGGATATTATACTGTAATTAGAGGTAATTAAATATAGAAGATATGTAATTTTAATGAGGTTTGTGGACAAGAAATTTAATATTGGAAATAACGACTGTTATAGGCATTTTGTTGTGAGTTTGTTTAAAATAACGGTTATTAGAGGGATTAAAGGGTTTAATTAAAGTTTTAAATTCGGTCAGAATTGTTGACGTTGTATCTGGAGTACTGGATGTTGGTTGAGCGGCTGTTATTGCTGCCGTTTGATGGACCGGACGCCTATCTACGTCCTCGACTACCCCACTGCGGCACATATATTCTAATATTCTATATTCTTATTATTATTATATTCGTGTACATGCACGTGGTTATATTGGCGTCACCACTCGAGTAGAGCATATCGTTGGTGGAAAGGCCAACTGATGTAACCCTAATTTTTTTCAAAAGTAAGGTTATAATTGAATAATATTCTTGACACATCAATACACATTCTACAGAACAAGTAATGTTATCCACAAATGAGTATTTCTGGTACAAAATGGAATTTTTCTTCAACTAAAATGACGTACATCTCATAAACAAAATTTGTTGTTAGCCACAACATCATTGATGGTTACGTTATTTGGATAATATTTATTTTTTCAAAGTAGTGTAACCCACAGATGTCCCAAAATCCCTAATTGATGTAACCAACAATGACTTTTATGATAGCCGGTTGCTTAACGTAACCCACTAATGCTTCTACTTTGGTAAGTATAATTAAACTATGGATAAAATGTGAATTCTTTTAATTCAATTCATACATAAAATTAAAAGATGTTACAGAATTTCCAACCTCAGTTGGCCTTTTCACTGACGAATTATAGTTCGGCATCAGACGCTGCGTGGCGCATTGAATATTATAATATTATACCTACGTATCTAGGTAGGTAGGTAAAAAAGTCCAACCGTAGCAATACACATGAACAAGCGTCGCCATGAATTACGATGGTCATAATATTATGGTATTAAAAAATAATAGGCAAAAGTGTTGTTGTTGCGCCGTATATGTATATATATATATATAATATGTATACACTATGGATGAATGACATTTTGCATTACGTATGTATATATTATGTACCTATGTATGCATGTATATATATACCGGTGTGCATTATTATTGATCTACCGAGCGGCGAGCGAGTGTCGGAGGCTTCGTCTCTCTCTCGTCCGCCGCCGCCGCATGGGTACATGACCATACTGTATTTACGTGATAATAATAATATTATGTTGTGTACTATGCTGTGCGTGGTATTATGACAAGCACGACTGTAAAAAAATATGATTATCGTGTACGCGGTTTAGTTCGCGAAATTGTGCGCATCATTATCGCATACTGTTGTTATAATCGTTTATTTTTATCGGGTTTCTGCGCGCGAGAAACCGCTTTCACTATATGAACACTGTACAGCGGTAGGTAGGTAGAGGGCAATACCGACAAAAATCTGACTAACACACACGCGTCTCGCTTCGCGAAAAAAACAAAACCAGAAAAAACATAATATAGGTAACCCGCGTAAACGTATTTAAAACGAAAATTTTCACACGTCCGTTCCGAATGCATTTATAATATTCTAGGTACCTACCTTCCGTTTATATCATATTGTTTCCGCGCCAAAACCCAGAACTCACTTATAAACTCTTCTGTATATTATCTCCTAAAAAAATCATTAAAAATATAGAAGTAGCCTAGGCTTAAGTAACCCAACGCCTTATCGACTTTTCAAAACTCGGCAAACAGTAGACGATAATGGGAAAGGTGTACACTGTATACCTCAAATATATTTTGTATGATATAGCAGTGGCACGATCAAGTATAATTTTATAATAATATATTGTGCACACACAGGACCCCTGCAAGATGGGAAGGTTGGACCTGGAGTACAGGGGCCCGGCTATTTTAGGGGCCCGTTGAAATGAATTTGTAATTTTTATTGATACCTCTATTCTCGTCTTATAATATTGTATCATATATATATTTAGTAATTTTGATATTTTAAGCTGCGGGTTATTCTCAAAATGCTTATTATTCCTGACTTTTAAAAATGTATGGTAAATTAATAATTTTATTATTGGAAGTTTTGTGCAGGGCCCAAAAAACATTTAACACAAGGGGCCAAAATTTGATGTGGGGGCCGGTGCACACACATTATACACACGGCGCATCATCATTTACATTTGGTGGTAGGCGAAAATCGTTCGTAAACAGTGCAGTATATATTGCACAATATTCAACTGCATAATATATCATATTGACGAGTCGAGTAATATAAAATGTTATAATATTATTGACGATTCATATGGATGACCATCAAAGTATATTATATGCCTATATATTATATTAGAATTTTAACCGAATGATGTGATTGAATTAGGTGCCTACTATAATTATATTATATTATCAGCTTGATTTGGCGTCGACGGTTCAGTCGTCTGTTGCTGGTCGAACACACATTTTTTGTAAATAAATTCGTATATATTTTGAAGTTCTTACGATGATCTCGATGACTGCAAAAAGAACGCTATACTCTGCAGGAAAAACATATATGCCGACACTCGTGTTATTGTTAATAATTATATTGCAGTAATATCGCTTAAAACTCTCATAATTTAAAATATTAAACCCTCGATTTTCATAATTTAAAAATAATAAATATTGTTTAGAATTATATAATATAATTTACAAATACTTGTAGGTATGTCTATTAAGAGAACCGTCGAATTATTGTAAGCGTAGTTTGAATAATACACTCATTAGAATATCAACAATTTTTAGTTTTTCTCGATATCACCCGACCAGCAGTTATCAAAGTATACTTGCAAACGAGAACTAATACATTATACAGTGAAACATAAACAAAATTATCACGCTGCAAATATCCAACGTAATAAAATAATAATTATCTTGTTATAAACCAAAATAAAGTATATCTAGTAGATTCTACAAAAACATTTGTTACTTATTATTATTTAAATATTGTACAGACATTTATCTCGGCTTTACTTTATTTCGCTGTGAGTATGTATTATTTACAGACATAATATCTATATGATATTCGCCATATTATTACTTGTTAATCGACTGTAACATTTCACTTTTAACACATATGCACATTGTACACGACACGTATAAATCCATTCCGGTACTATGTGACCTTGACATAATCAATCATACATCACCGTTCTATGTAGACACATATTATAGATAATAAATAAAATATTTTTTCGCCAGTCGTGTTGACTTTCGTCATCATATACGCGACTATGTGACACATATTATTGTTACCAATATATACCGTTGTCGATCTAACCACAATCCAACTGCCCATTAAACTTTAACAGGACTTAATATTTGTCCCAAACACACAATCTTCGCAGAGTGTAGATATCAAAAAAATCCCGGCTGGACACAAAATGTTCACATTTACCTATTAAGTCATGTATAAAACATAAATATAAATTAAATACTCGATCGTAGTGCTCTAACAGGTGATAAATCTAAACGGTGTAAGTGTGTAACGGTTACACACTGGACAGGGGTTACAGTCACTGTAACCCCTGTCCAGTTCATCTTATTGGCACTCTCCATCTTAGTCCGCACAATTATGATATTTTTTTCAATATTTTATAGTTTTTGGACCACTGTTTTTTAAAATCGTAACGGGTACTGAGTGCCAAGATAAACTGGACGGGTATTATAATATATAATATTATATTAAGTATTGTAAGTACTGTTAGAAAATATTACCTAAGAACATATACTACTCTTTCTGGTACCTAACTAATATAAACGAGAAAGAATCCTTGAAATATATTATTTATCAAAGAGGGGGGGGGGAGCTTCAACCTCCATAACCACCACTTGTGACAACCCTTGTGCACACTTTAACACTTATACATATATATACGTATATAGAGGTGTCATTGCAGCGTTTCTAACGTACTTACTGCTATTATTTCGCTTAATATGCATATATCGCGTGATAGCCAATATAATTATTATTAATTAACTAATGTACCTACACATTTATTTATATTGTTATTTATAAATATTATGTTATATCGTGTATATTCGTGTACATCGTTTCGGTAGCGTTAATTATAGTTAAAAACATGATATAATTTAGTATGCAGAACGTATTAAATTCGATTGGGAAATAGTATAATAGGTACATATGACGTTAATGATTGATTATAATTTATATAAGTCTTAGATATATCGTATTAGATTAATAAGAATTGCGCGTATGGAAACCAGGAAGTATATATTGGAACGATTGTGTATTTTGTCTTTCCTCATTTATTTCATGCTTTAAATAATGACTAATAAGAAAAAAAAAAAAATATTGAATTCCAAGGGTACAAACGCAATGATATCATATATTCATATCATACCACACTAAAACCGTGTTTTTTTTAAATTAACGAATTCTGGTAAAACATGAAGGTACCTATGTACTTATGTATAAGCCATAAATTAGGCAAATCACGTTTAAAAAACAAACAAAAAATGATCGTATTATTATCATAGTGATATTGACAATAAACATATTGTTTCCAACAGCTGAAAGAAAAAAATCAAGTCATGACTGAAACCTTCCGAACCATAAGGCACGTCGTAATATATATAATAATATTATAGTCGTGACACTCGGCGTAAAATCGCGACAATGTCCCGGAAAATATAGAAACGCGTATAACCTCAATAACGAAAAATAAAGTGGGTGTACCCACGTCCATTATAAGACATTGTGCCGTCGTCTGAATAATCGTCGCGGGTCATCACCGTGACACACATACATTTCCAATTAAGGTAAATATCGTTCACCATAATAATAGTGTGGGCAGGTCCTCTAGACAGGGGAGGCAAGCGCGCATGCACATATGTCGTTCACTAAATCCCTTTCTTTGCCAACCAAGAAATCGTAAAAATATTAATGTATAACGTTTCACCGATATAATAGGTATTATGTATAAAAAAGGTAAGGTAATAATAGCCAATAGGTTAGCTTCAGTGGATTAGCGGACTTGACATTTCTCTGAGGCTAGTCTAATATTTTACTTACTCTGCAGCCCCAATACTCTCATACAATCATTCACTGTCATATTTGTAACTACCTGTCATAGTTATATATTTAGTCGGTACTAAATTACTATCCTGCAAGCCGATGGCTACCGTTGTTATCATTGACCATTGTGTATACGAGTTAAATTTTAAACGCATCTACTGCCTCGAAAAAAATTTGCCACTAGGAGATCATCTTAGGCATGTAAAAAAAAAAATAATATAAATCATATTATGTGTTCTATCTGCGTGTAGTTGTATAGACGTGTCACTGCTGCAGAACACTTCTTCCATTTACGTGACAAATGCCGACCATGTTGTATTTATTTTACATTTTTAACAAAATATTCATCCATTGTAGCTACCTATATTAATTATTAATACAGATTGTAAATATTTTCTACTTATAAAATACCGCATCCTGGGTTGTATATCAGTGTACGATTTGAACTCTTATAATTCCAATCGGAAATCGTCTACATCGCTGTATAACGGATGTAGGTATAAGCGCATCGTCGGTATATAATATAATATCTTATATATTATGCACATTCGCACAAACTATATCGAACGCGACATTGACATGATACTCAACAAGTGTCGTTTACCATATGTTATACGAGATACATGATATAATACTGTGTACTGGAGAGATTCGTTACGTTTTTAAAAAATGTCGAAGCAGCTTTATATATATGTAGGTACTAGATAGATGGTACATATTTTCAATATTAAGCAGAATTGTACGACGGTTTAATAATTATGTGTATAATATTATTATGATTATATAAATGTGACGTTTTATGTGTACGGTCGTGCAGGAAGTACGTATAATAATATATGTATATACAAACCATTACAGTGAAATGTTTATTTTATTCTTGCAGTGTCATCGACTCAAGTGAACTCGTTCGACGATTTATTTCACGACAGAATAGGAAACTACGAATCATACCAAAACTCTATGACGGACGACTCTTCTCTCGCCAACGTTAACAAATCGGTGACGTTTTGGTTGTATACGAAGTAAGTGTTATAATATATAGGGATGAAATAAAATGGTTGTCTTGTTTGTACGGCAGCTGGTTTTTTTCTCGATTTAATTGATCTACAATTAAGTTTGAAGCAGTGTTCGACTAGCAAAAGAAACAGTAGTATAAGAGGTACTCTGATATGGTACTAAAAAAAATAATGTCGTTGATAGCTAATTTATTAATATAAGTACGTAATATAGTATAACCGAACAAATAATATTATTCCCTAACTTATTAATAATATATTATTCACTATTCGAAAGTTTCAACCATAGCGTGATGGATATAGGCGGTCGACTGTTGCAGGCAATTATTGAGGTAATACATGTATTAAATGGATCAACAAATATAGTTTTATCTGTCTAAAATGTCTAGAATCAGTTCCAAATTATAATTGTTACAATATATCAAGAAACATGTCCTAAACTAATACCTTAAAGATTATATAAGCTTAAAGCCGTTCAATGGAATTAACAAAATACATTTGACATTGTAAACAAACATTATTTATTCATCTTAATTTGATATACATCATAAATGATAATATTTTTCATTTATAACATTATCGTCTTGTCTTTTAGGACAAAAATTCATCGTCTTGTCTTTCATCGTTCGTGGTTTGTAAACTGCAAGGTTGTAGATCTATCTACAACTGTAATTACTAGAGGTGTTCCGGGTACATTTTTTACCAAAAAACCAGGTACCGAGTATTGGTCGAGTATCAATTTCTGTTAAAACCGAGTCCAGGGTACTAATCGAGTAATAATTGTTGTTAAAACCGAGTCTCAAGTACTGGTCGAGTAATAATTTTTGTTAAAACCTAGTCTCGAGTACTGGTCGAGTAATAATTTTTGTTTAAATTCGACATCACTATTTGCATCGTCCATACCTATACTTCCGTAGGTACCTTGTATAAAACTTACGTGTTCAATCGTCACTCACAAGTCACAAGACATTGAACAACTAACTGAGAATTGTAGCAACAAGCCACAGACCGTTAATAAATCTTGGAAATATTCTATTTCTATTTTCTGCTACAGCGCGATAATGTAATAAAATATTATAAATTATTATTATTATTATAAACGTATAAAATATTTTTGTTTGGTCGATTGCGGGGACACATATTTTTTTAATTAATAAATTAATCGGGTACCCGGCTAACCGGGTACCGGGCACCGGGTACCGAGTATATTGCAAGGAAAAAATGTAGCTGTACACCGGGTACCGGGTACTGTCCAAGTCAACTTTTAATAACACGCCGGGTAACGAGTATTGGTCGGGTACTGAATATGATATCGGGTACCCGGCTTGGACTCGTTGGCCGGGTACCCGGGGAACACCTCTAGTAATTACTATAATCACCTTTTACCCAAATATTAAAATGTATAATTATCATATACCATTGAATCACACGCTGCTAATAATCATGCATACTTTGTAAATTTTATATTTTTATAAATGAAACATTATCAACTATATCTATGTAGTTTTGCAAGAAATCGTAAATAAAGTAGCACTTACTAAAAAAAAATAGGGTACATTTGTAAAAAACGTTATTGTCCGATAAGCGGTGTGGTTTATTGGGCCAAGCCACAGACACATTACACATTTATGACGATTTGTAGAGATCACTGCAAAGTAAACGATTTGAAAGTACACGAAAAATAATTATCATGCTGAATCGTGCGATTCAGGTTACGATGTTCGAGAAATCGTCAGCTAACGAAAACAAAATATATATATCCATACATATGGTTTTGCAATATTACTATACATTTATTTTTTCTCGTAATAATAAGAATTTATATCTCGCGGGTGTCCTTTATCTGCGTCCAATTTCCAATTTCCACAGCTAGACGGAACTTTTGAACCTCTCTTCTTGTCATAGGCGGACATTTGGTGAAATTACTGGGGGGGGGGGGGCTGAGCATTATATTTCTCATTGTACCTATATAGGCACTAATGTACTAGAGTCGCTCACAATTATTTATTTCAACAAGACAATTTACAAAGTTTGACATACTAAAAAATTTAACCATAATACAGTACAAAAACAATAATGTGCCTTACTTTGAACATTTATTTCTAAACAGAAACAACCAATGCGGGTGTTATTACTTGTTAGTTATTAATTATTATTAATATTACATTAATTACGATCTTTCCAAGTTATGACAATTGAAAATAAGTTTGTAAAATCTTACGAATTTAATTTAATTTTTATCATACAATATTTTTTTATAATTTATTTTGTAATCCAGATTTTAAAAATGCATTTTTTTAATTATACTAATTACTGTATATTTAGTCACATTAAAATTGTGATGGCCAGGGGGGGGGCTAAGACCTGTACTTTAAACTTCTGGGGGCACTTAGTCCCCTCTAGTCCCCCTCCCCCCGATTTCCACCTATGCTTCTTGTACACATAGGTACTTTTTTTTTATCCTTTTCGCACGGTGGGCGGACGCGTATGAACTCACCATAGTCGTTGCTAATATCGGTTTTAATACACTGATTGAATATTCATTAGCCGATAATTGTGTGATCATTATATTTATATTAAAAAAATAATAATAATTTTTTTTTTTTTTCCATACGGGAAAGGTTTTTTTTAATTTAAAATATCCGGGCCCATAACACGATTTATTCTCGGTCTTTATACTGCGCCGTCGTCGTCACGGGGGCGCAGATTTTCTGAACAGAAAACGCTCGACAAACGTGTTTGACCTCTAAAAAAAAATGTACTCTCACGATTAAAGATATTATACGCATCTCGTTGCAGTGCACCTATTTAATCACCCGCCGTATCAAATCTTTTCAGAATATAGGTTCTTGGATAACATCAAACTTTCAGAAACTATTTGACGGATTTACCATCCGTCTCTCATTTGAACCCAAGTCGATTTTCTCCGTTTTTGGTTCATCAAGTCCATCGATATCTGAACCGGTAACGAGATAGGTATATGTGTATATCGAATTTAGTATTTACGTATACGCAGAGATAGGCGTGATTGAATGAGAAAAAAAACAATAATATAAATATCAGTAACATATTTTGCCCACCTATATAGCCTCTCTTCGCTCTCCGTAACTCACGCGTTGACGGTAAAGTGCACTAGGTACTTAGGCCAACCGTTGTAGAATACCGAGTGTACGACGTAGTAACTTACTTACTCGTTGTGTAATAGACACACTCGAACGTGGGAAGTATTTTTTATTGTTGAACACCGTGAATGACGAGATAATTATTGAAGTCCTTATTGAAGTTTATCGGAACAGCTAGCGCCATCTATACACGGCCATCGGGGACTTCGGTGTAGTGCTTGATGGTTTGTGTATTTTGTTTGTAGAGAGCGCCCCGACAACAGTCGCAGGCTGATGCCTGGCGACCCGAAATCTTTGGAGTCATCGGGCTTCGACGGTGGTAAACCGACTAAAATCTTGATTCACGGTTGGTTGGGTGACAGCGAAAACGAACGTAGCGTCTGTTTGGCTTTGAAGACTGGTGAGTACCTGTAAATATATACTATTTAGTAATAATTACTTCTGTTAGTTGTTACAGCCGTGATGGTGCGTATAGGTGTCAAGCTTGAGTTGGGCTAAGATCGGTATGAGGTTGTTCAACACTATCAACAGTGTAACGATAGATAGTTGAACGCAGTGCCAGTAAAGTTCGGTATAGATTCAGGGGTGCAGATTGGTGGGTTTTTTCAGCCGAGAAATGAGTGAAACCGGCCCATGGACCGCAAACGTAACTTTTTTTTACCACCAAAAAAACTGCATTATTTTGCTTTTTGACACAATATGCATAGAGTGTAAAATTTTCATTTTCAATTTCAAAATTTGTTTTGTTTCACCGCTAAATTAGTAAAATATTTAACAACTATTATTATGACTTGGGAAAGTCTCCAGATAAGGTTGATCTAACTGTTATGACTTGGACTTCTGAGTTAGGTTAGGTCTCCCCTAAGTATAGTAATATACTGCGTGGATATAATTGGATCCTGGAAAAGTGTCGATAACGATTTTATTTGACCATCGACAATAACGCACATGCTCCCTATAAATTAATAATTTGGCTAGGT
The DNA here is from genome assembly GCA_022818045.1 of Neotoxoptera formosana. NCBI lineage: Eukaryota > Metazoa > Arthropoda > Insecta > Hemiptera > Aphididae > Neotoxoptera > Neotoxoptera formosana. The sequence goes on along the minus strand of CM040632.1, from coordinate 46,259,270 downwards.
ATAACCTATTTATAGCTGTTCTTTACGCACTGTTCCGATTTATTACGATGAGTTGTTTTGATTCTTAATTCTTAGTGTTTATGATATGGAATATGAGCGTGTTGGTCAGGAAAATTCGATGCGGTTTGTGGTTTTCGAGACAAAACTAGATTATTTTGCAATCAATCAATTCAATATTTAAGTTATTTATATAGAAATCGCATTCGGCGACTTCTGTTGATTTGTTCGATCATTACCGAGAATAGGTTGTCAGGCCACTCGGTCGAGTGCACTAAACATCCAAGGTTACTCGTTCAGTGGCGATGTGTGTCAACAGCATATTATAAACACCGTTAAGAGCGTTGCAAAGTATCTATGGTGCAATTTAAAACATCGTTCAATATATAATATAATAAACTATTACAAAAAGAAAACAATTTGACATGTCTCGAGAAAATAATTTAAAAAATATGTCCTATCTTCCCAGGAATGTTAATGGGATTTTATCGGAATCATATATTTACTGTACTCAAAAGTCAAAACCAATCGGTGAGGACTACTCACAGCTGATTAAGTTGATAAACATAAAACACAACTATATTATATATCCGTGACATTCGAATAACTATACTAAAAAAATCAAATATTTAATAATATTATTAAAATAGGTAAAATAGACAATTTATATACTCACTATACTCACACTTCAAAGTTCCTCTGATTGGAAGATTATTCATTCTGTGAATCATGTCCTTATTTTCCTTCACATCATCATGCATTTACTTATTGTTCTTTACATATAAATAGATCTTTATAAAGAAATTGAGTAGAAAAAAGTTATACAATTTTTTTTACTTACTAGCGCAAAACAACTCCGAGTGGTGAATAATAAAATAATAAATATAGTTACGTTATGTAATATTATGTTTAAAGTCTGGCACGGGGGAGGGTGAGCATAGTAATAATTATTTTAAGCGTGATAGATCCTAGATAGAAATATTTATCTCTATAGATCGGCTTGCGGTTTCGTCAGTATTTAATCTTTCAATAACATTCAATTTTTTAGAATATTTCGCGTTGTCCGATTACAACGTGGTGTGCGTGGACTGGAGCGAGGTCGCTCTAGATTTTCCGTACTTTACGGCCAGGATGCGGTGCAAAGAAATCGGAAACTATTTAGCTGAAATGATAACGACGATGACGGAAAACACGTCTCAGAGCAACGACGACGTACACATAATCGGTTTCAGCATGGGCGCTCACATCGCCGGTTACGCCGGTAAACGACTCGAGGGAAAAGTGAACAGGATCACTGGTATGTACATAATATTAATATACTGTAAGTCCTCGTTTAACGTCGAGGTTAGGTTCCTTGGTTCCTATAGAAAACACAACTTCCAGAGAGACTCTTTTTACACGCACTTAATTGGAATGTGATGTTCCTGCCAATAATTATAATATAGTGACAGTAAAACGACAGCTATATGGGTATAGAGGGCAGGACAGGAAAAGTGTCGTTAAAATGCAGACTTAAGACTTATATTATTGAAAAACTTATACGTAATGTTACGTACATATTAAAATATAATTGCGACCTCTAGAAACAATTCCCATCTGGATGATGCCGGGTGCTGACGGTTTTGGAGTTACTAAAACGTCTGGGTGGTGCGTAGTGGCACTGCACAAACCTATATTTTATTAGAGATAGGCACGACGACTATCGAATGCAGACCACCGTGGGTGTCTCCGCGTCCAGGAGGCGTCGCTCGGTACCTACATTCGACCACGACCCCGGAAAACACATTACCTGTCCCTATGACGACGTCCATCTACCCGGTAACCTGCGTACGATAGGATCGTCAATAAAATCGATAACAGCGTTATCTGAAATTCTGAAAAATTGGATTTTATAAGTGCGTATGCACTACACGCAAGGCCGAATAAAATACAATTGAATACAATATGATACTAAAAACGACGTTATACCGTAACTGTTGCATTGATATACGGCGAACGCAAGGATTTAAAATTCTTAGATGTAATAGGTAACGAAACAACGTTAATTGGGACAACGCTAAACGAGAACTTACTGTCGTATTTCCTACCAACATTATGATATTATAAATGTGAATGTGATATCCGATTACTATTAATTTCTTTCACTTTAAATATATTATAATATGCAAACAAATGCAGTATACAATTTTGATATTTAATCAATCAACCAGTTAATGATTTATGGACACTCATTGACTGCATGTATATGATGTTGAAAATAGCAACATGCATTTTATGCGAAATCTGGCATTTATTTATAATATAATATATTAACGTTTCCGATAGAATAATGATGACAATATAGTATAGACAATATAATGTAAGTACTTCTGGTACTTATATCTGCCTATACGTATACGTACATGAGGCACTACACTGATTACGTATATTTGAACGTTTATCGCATAGTTTTCGAGAAGAGTTGGATTGTTTATCATTTTTGAAAACGATAATTTTTTTTTACTTTTTACTTTATTGTTTGAGTATATAAATTATTTTTTTACACATTAGAAGTCTCAAAATGATTATTTTTAATCTAATAAGACCAGTTGAACGTGTTTGACTAATAATAGTAATACAAATAATAAACCCGATTACTTGAAACAGATTTAGTGCCGAAACGAGCGCGTGGTTGTAATAGACATACTTTAAAATATCGCTGATGACTGTTCAATATGTAGAGTAGATACTCGAGTACTCGACAAAAGATTAATAATTGTTTGACTCAAAATCGATGACTAATAGTAAAAAAAAAAAAAATAAATAATAATTTATAGAAGGTAAATTATGTACTATATAATAATATATAGTGTGGGTTTTGACGTTTTGTACGAGATAGGGTTTAATTCCATACAGAATTGAATGTTTTGATAATTGTATTCCGTTTTTTGTTCGAATGGAAATGTGCACATAATTGTAATCTTAAACAAGTTGTACATTTTTCGAACAGTAACAATTTGTCGTCATTGTCATATGCGTATATAGACAATAGACCACTTGGATGGGTTCCTCTCACATATGTTTTGTGGTTATAAATTGAAATGGAATACACACACCATAATAATTATTAATAAATCTAATTTACTGATGGATAAATCACGTTCTTTGTTTCTAATTGCGTTTACTCGTTCACACTTGTACTGGTACAATATTTAATATATAATAATACAGTCATTGAATTCAAATTTTTTTCATTCTCGAGTTTTCAAAACGCGTTGCTGATTGTCTTTCATCCCGAAATTATATACTGTACATATAACATACAGGTGTTGCTCGCAGCAGTATACTCGATCGGGTTTGAATTACTTACCCGGCGAGTCACCTGCGATGATTTTAAGAAAAATAAACAAATGTGGGTATTAATCAATGTATGCTATTCACCATTATTTATTTATTTAATGTAATACTTGAAGATTAAAAATTTGCGGCAAGCCGGTGCCCAAAATAATAAAATTTAATAGGATAAGTCTAATGAAATAATACAACAGAAAATAACAAGAATAATAAATGAAAGTAAAAAAAAACAAATGTGATAAATGACAAATGTATAGATGAGTGAAAGAAAAATTCAAATAAGCTAATGAGTAAGGACTAATGACATACATCGATGAAGGAATTCATTATTATCTTCATAATGAGTAGCAAATCTAAAATTATGGAGTAGAATAGATTAGCGTATAGGATTTTCAAAAAGATATGGGATAAATGAGTTGTAGAGTCGGGTTTAACCGTTCAGGAGTTATTCGAAAATGTTTAAAACCAAATGTTGTAGGTAGTACCTGTAAGGAATCTAATCGTGAGGTGAGTAATTGATTTTTAATACGTAGGTGAAAAACTTAAAAAATTTAAGACATGCGTTCAATTTGACAAGAGTTGAAGGCGGTATCGAATCCCTGCATAGAATCAAACCATACTCGAATTAGTCTTGCGGGAAATTTATTGTGGTAAAATCATTATACAATTTATTAACAACGTAACGAATCCAATAAAAAATGCAATCGTGTTATTTTAAACGAGGTTCTTCCGTTGCTCGCAAGACGAAGAAAACCATAACCATTTAATACAAAACATCAAACAAATATAGTAATATACACCTGCTGCAAGCACCTTGCAGTTCAAGTTTTTACATTTAATTTGAACACTTATGAATTTATATACGCTGCATATCGTTTGTAGTTCTTTATAAAAGTATAGTACATTACTAACGACCTTTTTTTTGTACGCTTACAAGTTTGACTAGCCTTGCAGCACCATATTGACTATTTCCGGAAAGGGCTTTTTTTTTAAACTCAACCGGATATTACCTATGTTTATATTGTTTTCGACGTACACGTTCCAGGCCTGGATCCCGCCAGACCGTTGTTCTCCAGCAAACAACCCTCCGAGAGACTCGACAGAACCGATGCGAAATTCGTGGACATCGTGCACACGACAAGTTTGTTGTTGGGACAGCACAAACCGATTGGAAATATCGATTTCTATCCGAATGGCGGCAACACGCAACAGCCGGGCTGCGGACACGATTACGGTAAAAGCGTACTACAGTCGACAAAAACAATAGTACTTATAGCCTATTGGTCACATCTTAAGATAACGCGTCTATTAGGGGCCCCTGCAAATGTGTCATTTTTAAGGAGTTGTGTTTAGGCAGTTCTTTCGTTCCTTTCGGCCACTGCTCGTCTTTGCGAGTGTAGTAAATGATCATAATTCATTAGTGTGTGTACACAACCCAACCATCGCCCGTACTTTAAATATTTGACTTTTATTGATATGTACAAATATCTTCAAAAATATGCTGAAGTAGTGTATACAAAATATAGTGAACGGAGAAAAAACAATATTACGAGTTGATGCGCGTATGAATTAGATACTACATATTTGAAAAATGCTTGAACATTATAGCCAACAATCAATAATTAGAATTATTAAACTTTAACAACAGTGTATATTATCTCGAGTCTTAAATATTTTTTAGTGTACGGCGAGGTTTGCAGTCATTTTAAAGCCTACGAGTTTTACGCGCGATCCATCCGGTCCAAAGACGATTTTAAATCGATCAAATGCGACAAATGGAAAGATTACCAGCAGTCCAAATGTGAAGATTCTGAGGATTACACATACTTGGGCGAATACGTGGATACCAGGTTAGCGTTTTTTTTTTAGCTATAACTACGTTTGTATTATTTATGCTTTAATAGGTATAGTGATTTGAGGTTTTCTAACGGGTTTTTTCGCCTACCATTATTATTATTATTTGTTTTAACACGTCATATCATTTTATTAATATACGATTAAAAGTAAATGGGTAAACTCAAAATGTATTTTTTAAATTTGTTTACAGTCTTTCAGGCAATTATTATTTGTCGGTTATGTGAGCTGCGACGCCGATCGTATCAATGTATTATCATATAATTATATAAATATTGTTCAGCATTTAACTGTATTTGTTCGTATATTAATTTTAGTGTATTACGCATAATCACTGTAACAGTTTAACGTTTGCGAGTTTGTCATAATATAAGCATATTGTTTACATTTTAATTAAAATATTATGTGTTCTAATAGTTTTGATTTTGTATAATGTTTATCATTATAGACTATAGTATTTTAATATTGCGAATGTAATTTAAACTAATACATTATTTACCAATAAATAGTTATTTATATATTTGTATACATTTAAAGAGGTGTATATCGGGTCGATGTAATATTTAAGAAATATAGAGTAAAATGTATTTTTGGTGTAACAAAAATGATGTGTTAATTTTTTTGTTCCTGTCATCACGTTTTGAAGTAGAGAATTTGCTCCAATTTCCAACATTGAGAATTGTTTTTTGTACAAAGATTGATCACAGTTTTTATTTTAGAGAGGGAAAATGTTGTGGGTCAAAAGCAAGAAATTCCTATTTCCTAGCACTTGCCTCAATAATTTGGAAAAATTAACAAAAAACATCCGGAAAATGGGAATATTTATGCAACATCTGTAGTTTTTGATTTATTTATTTGATTTTGTTTCTTTGTTGTAATTCAGAAGGGAATAATCGCCGTAGTGAATTGACATTTTTACCAAATACGGTACAGTGTTACAATATATATTATTAAGTAGGTACATCTATAACAGTGACCTACTCAATGGTGGGGTACACTCAAAAACTTCTTTGCACCAGAGCGAGTTTCCCGGTTTTCATTATTATTTATTTAAAAAGTCAATATTTAAATATACTTTTTTTATACCTACTTTGATTTTGTGACAACATCATTAATCTCACAGCAGTCGTAATATAAAAGATTTCCTTACAGATGAATATGATTAATTGGCCGATCAGTTATCCATGTTGTACCTATATATATATATGTACACTATTCGTCGAATGTTGATTCAAATGAAGGTTTTTACATCACTTATTGAATGAATATAAATAATATAATGGCATATTTACAATAATAAAATATTAATTGAATTGTACTTATGTACAGGGTGATTCACCAAGCATGCTCACCCCTCTTTTTTCTTCAATAATGCGTCTATTCGAAATCTGATATTTGGTATTTAATTATTAGATCCAATCTACATCTTTTTATATTTTTGTAACCATTTTAAAAGACTTTTATCCTTTGAATAAACATTATAACCACTGAAAAACTACTCGGTCAAACTTTGAATTAAGTGAGTAAGTATATCACAATTTTCAAAAAAATTCTCCTCTAAAAATTAAAAAAACATTAAGGGGAGTTCTCATTTGGAAAGCAAAACTTTGTATCGACACAGAACTTTTATTAATTGGTACAAAAAAGTCAAAGAATTTGAGAAAATGTGTTTGAGTAGTATTATCTATTTAAAAATTTAAAAAATAAGAATTTGAATGAACTCACTATTTAAGGAAAAAAATGGAGGTGCGAAGCATGCTTGGTGATTCATCCTGTATATTATACTAAATATAAAAATACAAACAATTTTTTTTCTTAAAGAGTAATTGCATTTTATAATGAACTGCTATCACAGTAGTCACAATGCACAATTGCACAATGAATAATAAAAAAAAAAAATTGACACCGGTTCAATAGGTCATCAATTCATTATTATAGTGATTTACTCAATAGGCGGAAAACTGTATCAGCCAGCCTGCGGTTTTTTAGTCTGAAATATTTATGGATATTATATGTATTCACTTAAGCGGCCAAAAACCAATGTTCCACTGTTCTTTATTAAATTCTCAATTTTTTTTCTCTTTTGACATAGAAATTTATATAAAAATTATACAAAGTTCACATAATTTTCACCACTCAGTTCTTGTCAAGTCAATTTTAGCAAACAAATATTTAGAGGTAGATCGGTAATCGCAAATACATACAATATTATATACACCAATAATTTTTCAGGTATAGAAAAGAGAATAAGACTGCAGTCTAATTTTCAGATTCTTAATCCCGAAAAATTAAACTAAATAATAAATTTCCACTAGTTATTGGTTATTAATTATAGAGATCGCTAAGCAGAGCTTTCTAAAGATTTAAATAGGATATCAATTTACCTTAGGCTTATAGAATGAAAGAAAAACACGGACGAATGCAGTCAAATTTGTTATAAGTATAAAAAAAAATTACACAAGTTATTGCGCCCGCGGGATTATTAATTTTAAAAAGCAGAAAAAAAGAATATTGAAAAGGTATAAGTAAAAGTTAGGAACTAAATCTAAATTTTATCTGTCCTACTTTCTTATCTGTTTGTCTATACCCAAAAAAATCATTAATTAGAATAGACTATTTTTATTTATTTTTTATCATTTTACTGGTAAACGCTATTCTGGCTTTAAAACCATGTTTAAAATTATAATAATATTAGGTTCGGTGGCTTGGCCAACTTAATATTGTTCAGAGGTACCTCTTATATCCCACCCACCAACCCAAACCACATATATACTAGTCAATATTTATTAATACCCACCCAGCTACCCTGCAGCTACCCAGCCATTAAGCCATGCAATCATTAATTACTGGAAGGTAGCTGCCCCAAGATTAAACCCTTCGCAATGCCACTGATTGTCTGACTATTATGCGTCTGATATTCCCTCGGTAATATTTAAATATTTTTTTTCATAGTTATGTTTACAATATCGAATACTATGGTAAGAAAAGATCATTGTAAAGCTCATGACCAGTGATGATATTCCACTACCTTCACAATATAGCTTCAACATAGCTTTTATAGGTTCGACATTAACTCTGACCTATAGTCTCTTGGATAAAAAGAGTCCGGCGAGTTGGCGTTGACGATTTCTTGAATTTCGTGTCTGCTTATGAAATCGAACTAGTTGATTGCCGGCACGGTCCCTTTGACGCTATTGATCACCGGTCTACAGCGTATCACGGACACTTGGGTATCATTAAATATGTATTTTAAGTAAAAAAGTAAATTTGAGCCTTAAAATAATATGAAAAGAAACTTACTTAGACTTAGAAATTTTTGGAAATTCCCGTGCCGTGTACATAGCGCACCACTGCCGCACGGACGTGGAACGCTTTAATAACTCATTTGAACTGAAAATATTTTGATTTATGAAAAATGAATCCGTACATAATTATATTTTTTTTTTGATCATGACCATTTATTTAGCTTTGCATAATGACATTTAAATATTTTATAATCGTTAATCGTCTTCTTTCTCAGCAACGGTTTTGGAAATTGCCATAGTTGATAGATATTATTCTACAGCAATATGAAAATTGCACTTCTGATATCAAAGAGGTCCGTGTTTACGATTCGTTCATTGAAATGTGACATGACAATAACCAAAATAGTTAATAATTTAAAATTTAAAATTATAATAATAATATAAAATATTATTTTTTGGTCATTCGTTTAGTTATTGTTATTTAGATATTATAGATAGCACAGATAGAATGCACAAGCATATTTTTTTTATGAATAAAATATAAAATTGCCTATACAAAATACCTAAAACATTGAATGATTAAATATAATTAAATTAATTTGTTTACTATTTGAAGTCAACTGTAGAATTAAAATAATATCATTTTTCCATAGATTATACTATCATTTTTTATTTTATTTATTAAATTGTTAATTTTTTAAGTATACAAAATGCATTGTATTTGCCTATATAAACCCCTTTTATTTTTATAGGTAGTTTGAATAATTACTTCTTCAACTGTGCAATGTTAAATCTACTGAACAGTGAACGGTGAGTGTAAAAATGATTGATATAATTTACTTTGTTTTAGTCAACAGAGTTTCAGAGGTATGTTTTGATATGTCTCAATGTAGAAAACCTTCTATCAGATTCACAAGATATGACAAGAAAAGCCAAAATATTGTACTTGCACAGTTGCACCTCCTGCTATAAATGTCAAGCCATGCTTATGTTTAGAAATACGTTCTTTAATCCTTATTGCACTTATACAGAGCATCATATTATATATATTTTTTTGTTCTAAATATCTATACTTATATGCCATACTTGAATTTCTGTTTCAAAAACTATTTGATCTGAGTCATTTTAATATACTTGATTTGAGAATTTTGATAAAAAATCTGATAAGAAATAAGAAATTTAACATAAATTATAATAGGTACTCTTATGGGTAAAAAATCAACCATTGAATTGTTGAAGTAGGTATATTATCTATGAAAGGTATAAATATTGTTTTTAGTCATCTGTTTAAAAATGTTATCTGTATTTTTGGTGTAGGCCATTCTAGGAATATTTATTACAAAACCCATTGACTTTGACCTCTGTTCTCATTATTATATTTTTAAAATTCAACATCATAGTTATTTCTAATAGATTGTAGTTGAGTTATTTTGAGTAAAATCAACTTACAAATAACATGTATTTATTTAAAATAATAAATATAAAATTACTGTTGGACACTGAGTTAGGAATAATGGTTAAAAATAAATGTTAGGTATGCAATTTTAAAATGACTTAAGTTTATTAAAACATACTATAAACTATATTAACAATTAAAGGTAAGTTAAATGTAAAATATAATTGAACATAGTACTGCACGCTTAGGCTTAAGTTCAATTGACTGATGTTGTTTTGTAACGACTTTATACCACGTAACAAAATGATATCCAAAAACAAATTAAAAAACAATTTTTTCTGAGAATAATTCTATTCGAAATAATTTTAATATATAAAAATCAAATGTCGATTGAGTAGGTTAAGTACTTATAGGTAGGCACCTATACTAATATATATTATATAATCTTCTGTGTAAATAAAGTTTAGTCCCAAAATTTATAAGCACGACGTTATTTACGAGGCATACGAAAAATTATAATAGTCAGCACCACTGTCGTATTATTAAAAATACCATTAAGCATTTTTATTTTTCAAACATCGTTGTTGATTAAAACTAATGCGCAATGCTTATCTTTAAACTTACATTGTACTAAAATGTGTGCACGAAGAAAAGAATTCGAAATTAATTATTTTTAACATTGGTATACGCAATAGTAATTATTATTGATAACTACCTACCTATTTAATATAGTGTAATTATAACGAATTTCCTTGTTTGAACAAATAAAGTTATCTAAATATTATCTATTGTGCAAGAATTTAATTTATATATTATATAAAATTGTTTATATTTTGGTATATATCTATAGGTATTTTATATAAATTTATACTATTTACATAAATACAAGTGCGTGTTAAAAAGACCGTTCAATTGAAATTTTTATTTTATATTATTTAGTTGTACTTGTGACAGTAATCGATTATTGCCGACTACAATTTAATATTCAGATACTGCGAAAACGACTTTGTCTAAATGTCAGTAATCTTAAATTATTCGATTACAATAAAAATGCTTTTTTACATGTTTCCCGTTTTTGTTTTTACCTATGATATTTTATCGGGAAGCGGTAAGTTGTTTTATTAAGTCCACATACTTACGACATAATTTGTACTACTCGGTCGGTATTACTTTTTGTATCTGTGTAATATGCAAAAAAATCTTTTTTTAGTAGTATATATATTATATATATAGTCATTAAAACAAATTAAATACACGTAGTGATTCACCAAGCATGGGCACCCCTATGTTTTACTTTAATAATAAATGTATTCAAATTCTGGTTTTTGGAATTTTCAAAGGTCATTTTATAAAATGTTTGAATTTGTTCATACTTCTTAAGGAGTGTCCTGTGGTGATATTAACTTCTGTTTTTCAAATGAGAACCCTCTTTTTTACTTACAATTATTTAGTGGATAAAACATTTTCAAATCTCCATAGCCCCTAAATATATTCCAAACCCATTATCATGGACATATTATAATTAGTAGGTACACAAAGTTAAATAACTCGAAAACTACTCGTTCGAATTCTGATTTCTGACACATCAACATATTAAAAAAAAAAATGTTAGCTAAATAATTTGAAGTAGAAAAGAGGGGGTTCTCATTTTAAAAACGGAAGTTTGTATCAATACAGGCACTTTTTAAATAGTACGAAAAATCTCATGAATTTGAAAATATGGTCATTAAAAATATTCCAAATTTCAAAAATAAGATTTTGAATAACTGCATAATCAAATAAAAATAAAAATATGAAACAATAAATTTTGGGTGTGTTCATTAGATTAGAAGAAATATATAAGCATAGTATTTGAGTTAGATAATTTCAATTTTGAATTTAGGTTTTTAATACTGCTTCCACTTGTAATCTTTAAAAAAACTAGGGAATTAAAACAAATTAAATATATAAACACATAACGTTGAAGAAATATTCTAACATTTTTTTTTGCTTATATTTTTTCCAATGTTTGAAATTATATTTGAAGTAAAATAAACGAAAACGAGTTTTACTTGAAAAAAATTACGTAGTTTCATGCACTTCATTTATAATATGATTAAATATTAAAATATCGTATGATATTAAATACAGTTTTAGAATAAATATTAATCTTGACATTTTTTCAGACTCAGTCTACGTTTCCGATGATGCGTTTAATGATATCCAAGAAAAATATTACGATGGTGGCTATGAGAACAAGGACCATTTCCATACATCGAAACATGTGTTTTACTGGCTTTACACAAGGTTGAATTGTTAAAACATCTAATAATTAATGTTTTATTTAAATTATTAAATATGATTTGTTAAGATTATTATTGTTTTGAATTTCAGAAATAATACAGATGGTCAACTTTTAAACAGAAGTGAACCACACATGATCGAGTCAACGACGTACAATGAATCAAATCCAATAAAAGTAATAGTGCACGGTTGGCTTGGCACTACTCAAGAAAAAGAGGGCCTTTGTTCACACCACGTAAGATGTAAGTCTGTAGATTTTCTTATTTAAACACTAAATAGTGATTAGAAAATAATAATTTTTGACTTCTTTCTAACGCCTATTAATGATTTGCGTATTATACCTAATCTATCTTTTATTATTAGGTCCAGGATCATAGAGTATTTTGCATTTTTTGTTATGATTTGTAAGATATATCTTTCTAAGTAGGTACAAAACTTTATTTTGACACCAACAAATTGAAGTTTTTGCCATTTTTTTTACGGTTTTTATCCTAATTTGTTACTTAAACCTTATGTAAATTTGATTTTTTAATGATTATTAAAGGTTAAAATTATAGGTTATTTATAAATCATAATTTATGAAATATATTTAAATACCTATATCTTTATATTATATTTTACAATGTTTAAATTGTTTAGGAAGTCACTAATTAAAGAGATATTTGTGAGTTATTATGAAAAGCAAATAACTTGTATTATTAGTACTGTTAATTGGGCTACAAAATTTTGGTAAATTTTACTATCTAGGTTTACTTAATAATTTCAATAAAGTTTTATGCATGTACTGACATTTTTTGAAAATTGGTTCTTTTTGATTGTTGTACTCCAGTGGCCCGCGGCAGTGATATGAATTTACCGATCCGGTTATTGTAACCTGTACTGTTTTTAAATAATTAAATATCTGCCAATACACAGATATTATTGGGGATTCTTCATTTTGTTGTTATTGACAAATAAATTAATCATAATAATAATAATGTTTATAATCTGGTGTAACAATATTATATTTTATAAAACAATGATTTAAAAAGGATCCCAGCACCGGGATTTATATTAATTTTTGCCGAAAAAATTGCATTTGAAAATTTGATTGAGTGTATGAAATATAATAATATACTTAAGAAGTTTTAGGCACTCACGAAAAATATTTTTAAATTACAACGAAATAACTAACATTGTTGTTCTTCATATAAATATATATGTAATTTCGATCAAATTTGAACTTAAAATGTCTATGAAAAAAGTCCTAGCCCTGGGTTATATATTATTAGTTGTTACTATATTATAAAATATCTTACAGCATATTTTAAAGTGGGCGATTACAATCTGATCTGCGTGGATTGGAAACAATATTCGACTGATATAACGTACGCAGTAGCGACGGCGAGAGCTCCATTAATTGGTGAAGATATTGCCCAAGTGATTTTCAAGATTACGTGCAACAAGACGACGGGCTGCTATGATACTGTGCACGCGATTGGACACAGTTTAGGAGCACATATTTGCGGATTCTTCGGAAAAAATTATCCCGGCCTTGCTCGGATCTCAGGTAACCAACACGATGTATGTTGTGCGTTATACATTTTTTTATGCTTTAAAAAAACGAATATCACAGGTTCGATTGATAGATGAATATTACACAGCTAACGGTGACAGGAGCTAACCTAGTTCTTCACTCGCGGTATAAAATGCAGTGACATTATCGATGATGTTGTGCACCTCGTGTTTAAATAGGGTTAATAGCTTTTAAGTTAATAAAAAACAATATTATATTATAATATTTTATTATAGTTATCTATATATATAAAACTGAGATCAAGCAAAAGAGGACATTTTTGTTACGGTTTGGCTTCGAAACTTCTTATCCAATTGTCATGCAGTTTTTTTTAAATGAAAGAGGATATCACGGAGCAGGTTTTAGGCATAAATTAAGTCCGATAATGTTAGTCAATAATTAGTTATTAACAATTATAATTATCCACCGCCAATACGTATTGTGCGGCACGGCGCGCGGCCCGCGGGTTTCCAGCTACCTGCAACCTATCCTTTTTGTTCGTCGTCGTCGTGTAGATAAGAATAACAATTATTGTTCCGAGAAGTTTATCGATAAAAATAATCTCATGCATCGCGCGTACACCAATACTCCTATTTTATTTTTTTTTACGATAAAATGTACACCTATACCATAAACCAATACACATACAAATTCTATTGATCTAGATACGCAATAAGAAAGGAGTGTTTCTGATATTCGATTTTTAAAGAGGTGGCAAACAGGGATCTTAAGATTCACGGTGGAAATAGAAACTTTTTTTTGTTTATTAAGTGTTGCCTTTGATTGCAAGTTATATAATATGCGAATTATTTCACAAATCTAGGTACAATTACGCCGGTTTGTCCATAAAAATAAATTAAATAACCCCCCAAAGTATATTAATACATAAATATGAAATACTCCTAAAAATCCGGGATGATCAACTATGACTTCAATACTATTTTAGGTACACTTATACAAAATATAGGCTACCTATATTTTATCTCCCCCTTAAATGTGTCCGCAATCTACCGCAGGTAGATTGCCTACCTGATAATATACTGTTCACATTACCATAAGCGAAACTCAGGGCAACGCCACTCGGGATGGCTAAAAATATAATATGATTTTGCTTCCATACCTATGCAGAGTGAATTACACCCAAAAGGAGTTTTTCCGGGCAACGCCGGCTGATTCAGCTAGTAAATTATAAATTCATAAATCATGGTTCACCGTTAGTTGAGTTCTCACTGTACACAAGCAATTACGCCCTCACCAACAGTACATAACTTTTTTACAAATACTGCAAGCCAAAGACCATTAATTATTAATTGTTCTAATTCTAAAATCTTTAACCCACAGCCTAAACTGTCTTCATTTGAAGCCCATTAACACATTTATGCATAGCATGTATTTTTTAACACTTTTTAATCATTTAATTTCTTCTTGTTTTTAAGGGGATTGCAAATGGAATATTTTTAAGGGGTTCAGTATAGGCAACATTAAAGGAGTTTTTATTCGAGTCGTACATGTGTGTGCGTAGTAAATTATGATTAGTGTGTGTACTGGTGTACTGTGTATAGTGTATACTCCCTAACCATCACCCGCTACCCACATCATTACGCAGTTCGTGGTTTATTTTCTTATTTAGTTTACGACGGCGACGGTCGGCATAATTATAAATAGAAATGTATATAAATATGTGCTGTAATATACGTTTACGATTAACTATATTTATTGCATTTTGTAACAAAACAATGGTACCTACATAATTTTCATATAAATATTTTTTCCAGGTTTAGATCCCGCAAAACCGATGTACGAGAACTGTGGACCAGAAGACCGATTAGATCTGACTGATGCGATTTATGTTGATGTAATGCATACTAACGCTGGTAAAAATGGGCTTAACAAATCTATTGGTCACATGGATTTTCATCCAAATGGAGGAGAATGTCAACCCGGATGCGAAGATTCAGATAAACGTGATTAGTTAAATATATTAGTGTAACTAAAAAATAACAAGAAATATGAACACCATAATGATAGGTAATAGGTATCTAACATCGGATAATAATAACCGTTCAAAAAAAAAAAATATATAATAATAATCCGACAATTTTACGAGGCATGTTTGTTTTTCCTTTAAAGTCGTTTTTGATCGTTGAATGGTTCGATTTCATATTTTTCTGTAGCTCATAATTACAGTATAGGCTGCCACACCACGTAGGAAACTGGAAGCTTTTGCCCCTTAAGGGGATTGCATACCCCGTTAATTTTTCATCAATATGACTGATGGGACTGACAAAAATTAAGCTACTTCTAGTGGTTTGATTAAAAAAAATAGATATATGAATTGGTACAAGCTCATTGCATCGGTCGGAGTATTTTTTAAAAATATTTTTAAATTATATATAATATAAAAAATTAACATTAAATTTAAACACTCCACACACGCATGCGTACTATTAAAATTGTCTATATTCAACTCCTTAAAAACAGCTGGTATCCAATTATTCTCTTACCAAATTAGTTCTTACTTCGCCACCCTTTATCGCATGACGCCATAGCAGGTGATGGCGAATTGTCATGCAAATTATTATATTAGGATAATACTGTTTGTTTATAGATGGTTCGTGTAGCCACGTTAAATCCTACCATTACTACGCGCACTCCATATGGGCCAAAGAAGATTATGTCGCATATAAGTGTCCCAGTTGGGACGACTTTAAAGCGAACTTGTGTGATACAGCCAACACCACTTACATGGGCGAATGGGTTGACCAGGACGGGTTCGTGGTCTATTCGTACACATTTTCTACCACCGTTGTTTGAATAGATAGTACCTAGTAAAAACATGTTAAAATTGTTTTGTTTCAGGGAATTGGGCGATTATTATTTAGATGCGTTCGTCGAAGATAAGTAGACACACAATGCGACGTACAACTCCGTTTCTTATTTATTGGACAATTTTTCATATTATTAATTACAAGTGTCAGTTTGATTCATATTTGATTTGTATAATGATAACGCTGGATGTACCGATACAGTCCGTATCGATATACGTATAAGTTTATTTTACAACACATACATTAGTTTTAATTTTTTTGATCGACTCGTTGTGGTGGAACAACACTATTCTATATACTAGTGCTTGTCTCTTATATTATAATTTTAGAATTTATTAAGTTATTTATATTAATATTACATAGTGTTTTGTACTGTTAATAAAGTATTAGCGAGTCACCATCGAGACATGCCATGTTTTGTATATACGAGCTTGTTGGCTAAATATTACGAGTTTAGGATAAAAATTCATAATGTGTAATATGTTTTTCGTCCATATAAATTGGTATTTGAAAATGGTAATGTTATGAATGATTACTTAAAAAGAACATTTTAGATAATAAACCTTAAGTATTTCTTAAATATTTATAAAATTGCTGATTTTTTCCCCCCTTTTCAAATTACTCATGAGCTTGCGTCATCAGTGATTTGAGATTTGTAATCACCTGGGTTGCTGTAGCTGGTTGTCATCGAATTTTTAATAAAAATAAACTACGTCAAACATATTTTTTAATTACTGCAATATTCAACATCGATTTGGGAAAAACTGTTAACAGTATAATGTACGCAATACTTTTTAGAATATGAGGTGTTTTTTCTTCCTTTTGGTAAAATATTAACAAAAAAAAACCTCAAAACATAATTGTTTATCCTTTAATAGTTTAATACCTATAATAGGTATATCAACTAGATAATTATTCCAATCGTGATATTATGTAATATGTATTAAATCGATATTTTTGAGCAATGTTTCTAGTAAAAAAAATGACGGTCGATAAAATGAACGTAAAAAATAATAAAATATTGTGCAACATGTATGTTTCTCGGTTTGTTTAGAATATAAAGAGTCGGGAGCAGTATATGTTTTGAATTTTCATTACTTAGTTATAAAAATTAAACATTTTATACATTTTTAACCACAAAATAATTTTAAAGTAATTTTTTTTTTGTTTTTCCTGGCACCTTTAAAAACTATTGGGAATTTTATACTTTTGGTACCCCAAAGTACCAACTAGATTCACTTTCATGTATTCAACGATATGTGAGAGACTGAGAGCAATGCCATGTCTTTTAATGGTCCAATATTTGTGGTTTCAAACCGGTCACTCAATTCATTTAGAGTCATGTCTATTACTGCATCGTATGTTTCAACAGTTGACACGGTACAAAATAATTTAATCCAACGCTATACGAATTTGTAAATCATTATTACCTTATGTTGTTACAATAGCTTCTATTGTTATTTCCAAGCCACCTACTTGTACGTATTACGTATGTATAAATAATTATTACACTCTACATACCTAATATATTTATAAATCTTTCTTACAGAAACCGTTTACTGGCTTATTTAACTGAGTGTTAACATAGTGTTGATTTAACACTCAACAAATCTTATTTCGAATTTTTTAGATTCTGAGCGGAGCGAAAAATGTATTAATTTTACAATGATGTAGGTTTTTTTTTCTCTTTTTTTGTGTCTGTCCCTACGTTTAAGCCTTTAAGGGCAGTGTAAAAATGTTCCGATCAGCATCTTTTCTGATAGAAAATTGAATCTATAGTTGGTACTTTGGGGGGTTAAAAGTAAAAATGTCTCAATAGTTTTTAAACGCGTCGGGAAAAACTAAAAAAAAATTAAGGGAAAAACGGGAATTTTTACTCTAAGCCAAATTTTGGCAAAATTGATTATGATTTTTGGTGTAACAGAAGAAATAGTGACCGTAAATACATGAACATTTTATGAAATGTTTACATAAGTAATTTCTTTACACAATAAAATGTTCAATATGTTTTGACTTTTTTTGAGCTATTTATAGGCATAATTAATTTTTTTTTATTATTTCTGATAAAAATTTTTTAGTATGTCAAAAAACTTGAAAATGTAATAAAATGTTCTTCATAACTTGTTGTAAGTGAAAATTAAAAAAAAAAGTTGAGCGTAAGTCTCTAATAGTTTTTTATAAGCGTCTAAAGTTAAAATGTTTGCAGTTTTTTTTAATTAGGAAATGCATTCAAATTTTTTTATTCTAAGATTTGAAAATTCAACACAATATTCTCTATAAGTATTTCTACCTTTTTAAAAAAGAAAAAGTTTATCGAAACTCAAACTAATTTTTTATGAGCGTTTGAAATTAGACATTGGATATTCACCAGTTTTCTCCGGGAAAGATTTTCTTAAGTTGATGTAATTCAAAAAGAAATAACCGTAGACATTTTAAAATTTTACCAAATGTTCAAATTACCAATTTGATTCACCAGAAAAATATTTTGACAATTTTTGAATTAATTGTAAGCCTAAGAAATTTTTGGTTTTTTAAAATTTTTTTTTTCTTTAAATATCGATAAAAAAATTCCGTTTGGTCAAATTTCTTGAAAATTTAATACAAGATTCTTCATAAGTTGTAAAATAGTAGATCAAAAATAATAAAAATACATATGTTTATTTTTTTTTTACAGGTATGTTAACTTCAAATTTTGACCGAAATTCATCATCGAACATTAACAAATTGTTTTGTAGTTAAAAATTTATAAAATGTTCAGTTTTTATAACTAATTATTGAAAATTAAAAACTAGGTTTTTCGTAAGTTGTCCTAATTTCAGTTTTAAAAATCAAAAAAATATATTAAAAAAATTATTTATTTTAGACATTTTAAGTTAAAATTTAGGCGAAATTAGATAGGTATTTAAATGAATATTAACGATGTTATTTATTTCATTGTAATTAAAAAATATTTTTTGTTTGTGCTTGAAACTTTTAAAGTATATTATTATATTTTATACACTCAATTACATTTTCAAATGCAATGTTTTCTTCAAAAATTAATTCAAATTTATTCAACCTACTGTATTTTTTTTTTTTATTTATTTAAGCCTCGGCGTCTATGGCCATTGGCATACAAAAAGTTTTACATTTATAGTTTAACATACATTATTTACAATTATTTGAGTTACATATTATACTTTATACCCTACTGTATTGTTATTTGTTAATATAGTAAAATGAATTATTTTAATAGTTATAATATCTTAAAATACACTTAGTTAGTTATGTAGGCTGACAGACTGTCTTCGCTCATAATCGTTTTTCGTATACAATGATTTATATCATTGAACTCAAATGTAACACATTCATGAAAGTGATCCAAACGACACCTACAACGGAGTGGTATCCACTTGCCGACCTTTTTAGAATAAATTGTACTACATCAGGCACTGCAAGATCCAGTTATGTTATATCAAGTGACTTTCTGCTCTAGACAGTATTGTCATGGACAGTATTGGTACAACCATCGAACATCATTATACAAATCGAATATGAATCAAACTGACACTTGTAATTAATAATATTAAAAATTGTCCAATAAAATAGAAACAGAGTTATACGTCGCAGTGTGTGTCCTCTAATCTTCGACGAGTGCATCTTAATAATAATCGACGTATTCCCTGAAACAAAGCAATTTCATTATGCGTTTACTAGGTACTGCCTATTTAAACAACAACGTTTAAAATGTGTATAAATAGACCACGAACCCGTCATTGTCTACCCATTCTCCCGAGTAAGTAGTTCATTGATTTGTAATGAACTCGTTTCGTTTATAAGTTTTAAATATACACTATACAGCAACATGCGTCGTATGACCGCATATACTTAAAAAAAAAAACGCATAACCACAAAAGAATTTATAATTATTAATTAATAATTTATCATAAAATAGTTATATTTGATCAAACAGTGTTATCTTTATTATATTATTCAATGGAACTCAATAAAATAGCTTTTAAATAAATAAGTGCTATTGACATGAGCATAAGTATGTGTTAAATTAAAGTGTAAAATCATCATCATTCGATAGAAATCAGTTTTCTTCTTTAGTGGTTTTTGTGACAGTTGGTTTTTGACATTCAACAATTTTTGACCTTAATATATTGTGTTTTTTTGAAAAATAAGTTTGCAGAAATGTTAATTTTTTTGAAATATTTTTTTATCAACATTTTGTTGATTGTTTTTATTTGTGCCTCCAATATTCCTTTGAAAAGCGGTGAGTTGTTTTTAGTAATACACACTGTATATTATACTGTGATTTTATGACATAAACGATAGAATAAGTAAAGATTTAATTTGTATCGACTATATTTTATAACTTTTAATATTCTTCTTCATAATATTATAGATTGTTATAATAACTCAGTAGGTATAATAATTAGGTATCCGCTATGATACAGTTACGAACAAAGTTTTTATCCAAAAAACAATTTAACAGTTCTTACAACAAACTATATACAAAGCACAAACGCCACAAACTCCCGCACTATGTGTAAAAAAATTGGTGTGCTGTTTTTATGTATATAGGTATTTGTGTGATTGTAAAATTTCGCTTCTATTATAATATTAATAATACTAATCCCACATATTTAGTTGGTACTAATATCTTTATTACTATTATCTATTTCGACTAAACTTTCGAGGGAAAATGATAAACCAGTAGGGTTCGAACTAAATTCTAAAATGTATATAACTTGTTAGTTAGGAACATTATTGTGGAATAAATCTTGACATTTATTTTCAGCCTCAGTCGCCGTTTATAATGGATTTGATGATAGTCAAAAAAACATTAATGATATCGACTTATATTATGATGGGAATAACGGGCATTACCAAACATCGAAACATGTTTTTTACTGGCTATACACGAGGTTTAATTGTTAAAAAATCTAATGAATAACGATTAACTAAAATTATTATTAAATATAATTTGTCATGATTTTTTTTGCTTTACATTTTAGAGATAATACAGATGGTCAACTTTTAAACAGAAGTGAACCACGCATGATCGAGACGACGACGTACAATGAATCAAATCCAATAAAAGTAATAGTGCACGGTTGGCTTGGCACTACTCAAGAAAAAGAGGGCATTTGTTCACACCTTGTAAAATGTAAGTCTGTAGATTTTCTTATTTAAACACTAAATAGAGTTTACAGAATTAAAGTTTTGGACTCTTTTCTAATGCCTAATGAATTACTTATACCTAATCTACTTATTATTATTAAGTTTTCGATTTTACAGGATTTTTCATTTTTTATGTTGATTTATAAGATAATATGTCTTTCTAAGTACGTAGTAGGTATAAAATTTGATTCTGACACTAAAAAATTCAAATATAATATTTTTATGCCATTTTTTATACGTTTTTTAAATTAATTTTGATGTTTGATTTTTGAAATCATAGTTTATGAATAGTAAATATAAGTTTTGAAAAAATATATATACATAATATATAATATAGTATACCTAATATATACCTTTATAATATAAAGTATAACTTTTTCACTTTTGAGGAAGTTAAACTAATTTTAAGGCTATTGTAAGTTATTAAGTAAAGCGTATTACTTGTAATATATTAAGTAAGTACTATTGTTCGAGCTACACAATTGTGCTAAATTTTTGATTTAGGTTATTATTTTAAAAAAGTTCTATGATTGTACTAAATGGTCTTAAAAAATTGTTTATAATTTAATAAGGATAAAAAATATTAAATAGTATAATTGGTTTTTAAAAAACGTTGTTCTGTAACGACTTAAAAATTTTTTTTTAAAAATATTTTCAAAAACGTTAGTACTTATTGAAATATCCTACAGCGTATTTGAAAGTGGGCGAATACAATCTGATCTGTGTGGACTGGAAACAATATTCGACTGATATGTCGTACTCGGTCGCGACGGTTAGAGCCCCATCCATTGGTCATGATATTGCCAAGGTGATTTTCAGGATTACGCGCAACAAGACGATGGGCTGCTATGATACTGTACACGCGATTGGACACAGTTTGGGAGCACATATTTGTGGATTCTTTGGAAAAAATTATCCCGGCCTTGCTCGTATCTCAGGTAATTAACACGATGTATGCTGTGCGTTTAAAGTGGTTTATGCTTTAAAAAAATGAATGTCATCGGTTTGATTGGTCAATGAATATTACCTACATTTAACCCCACATCTCACGCGCTGTTACATGAGCTAACCTAGCCCTTCGCTCGGTGTAAAATGCTGTGACGTCATCGATGATTTTGTGCACCTCTCGTTTTATATCGGGTTATCAACGTTTTAGTTAATAAAAACAATAATATATGATTTATTATTATAGCTATAACTCTATAAACCATGATTCATTGTTAGCTGAGTTCTCACTGTACACAAGTACCTAATATTATGTCATCGCCAACAGTATAAAATAATTTTTCACAAATACTGCAAATCGACGACTATTTATTAATTGTTCTAATTCAGGAGTCTTTATTCCGTGGTTACGTTTTCTTAAAATTTGATGCCCATCAACACATTTTATGCATAGCATGTATTTTTAACACGTTTTTAATCATTTCACTTATACTTGTTTTCATTTCGAACGAGATTGCGAGATTTAAATAAAAATACTAGATGGCCCTTTGCTTAAAAAGGTTGAAGGTTCTCCTTCTCAATATAGTTGTATTTTTAATTGTTATAATCATAGACCTTATACTCATACTCATACTTGAGTATAAGGTCTATGGTTATAATAGTCAATTATAAATGTTTTCAATAATGAAAACGATTATCGCGCGTGACGATCGTCTTTGAAGACAAAAAATAAAAAGCTGGTTCCTCCTACCGGAATCGAACTTGCAACACCGTATGTGTGTCGTGACGATCAACCGTGATGCCAACCGTGACAGGCGATAATTTTTTTTGTACCCTCTGAAAATAAGTTTAGTTCAAAAATCAATTACTAATTGCAATCTCTCAATTATAACTTTTAGTAATTTATGTTTTTATTATAAATTTATTTCAGGTTTAGATCCCGCAAAACCGCATTACGAGAACTGTGGACCAGATGATAGACTAGATCTGACTGATGCGAAATATGTCGATGTAATGCATACTAACGCTGGTAAAAATGGACTTGACAAATCCATTGGTCATATGGATTTCTATCCAAATGGAGGAAAAAATCAACCTTCCTGCAAAAATGCAGCTAAACGTAATTAGTTAATTATTAGTGAATAACTAAAAAATAACAATAAATATGAACACCATAATGATATTATAGGTATCTAACATCGGATAATAAAAACCGTTTGGTACCTCCACTTACACGTAAAGCTTATTTCAGTTAGGTTTTCATTTCTCTTTGGAAATAGGAAAATAACTAAACTGTAGATTGATTGTCAAATGATGAATACTAAACTAGCATTATTTTATAATATATAAAAATAATTGCCTCTTATAATGGGACTCAACAGTTTTCACTCATTATCGGAATTAAAATCAATGTTATTTAAACTTGTGTCCACGATGTTCAAAGTTATAATCAGTAATCGGCTATAACACGATTCTACAAATTTGCAATTTTGTATCAAATTACAATTAGCTGTTAGGATTTGGGAAAGTATTGGAACAAAAATAATTTTATTTCATATTATATAGGTTCATAGGTAGTAATTCACATTTATCGTATACTTTATCTGCAAAATGAAATTTATGAACTTTTGACAATTGGTATTTAATAATGTTGATATCATACGAAAAAAACGAGCTTTTGTATCAAATTAATGCTTAGGAAATTTCCAATCTAAAATATATCTGCCCATAAGGACATTTTTGGAATGGCAACGTCGAATTTAAAATTATGCGGAATCGTGTATATATATGTATGAAATTTAATTTTAAATAAAATTAATTAAGTAGTTCAGTTTCACCTTAAAAAGTTTTACTAGGTATTTAAAATAAAAATCTTAAATCCATCGATTCTATGTGGCATAGCTGTTTCCCTGTAAAGTTGTTTTTGATCAATGAAATGGTTTGGTTTCATATTTTTGCAATATGGCTGCTGCGTCACGTAACATAGAAGTTGCCTGAAAACTCATATCGCGGAAATTTTTCATCAAAACGACCTATGCTACAGACAAAAATGAAGGTACTTTTAGTGGTTTGTATTAAAAAATGTAATTGTAAAGATGTTTAAATTGGTGAACAAGATTGCGTAGCATCAGCCGAAACATATATTTTATATTTTTGATATTTTAAATAATATTTAATATTAAAAATTGACAAGTTTATGAAATTAAAAATGTTAACTATTGTCAAGAATTCTCAAAAATTGAAAAATCAATTGAAAATCGATGAAGAGGAAACTTGTTTATGCATTCAAGCATCTTAAAATTATTTTTAAAATCAAACTACTTGAAGTACTCAAATTGTTGTCAGGCTTATAACAGTTATTTAACGTTTATAAATTGGTTTTGAATATTATGATCTAATGACTAAATTACATTTGAATGCGAATGCGTGGTGGCGAAAGGAGGAATACTAACACACTCAATACACTAATTAATTATTAGTATTACGCAATACACTCACACTAATGATCTTTTAATATGCACACATGTACATCCCACGCACGCACGTTCTATTGCCTATACTCAACTCCTTAAAAACGGTTGTTCTCCAATTCCCTCCATGCTTAACCGGATTCAATACTCTTATACCGCACGACCGCGACGCCGCGCCATAGCATTCGTTGGCTAATTGTCTAGAGTATTATTATATTTGAATGATATTGTGTGTTTATAGAGGATTCGTGTAGTCACACTATATCCTATCATTACTACGCGCACTCCATATGGGCCAAAGAAGATTATGTCGCACATAAGTGTCCCAGTTGGGACGCATATAAAGCGGGATCGTGTGACACAGCCAATACCAATTACATGGGCGAATGGGTTGACCAGGACAGGTTCGTGGTCTATTCGTATATGTTTTCAACCACCATGGTTTTGTATAGATAGTACCTAGTAAAAACATGATAAAATTGTTTTGTTTCAGGGAATTCGGCGATTATTATTTAGAGGCGCTCGTCGAAGATAAGTAGACACTCAATGCGACGCACAACTCCGTTTCTGTTTTATTGGATCATTTTTAAAATTATTAATTATAAGTGTCAGTTTGATACATATTTGATTTGTGTAATCATGTTGGCTGGATATACGGATACTGTCCATATCGATATATGTTTTACTTTATTTTACAAAAAATTAATTAGTTTTAATATTTTGATCGCCTCGTTGTGGTGGAACAACACTATTATATACCAGTGCTTGTCGCTTATAATATTATAGTTGTACAACGAATTAAGTTAAGTTAAATTAAGTTAAATTCATATTGTTTGATACGTTTTGGCATATCCCTTGGTATTTGAAAACCGGTAACCTTACTGATAATTGAAAAAGAACATCTTAGATAATACAAATTAAGTATTCCTAAAATATATCAATAAAATAAATTATTTGTATTTCCTCATTTCATATTATCTATGAGTTTGCAAACTCACAAATCACCTGTGTTACTGTTTTTCATCGACTTCTTACTAATAATTAACTACGTGGAAGGCGGAGTGACATAAAACGCATACCTATTTTTTAATTACTCGCTCAAAATATTCAAAGTCAATAGTTTCGGAAAATCTCTTGAAAGCAAATACCTACCCAATACTTTTTAGTTTTTACAATGTAAGTTGGTTTTTTTCCTCTTGGTAAAATATTAACAAAAAAACTTTAAATATTAAATTATTTTTGTATATTTTTGTTCTTTAGTAGTTTTAATGCCTATATCAACTAGATTAAAATTCGAACTGTGATATTATAATATAATATGTATTTACTCAACATGTTTGAGCACTGTTTCTAGTAAAAAAAAATGACGATTGATAAAATGAACGTAAAATATCGTCTTAACTCTTAAAACCAGCAACATGTTTGTTTCTTAGTTGGTTCAGAATTTAATAAGTCGCCTAGCAGTACAGAAAAGTCCCTTGAGATAAGATAATCGGTTCTTGCAGTGTCTGTATGTACAATTCTAAAAATTATTTCGTCTATAGTACAATGTCATACTACTCATACTTAAACCGTTCACTGTTTTTTGGCTGTATGATCATCGATTGATGGTATAACTGTATACGAGCACAAGAAACTACGAGTTAATTACATATCGTTTAACGGCCGAAATGTTATACTGCGAGTAACCAAGTATCGGGTCTACATCTATACTAGTATATAAAGACGAAACCATTTAGATGTACGGTCGAGGTAATCTCGAGAACTTCTGGATCGATATTCGTAGAAGTTACGTCAAAATATTCGTCAAGATCCGACGAGTGATATAGGCTAAATGCTACCTAAAAGTTACCACTAATATAAACCAATACTTGCGTAAAATAGGGCCCCATTTTGCTAGTTAAGTTGAAAGTACTTTTTTCTATAGGATTTATGTATAATCTCTGTTTATGTATAGGGTTGCCATTGGTTAAATATTTTACTACTATTATAATTAGTAGAAATATGGCATATACATTTTGTTACAGATATATATTTATAGAAAAAACTTATCTTTGGTGGCGATGTTTTTCATGTAACTAATTCTAATTTAACTTACTTATGCACCTCGTGGGGTCCGCAATCCATCGCAGGTGGATTGTCTAACTCATATAGACTGCTCGCATATTGTTTGCTATCCAACGCAGTCGGATTTCCTACTTAGATGGCCTAATTATTGTAAATAACTTGAGGTTAATCTTAATTTAATCTCTGGCCTGGGCAACGCCAGGTGGAACAACTAGCATTAGATATCTTCTGACGTCAAATTGAGCATATCAAGCATTTTCTGCGATTGATTTACATAGGCGAGAAAATAAGATTAGTATCAGCTACTATATTATATAGTCAAGCCCGTAGCCAGGATTTTTTTTTAGAGGGTGGGGGTGCTTTAATGTTAATATATTTTAATATAAAACGTGGGAGGGAGGGGTACTCAGTTGTAGTCATCAATCTTCACAATGATAATATCGAAATTATAACTCTCGATATAATTAAGGGACCGAGGAAAAAGTTCGGTATATCAAAAGTTGGTTAAATCGTAATTCGTTATAACTAGATTTAAAGGAAAATTTAAAATTTAAATAAACACACTACATTTATGTCTTATTAATTTAATATAATAATATTTATATACATATAAATATAAACATAGTAAGATTAAATGTATAAAATACATGAGTCATTTTTTTGTCTTCTAATTAGTTGTTAAGGCTTCAAAATCAAGGGTAATCAGCCTACTTTCAACTTAATCAGATAACATGAGTCATTATATGTATATATGTACTATTTAATTAACATTTATACTATGTATATATATATTTTTTTTTAATTAGTTTTTTTTTGTCTGTAGCTGCTTGCGCTTACCTGTTTATTTTCTGTTAATTTTTAAAGAGTCAATATACACTTATTGATTTGTATCTTATCTATGACAACAGCCAGAAAAACTTCGTAAAAGCAAGCTATTTATAAGTATATATTTTGGAAGGATCATTATAGGTACACTAGTGGGCGTGTATCTTATCTAAATAAAAATTAAAAATTAGTTGCCTACAGCTAGCTCCAAAATTGTAAAAGTTCGTTATACTGTGAGAGCTTTGGCCAAAAAATCTCCTTTATATTGAGGTGACCAAATACATTTAATTTTTCATTATATCACGAGATTGTCAAGGGAACAATAGTTTCATTACTTTATCGAGTTTTCCATAATATCGATCTTCGTTATATCGTGAGTTAAATGTGTATATGACAACATATTTTTGGGTTTCTTAATTGCGGATAAAAAAAAAACCAAGTGAGGTGCGGGCGAAACCTCAAAAGGTGACTAACGAATTGCAGACACAGAATATATAACATGCTAATTGCCTACACATTTCCAATAACATTTTTTGATTTAATATTAGCGGACGTTGAGCATTTGGTGTTATCATTTTGATGATTGATATTATTGATATTAATGATATTTATGCATTCTAAACACATTTTTGCAATATTCAATTGGGGAAATTAGTAGATAATTATTTATAGAGGCTGTAAAAAATAATTTAAGCCAAAAAATCTATGATGACAATATAAAAAAAAAATTAAGAATAACGATTGCTCTTTTGTGTAACACAAATATTTATAACCTACCCTGCTACCTATGTATTTGGCAGCTTGTCCTACGTCCTGAAAAAATGGTGAAGGATGTCGTATATCCTATGGACATCTTATCTTATATGATTACATCTGATCCTTTTTTTTCAATTCAATTTTTTATATTATGTCAACATTTATAACGATCATATTATTACAATTAAAAAATGGTCTAGCAGAGCAAGTTTGCTGAATTGACATTGTATTTTATTATTTAAGACTGCTACTGTCGCTGCAGTCGTGGATTCGACAAGAGGGCAGGTGCCATGGTCGCTTGTGAGCGTACAGTTGACTAAAGCACGGACTAAGTGTTTTTTTTAAATTTTTTGTCTGATTAATAAAAGTGTTTCCGACTAATCAAATTATCTGTTTTATTTGAGTAGCCACACAATTCTTCCGTATTCCTTGAATCTAATCTGTAACCGGTTAATTTATAGTCGTTGTGGATTGAAAGTTTAAACAGTTAAGGTGCGATATCAACTTCTTAAGAGCCAAAATGTAACCGGTTAATTTATGGTCTTTTGGCGACTTAAGTGCCGATAAAGGTATATCACCAGAAATATGCATATATGACAAAGGAAATATTTGTGTCCTTAACTTGTATGGTTTTTATTAACTTTATGTCCTCAAGTAGTTTTTTGATACCTAACGAAACCTGTGACCGCAATTGTTGTGTTATAATATTGTTCTGAAAAATTCATCCGCAACTAGTATGTATCCCATAATTTGTAGAAATCAGAATCATATATTGTCCAGTTTATGGATTTTTTGAGTAAATACGGCCGATGGGGATGTGTTTCAACATCCGAAACACCCCGTTGGCTACGTATAGGTAAGTATTACTTACAGTGCTAACTGCTATTAGACATTTTAGTTTCATGAAACGGTAGCGATATCATACGGTTTTGTTACACGAAATCTGCTGACCCTGTGCCCCTGTATGATTAATATCCATCAAGTTATATTTAGCAGTTCTATAACCAAGTCATAGTAAACGTTTAGGGATAGCAAATGTTCAATAACATTTCCGGATTATCCAAATGATATCCAGTCTTCGTCTGCCTCATTGTTTTGTAACGAATTTGTTAAGCATTTATATATGATAAGTAAAGAATAAGTAACTAGATAGGTAACTTGGTATGCCCATATACATTTTTAGAAAAGATTCCAGATAAAACAAAATTACGCATAACTGAAAAAGTGCATTATATAATTAATTAATATGTATCACAATAATTATATTCGATCAAACAGTGTTATCTTTATTATATTATTCAATGGAACTCAATAAAATCGCTTTTAAATAAATAAGTGCTATTGACATGAACATAAGTATGTGTTAATTAAAGTGTAAAATCATCATCATCCGATAGAAATTAGTGTTCTTCTTTAGTGGTTTTTGTGACAGTTGGTTTTTGACATTCATCAGTCGTTGACTATAATATAGTGTGTTTTTTTGAAAACAATTTTTATAAAAATGTTTAATTTTTTAAAATATTTTTTTAACATTTCGTTGATTGTTTTTGTTTTTGGCTTTGATATTTTTTTGCAAAGTGGTGAGTTTTTTGTTATTAATATAAAAGTGCACGTTTTTATGATAAAAACGATAGAAGAAGTAACGGTTTAATTAGTATCGATTAAATTTTATTACTTTTAATATTCTACTTCATAATATTATCACCTAATAATTTAAAACTGAAAGCTAATAAACAAAAAAAAAACATTATCGCCCGTTATGATTCGTAGTAGGTATAATAAGTAGGTACCTGCTAATACACAGTTACAAATTATCAAGTGGCTCGGTGAACATACACAAATCGACATGGTTTTTATCCAATAACCAATTTAACAATAATTACTAAACAGTAAACTTATTGCTCAATGAATAAAATATAAAATATAAATTATAAATAGTATATGATTTCATTTAGATACGACAAACCGCATTAATAATACATTTGTATTACAATAAATTTAAATAATATATAATAAAAAATGTATAAAAAAAAAATAATAGTATATTTAGATCCACTTTCCTATCTTTTTTTAAATTTTTTAAAATTTTATCTGGGGATATTTTTGGGGTTCTTTTATCGAGGTCTAAATTTCAGGAATTAATTTTTCGTGGTAACAATAGTACAACAAACCGCATTACAAAGCACAAACGCACTGAGTAAAAAAAATTGGAATACGTAGATCTTTTTTGCATGTATAAAATACGTACTTGTGCGATTGTCGCCATTTCGCTTCTTCTTATAATAATACACTAGAAGATATTATTATTTTTGTCTATTTCCACAAAACTTTTCGGGAAAATGATTTAACCAGTCGAGATTTTGGTTTCAACTAAATTCTAAAATGTATTTAAGTATTGTAAATTACTTAAGGGCCCTGTTCGAGTAGGTATCTTTATTGAGGATCAATATTTAGTCAATATGAAATTTCGTCACTGCCGCACATGGCATTTGTGTTAGTTAGTTATGATGACGAATGTGGTTGTAAACGGGTAACGAGCAATCCAAGCACGCGCCGGCCAAAAATAAAACACGCTTTACAGAAAAAAACACTCTCGCCTTGTAGAATAATCTGATTTGATTCATTTCTTTTTTATTAGAACGAAGACAATTTTCTTCATGGTGCATTGGAGTAATTGGATTATTGATTTCGTAGCTCAAAATAATACAAAAAAAAGCTTGTGAAAATTTGTCATATTCAAAGTAGTAGATAATTAATGTTTTTGAAATGGAATTTTAAATATAGGTACATGTCCAATGCGTATTGTAAGAAGTGTTTTTCTTTTAAAAAAAAAAATTTATCGAATTTGTATCACTTTTTGAGGTGAGAAAGTTTTTCCTGTAAGGCATGTTTTTGAGCAAAAAAAGAGGTCACGTGCGGGCTTCTTAATTTAAAATAGACTTTAAAACGATTTTTCACAATATTGTGGCGAGTTTCAAATACAATTTATCATACATTTTTAACCGATCAAATAACCATAAGTACTGAAATGTTTAAAAAAATGTTTGTGGAATAAATCTCTTAATCTTGTCATTTTTTTCAGACTCAATCGCTGTTTCTAACAGATTTGATGATAGTCATAAACACTTTAATGATATTGACTTTTATGATGAAAATTACGGACTTTACAATACATCGAAACATGTTTTTTACTGGCTATACACGAGGTTGAATTGATAGAAAATCTAATAATACGATTTTTTTCAATATTATTAAATATAATTTGTTAAGACTTTTTTTTTGCATTACATTTTAGAGATAATCCTGACGGTCAACTTTTAAACAGAAGTGAACCACACATGATTGAGTCGACAACGTACAATGCATCAAATCCAATTAAAGTATTAGTGCACGGTTGGCTTGGTACCACTACAGAAAAAGACAGTCTTTGTAGTTACAACGTCAAATGTAAGTATGTAATTTTTCTGAATTATTGTCTATTGATAGCTGTTGGAATCATGTAATTTCTGATTTTTGAATGTATAGATTCTAAATAAAATCGACACCAAAATATCGAAGGTTAGAATAATAATAAATTAAATTTCATAATATTATTAGATTAGGTCAATTTAGTTTTTATATTCAAATCATTATTATACAAATATAAGAATTTTTAGGTATAATATTCATTAATAGTTAAATGTATAGTATATATACATACCTACACATAATGTTTTGTTTTTATTCGTATAATGAACCGTTAATATGTCATTAATATTATCCTGTTTGCGGCAGTTGACGTTTTTAAAAAATAATTTAGTTCATAAAATATTTTACAGCGTATCTTAAGGTGGGAGAATATAATGTGATTTGTGTGGATTGGAAGCAGTATTCTACTGATTTATCATACTCAATTGCAAAATTACGTGCCAAACACATTGCCCACGATATAGCTAAAGTCCTGACCAGGATAACGTATGACCTGACACAAGGGGTTGAGACTTTGCATGTGATTGGACACAGTATGGGAGCCCACATTGCTGGATTTGTGGGAAAAAATTTGGTCGATGTGGTTCCTCGAATTACGGGTAAATACCTAAACTAACCTGTATATATAAATAACCTGTAATAACCTGTAAACGTCATATAGCAAAGTATACAAAGAAAGATTTTTTTTTAAAAATTATTACGCTAATACAAAGATGTTTGTTTTCCTTTTAAATGTATTTCAGGATTAGATCCTGCGAAGCCAAAGTACGAAAACAATGCCCCACAAGACAGACTCTATATTACTGATGCGCATTTTGTAGACATCATGCACACTAACAGTAACAGAAATGGGTTTAAAAAATCAATAGGTCATATCGATTTCTTCCCAAACGGAGGAAAATCACAACCCGACTGCGGATTTTCAGACAAATGTAATGTATTCAATATTAGGCGTCAATAACACACACAGACACACACATATATTTTAAAATAATTATGATGATATGGGTACCTAGCTATTAGTCATTTCGTATAATATATTTTATAAAACTAAATAATATTGAACAATAATATGCGTTTTAACTCATTCAATATTCTACATTTTTCTTAATCTTAAAAGGCTTAAGGGTATCTTAGTGATTTGTATTTTCACGCATTTAGACAAATAAGCTGGCAAAAACGAAACGTACTTATTGGATTCCAATTTTAATTTTTAAAAATAATTTGAATTCTTTAGCCTCTTTTTAATGTTTTGTAGGAAAAACTTTTTCACTTTTTGTCTCAATGGTCCTTCGTTTTGAGAAATTAAGTCAATTTTTTTGGGACCGTTCTACATAAGGTATCCAAAATGTTGAAGATGTATTCTACAAAACATAAAAATGTTGTTAACTAATTCGCCATAAATACCAACTAGATTGTCAACTAGTTATTACTCCAAATTTCTACCACAAATCATCCTATCAAAGTTGAATATAGAATACATTTTTACCATCCCAAAAGATGATTATGCAGATAAAAACATATATTATCGTAGCTATAACTATAAAACGTTTATCTGAAATTGCTCGTCTACTCAGCCCAGATCTAAAATGTATTCGAAAAGACAATTTTAAAACGAAAATAATTTCACAGTTGTTTGCGACAGTTCACATCGATATTACTTAAAAATGAAAACGAAATTTAATAATTTTGGTTATTGCTTCATAGACATTACGTCTGGCATTAAATGTTGTAAAATATCAACTTTTACCGACCATTTTGGGTAATGGTTTCAATCTTTCAAATCATACAAGAACAGATGAATTGATATCATTCTGCGATTTAATTCGTTTGTAGCTACGGGTTCGTGCAGCCATATCAAAGCCTATCATTACTACGCACACTCAATATGGGCCAAAGAAGATTATGTGGCTCGTCAATGTTCCAGTTGGGATGACTTTAAAGCGAACAAGTGTGATGACGGCAACAGCACTTTCATGGGCGAGCACGTGGACATAGAGTTCGTACAGTTTATTTGAAAGAATTTATCTTCATTACGTAATGAAGTTAAAATAAAAATCACTGATTTTTTTTAGGCAAACCGGAGATTATTATTTGAAAGCGCTCGTAGATGATCCATAGAGACCTGTGCTTGACTGCGACGAATAAATCGAGATATATTTGACTTATTGAAAAAAATCGCGTTGAATGATAGATTTTTACATTGTTGATTTGTGTAATTACTTTTTAAATACAGTGCACTTATGATTATTAGTTTTCATGTCTATAAGGTTTAATATATGATAACTTAAATTTATTTCTATTTTTTTCAATCAACAGTCGGGCTTACATTTATATTATTGTATTTGTCGTATACGTCGATCGTTTTTGACACTAATAAACACACACATTTAAAACAGAACACTTCATTACTTTTTATTTTACAGTGACCACATCAAGCGATCACTGTTGAAGAACCCTCTTTTGTCCACTCAGGATCTTATATATTATAGTGAAACGTGGTTTCTATGTTGCTACAACTTGTTTGAGTCTACCTATTAAAATTTGCCGACTAAGACTTAACACTAAATTTTGTTACGTAATATTATCTACATAAATGTTTTCTTAAAATAGTTAATAGTTTTAATATTAATAATACTTAATATACATTGCACCACTTCACAACATATATGTACCCTGACTTTGTGTATACTATAATATATAAATATATATTTAAAATTTAAAGTATTAGTGGCCTAATAAGTGGCTGTCTATCAGGAAAACTCCCAAATTCCTGGTGGAACAGTCCACTCCTAGGGTCCTAGCACTATTGCAGTAGGTATTATATCAGAGGTGGCCAACCCAAATGATCTCGCGGGCCACTTTGAAAATACATTACGATTCCGCGGGCCACATATATTTTTTTTTTTATTAAAATAGAAAAAAATTTCCAATTTGTATACAAATAATACAATAAGTAATTGTAATCATTTTTTTTGTAAATGTTTGATAAATCTTGAGGGCCGCAACATTTTCTAAGGCGGGCCGCGGGTTGGCCATCCCTGTATTATAAATAGAGATAGGAATGGGTTAAATGTTCAAGTGTAATTTTCAACATTTTCTTCGAGAAGTTATGTTTGCTTGCTGAAATTCAATCAATAAAAACTTTTAATAAATTTCAAAACAATTATCTGTTACATTGTCAGCATCTAAAAAACACCTCTTCTACGGTGAACATAAAATATAACGAACATTACAATATTATATAGTCCATGAGTATATAATATTATATTCAAAAAATAATAAATGACGCCTTTGTTCAGTTTCTCTGCGGGTTAACCAATTGAAAAATAATATACAATGAAAATGAACTGTACTTAATCTATCTCCATTCAAGAAGTCTCCATCCACTATTCAAGTTCAAGGCATTTCTTTTTGAGAGTATTTAGATTTTAGGTTATTCTTGTTAAATAGATATTTTTAATACCTTTAAAATCCCGTGAAAAAGTATATTTATAATTTGTATTAGTATTTATGTTGGTATTTTTTCCAAATTGTCAGTAGGTAATGAAAACGATAGCCAATCGGACTACCGTATATTGACGAAACTGGGCCTAGAGCGTCTACTCAGGCGTTTGTAAGAAAGTATAGCAGTAGTCACGGTCGGTGAAATCATAATATGTTACCATAAACAGGAAATGATGTAATTTTTCACCGATCACTCTAAAAGATATTTCACACTAAATAATATATATTTGTTTATCACTCGCGTGGTTACGATTTTTATAGACATAGAAATGTTTGTTTTTTTATCTGGAATTTTTATGTTCAAGTGTTAATATATAGGTATAATAGACGTATAGTATAATATGTAATTTGTTAGTAGTGCCTGTAATGTGTCGTCGTGAAAAGTATATATATATATAATATGTTATCGTTGTGTTGATATAAAGACTAACCAATGACGATCAACTGATAATATGTCATAATTAATTATCGGTGACTCGTGTTATAAGGTTGGAAATACAAAATAGATGCAATATAGCATCCGCCGGCCGCGTGCGGTGTCGCATATTATACAGCACATAATATTATCACACCATTTGACAATAATTATTGAGTGTAGGCAATATATAGGTACCTCTATTGTATATAAGTATTTTTCCTTTGTTATTGTATGTTAAATAGCGGTAGTGAAATTCAATTCAATTATAAACTGTTAAACTGCATCACGCCAATATTTTGTATACCTAGTCGAAATATTACAGTGTAAAGATGATAACGGCTTCAAAGTACTTCGCAAGCTGCAGCGAGATTATGCTGTTAGCCATATTTATTTTGAAATGTGGCATCGTGTGTCAAAGCGGTGAGTACTTTTCGTTTATATCGAGTTGACATTTATTCTTACACTCCTCGTTTGGAAACGTTACAGAGGTTTTCGTAGAAAAAAAACTCGAAATTTGAGTAGTACCTATAATATAGTTTATCGAGTCCCAGGTCTTTCCAGGTCTCGATCGTTATTTCAAAAAACGGCTGTGACTAGTTTTGGGACTTATCACCTATTTCGGACGAATGACAATTATTGTAGTTGTTGTGGTCGATGACCGTTCCTGTATCTTATTACGATTGATTTGTCCAATGCTTAGTCCACGTTCCTATATATTTTATGGTCTAAACCATAACCTTATTTAGCTGGTAACGTTGAATCCTTTTATAATATTACTATTATGGAAATAATGACGATAATAATATTAGCTAATGGTTTCGGTACACAAATATTGTTATCATTTTTTCCCCTTACAAGTAGACTTGTATTTTATTCGAGAAAATATTTCGTGCCTAACCTAGCTAAACTAGATAAGTACCTATTAGTTGTACAGTGGATCGATAATATTATATCATATCATCTTAAAGCAGTGCTCGAGTTGGTAAAATTATAAAGTGATGGGTCGACTATTGAGGTTTACTTACGACAAATCAGTACTTATCCCCGTGACTTTTTTTGACGTTCATAATTACACATTACGACAAAACAAAATGTAAAAACTGTACAGTAGTACACCAAACAAATTATAAAGACTACGTCTTAAATTTAATAATAAATTGTGAATTAAAATTATTGTAATATTCAGAAACAACCAAGATGATTGACCTAACATCAGAATTCTTCATACGTATATGAATATTATAAAACGATGTGTGATACATATTTATCAATATAAATACATTCAAGACATTTTAAACCATAGAAAATTGCCTGGTACGAATTATGTTAATTTTATGACGCCGACCGCCGTTCCTATTGAGACTAATGGAGTTTATCGCAGTTAGA
This sequence comes from Neotoxoptera formosana, assembly GCA_022818045.1. Lineage (NCBI taxonomy): Eukaryota > Metazoa > Arthropoda > Insecta > Hemiptera > Aphididae > Neotoxoptera > Neotoxoptera formosana. Next base: position 46,221,767 of record CM040632.1, on the reverse strand, counting down.
AGTATTAGTTGAACCTACTTTGTTTGTTTCATTATCTGTAGTCTGTATACATAATAATTATATAAATGATATACATATATAATATATATTATACAGAGTGTATCTTATGTACATGTGGCTTTTTAACGATAAAATGTAATTTACATACAATTTTTTATGACAATTTGAAATTTATTGAGAAGAAGTGTCGTTCTTGTTTGTGTTGTTTCCGTCTTACAAATGAATAATTCGGCAAATTAGTGTTCAGCAGTCCAATCGTATGTTGTTAGCTTTAAAATTAGACTAGTAGAGATCATTGACTAATAATAAAACTTAAAAGTATGAACATTATTTTGTTCTTTGGTTAATTTTTTAAAAATATTTTAATTTTCAAGCTAGTTATAAATATAAATATTAACATAATCGCTTAGAAATTAAAAAAAAAAACCATAAAAACTAATGAGAAAACACCGATAATGTTTTTATCTATTAGTTTAATATCAGGTAAATTCATTTTAATATTTAAGCGAAGAACACAAAATTACATCTGTTGAAAATGAATGTTGGTTTATGCTGCGTTATTAAGACAGAGACAACACCATATGTGTGTTCGACATTCTCTTCATAAACAAACAGCACTATTGTACTAAGTACTAACAATAACAAATTCAACTTTATTTTAATTACATTTTTAACGCAGGTAACTATTTTTTTAAATGTTGGCAGTCATTTTTGTTTAATGGGTTCTAGTAGTGCTTAATTATTTTTAAATGTTTATGGTCGAATCATCAATTTTTGTTCACAACTTTATTCACTGCGGCCTTTTAAAGGTCAATTCATTAATAGCTTCAGTAATTGTAAAAATATTGAAATAAATAAGTACTTATTTGTGTAGTTATCAATCCTAAAAATTAATTAAATGTTTATTTTTTGTGATTCGTTGGATTTTCTGTTCAAGTTTAAAAAAAAATTTGAAAGATGACTAAAAAAAAAAAATATATTTAGAGAATAAATTAAATTTATTTCAATTATTTTGATTAAAACTATTCACGAATTAACTAAACATAAGAGGATCTATAGGATCTATAGGATCATAGTTAATAAATTAGTAAACAAGAATTGATGATTCAACCATCAAATGTTTAAAACAAATAAGCTCTTTCTACTATAGAATCACTTAAAAAGACGTGTGTAACGGCATAAAATACACTCTGTATATTATAATATGATGCATTATGAATTATGATCAAAATTTAATCAACGTACGTAACTATTTATTTGTCGAGTACCTCTATCGCAGTATAATCGTTAATTCTTTTAAATTTTAATTACAACAAAACTAAAAAAATCATTAGTCATGCAAGTTTTTAAATAACCCAGAGAGTCAAACAAAACAAGTTGCTATGCTTGTACTATGATTGTTCGTGATTATTTGTTCACGTTCCTTTATGTTCTCTTACTAAAAGATGAAGCGACCGATTTTTAATATTTTATGTAATCGTTCAAAATACATAAGATATTTACATTAATTTAAAATTAAGAAAAAAAAGTTTATGCATAGATTAATTAGCTGACCAATAGACGGACGGACGGTAGTCGTACTCATTAATTCATATGTTGGAAAAGTTACTAACTCAGTGACTCTTAATGAAAGAAGCTTCAGATTCGATGATTAGTTAACAATACGGTTGCATGGCTTAAATAAATCTCAGGTCATGCAAGGTCACGGTCTCGCAAATCCGATATTACGATCATGTAGTCAATTCTGAGGGGAGGGCTTTAGCGTTCCTCGAAACTGTTAACTTAGAACAACACAGGAGGTTAGGTACACCCTCCCGGCGGTGGTAAACTCTTCTGTATCTTCAATCTTCATTATGCTTACCTGAAAGAAATATGATGTAAACTCTCACTAATTGTTTTCAATTGTATTGCTATACTGTGATTGTAATATTATTATCGTTATAAATAATTAATATAAAATGATTCAACTACCGTTAACCTAAATATTGAGTTTTTTATATACTTATATTCAGTGCCGCAACTACAAAATAGGAGGCTTGTGTGCGGTAATTATACTCCTTCCTAGGATTTATTTCTGTTGTACGTCTTTCAATTCATTTATAAGTATCAATTTTTTTAGGTTTTAAAACACGTTTCACATCAGTTTGTGTATGATATATATATATATTTATATATACAAGTCCGGATTAAGATAATTTTTGGGCCGGGGCCAAACAATTTTAAGGGCTCATAACCGTAATCAAAATTTTAGTGACCCACAAATAAAAATATCTCGGAAAAAAAAAATTATATTTATGAATTTATTTCTTACTTTTTTAAAATACAAAAATAAAAATGTTATTTGTACCTATATATAATTTTATTTTTATTTTTGGGAAGCAAACTCATTAATTATATCGTCAGTATTAATTACCTCCAAAACATCAGTCTCCTGTACACAAAATCATAAAACTATTAAATTTTCTTGAGAACTGGTTGTTCTATACCTACTTGTTTTTTATATAAGCTAATTTGGAGAATGCTCTTTTAGCCCAACAATTTGCAATAGCCAATAGGTATGTTATAGCTTATAGGAAACTTTAATGTATTATAATTATGATATACCTAAGTATTAAGTTTAAATCATTGCAAATATTTGTATTTAATCTTATATAATATATATTATCAGTGGCGCCGAGTCCTATGAACAGGTCAGGCCACGGACTGACCACATTTTTAAAAGGTGGCCGGCGATCAGAGGGGAGCTGGACGTCTTTGAAATATTTTAATCAACATAATAAACTATACTTGGTTACTTGATGAAAATAAGAAATACATGTATTAATACTTATTTATTTAGGTACCTAGTTCGTAGTTCAGAGACTTCTCTATCTCATTGGGGGGGGGGGAGGTACGCAGGGGGGAGTAGGCTTGGGGCCGCTGTATTTTCATTTGGCCTGAGTACATTTTTAGAAGTTCGGCGACACTGTATATTATAGACCTGCAATGTACATGTTTCTTTTGATTTAGAAACTATATACTATTATTACTATATCCAAATATTTCTGATTTAATGAAAAAAAAATGTACTATTCACCAGGGGCCTACATTGTTTAATATCCGTTGTGGTCCCGAGTCCATGCCCCCCCCCCCCCCCTGCCCCCCCTTAATCCGGGCTTGTATATATATATATATCAAACTAAATACCTATAACTGTTGTATATTATATACTTCACTACACGTAGTAAATTTATTTAAGTAGTTAAGTTAGGTATGTAACATTAGAATAGACTTTTTTTGCCGACGGAGAATACGTCGGACACGGATTAAAAATGTTGTATATTTTATTATGTATTCTTTAATTTAAAAATATCAAATAATTTATAATAAAAATTAAACTTCAAATATTATTATGAACGAGTATATAATGTGTGTTACAAATTATATTGTGTATTTGTGTTATCAAAAAATCAATAAAAAAAATGAAAAAAAGTTTGTCCCGGTTTTTGTCAAATAAAATATGGTAACCCTAGGTATGTCGTATACCTACTCAAATACTTAATAAACTCATTGTTAAATAAATATTAAATTGCTCTAAAATATTATAAAAACCTTACCTGAATTTTAAAAATTTTTCTTTTTATTATAAAATACTTTTTTTTTCTTAACAAAATTATACATACATTTTAAATATCTTTAACTTTTTATAAAATATGAAATACAAAATAAAGGTTTTAATTGAATTGTACATAGGTACATTTTATTTATCTATAACTTTTTATAAAATAAAAAATACAAAACACAAGTTTTAATGTAAAAAATTCATTTTTTTGGCTTTTGCGTTTGCAAAAATATTTATTATATTGTCTACATTTATTTCAGCAGTTTGGAACCTTTCAATGTTTAATAGAGCCAAGCTTGATAATCTATCCTGTGACATGGTGTTACGAAGATAATTTTTAATTAGTTTTAGTTTTGAAAACGACCTTTCAGCTGAAGCAGAAGTGATTGGAATAGTAATAAATATCATTGTAGCTGTAAATACATCAGGGAAAATAGATGATAAATTTTCATTCAGAATATTAATGATAGATGTTTTATAGTCATAGTGGTTGTCGTATCAGTGACGCTTCAATATTATTCTTGGTATAACAGACAACCGTCGTGCGTCGTCGTTATTGGCCAGTAGTTTTTCTTTTGACAAGACGAAAAACAACAACGCATCGACAGGATAAAAATAGATCTTATGGACAAATTCGGGATTCCTAATATAGTACAATAATCAGACATGATTCTACCAGTTACCATCCTATTTTAACACACATAATATCTAATATTACTATATTATGTCATGTTTCAACTTAAAAAAAAAGCAATTTTTACTAAGAGTATAATTGTGTATTTGTAAAGTGTAGTTTGTTTCAGGCTGGGACTAGGGGGCCCCCAAATATATGCAAGCCTGGGGCCCGTGTGCGCCGCACACTCTGCACACCCGGTTTTTGCGGCACTGCTTATATTGTATACTCATACTTACATGCATATACTCACATGGGTTGTGTCTACGAAAAAAGTACAAAATATGTTTATGCAGTTTTAAATTGAAATAATACAATAAGCATTTTATTTTAGTTATTATAGAAATTATCAAAAATAGTAATCAAATATTTGTATGCAATAACATTAAAATGTTTATACATTTTTAGAATCGGCCCACGTCGTCGTTGATCAGTTGGTCAAACACCAAGATCCAACAAGAAATATAAGAGACACATATTTCTTTTACGACAAATTTAAGATCTACAACATGTCAAATCAAGTGTTTTATTGGCTTTATACTAGGTAGGTAAAGTTTCGTATGAGTCAAAGAACGCGTTTTGTTTGATATTTTTAAAAACGTACCAAATCAATATTCGTGCATGTGTCACTTAACACGTTTGACATGTTTAATAACTTTCAGAGAAAATTCCAAAGGTCGGCTTTTAAACGTGAGTGATCCAAACATGATAAAATCGACAAACTTCAATGCCGAAAATCCAACGAAAGTTCTCGTACACGATTGGTTCGGTAGTCTCTACGAAAAAGAATGCTTTTGCTCACACATAGTGAACGGTTTGTGATTACCTACTTCACTCGTAGGTACCCACTATAGAGAACTATTATTAAAATTTAATTTCTTAACAGATAAATACAGTGATTTACTATAATCTATTATACTCTGAAATCGAAACATTTATGTTTCATACTATATTACTATAGACGACTAATTTATTGACATCTACCTACCTATCTAAACATGTCCATTAATAAATATATTTTGTTCACAGCTTACTTACGCTTGGGATGGGTCAACGTGATTTGCGTGGATTGGATGAAGTTCTCTTTTGAGACAATGTACGCATCGGCAAAAATAAACGCTAAATACATCGGTTACGATATAGCTAAAGTTTTGAAAATTTTAACGAACAACATGAGGGAGGGGTCTGAAAATATCCACTTGATCGGTCACGGTTTGGGAGCCCATATCGTCGGATTCACTGGGAAAGAGTTAAATGGTCAAATTCCTCGGATAACTGGTATCTGCCTAATGATAGTTTTATTATTTTTTTTAAAAGGTCGTAAACGTTTAAGCTATAAATAATAATAATAATAATAAATTCGAATAAAGCCTATTCAGCTCCCATTTTACAAAAAGGTCGATTTTCAAATGACTCCCGTTGTACAAATAATACGCAAATTCTCAAACGGCTTCCGTTTTTGACATCAAAAATTTCTTTCAACATCATACAAACTTAGGACTGTTACAAAAGAGATGTGATTAAAAATGTGTCGGTGTTTTTTTAAATTGTATAACATACATTGTAAATTATAAAAATTGGTGGTCTATAAAAAAATCATCTGCATTATAAATCAAGAATAGAATTAGAATTTTTGTTCTCAAATATCGGAGCGGCTCGGGAATTTAAGTATTCGTGAAACCTTTTTCGACGGGATCCGTTTGGGGTTTCCCCGACGTAATAGTAGTCAATAACGGGCTAGTTTATTGGATTTTAAAAGCAAATTATTTGCTGTTCTCGGAAAATAGTTTTTACATTATTATTTCAATATAAGAATAGTATATTGTGTTCGAGTTTGTTTTTATGAATACGGCCGACATGATTTATATTTTTATACCAAACGTACCATTATATTATATTAATTGCGCTAATAAAATAACATCAGCAATTTGTTTTACATCATTCGTAAAAATGTATAAATCATCTAGAAAAGGGTTGCTCGACCTTTGGGCATACGTGACCCAAGACTTTTGCTGTAACCTTTTTTTTTTTAATAAAATACATTTGACGGAAATTCATTTTTTATGACTAACATTGGGTCGAGATACAAAGATTGAGAAACGCTGGTTTAGGTGTTTCTAGTTAGTTTATCATCGTGCAACAGCTAACACTTTTTCTCGATTTTGTTTCGTTATTAAGCTAATACAGAAAAATATTGCTGCTCTATATGTTTAAGGATTAGATCCTGCGATGCCACTATACGAAAATACTGATCCTAAATGCATGATCAATAAAAATGACGCGATCTTTGTAGACATTATACATACAAACGGAAATAGTCTTGGGTTGGTTAAGCCGCTAGGTCATATCGATTTTTACCCGGACGAAGGAAAAGCACAACTAAACTGCAGAATACCAGATAAAGGTAAGTACGTTATTCGTTGCTTTTTATGTAAAAAACCTAGAATTTCAGTAAGACAAGAATAGTTTATTGTAATAATTTTAAAATAAACAATAACTAGATAATTATTTTCGATAATGCACCTAAATAATAAAGTATAAACTATACAAAACATATTATATTCGATTTGGTCGCATAGGTAATAGCGAAATAATAATATTCTTAACTTTTCAAACGTTCTGAGTATATTAATTTTATTTATACTCTTTTATTACTATAGGTTTCAGTTATTCGTCTGTTTAAAAAAAATAATCATGATAATGATTATATTTATTACATAGAAAATATTATTGGTTAATAATAATCATAGAGGACAGATCTGCAGTCAATTAAGATTAGTTAAATTTTACTGTTACGATTTTGGTATAATCGAATAAAGACTGCCGCGGATCGAGGAGCTTTTAATTTGTTTAGTTCTAAAATGTCGTTTTTTCTCAGATATCGTTACAGAAAATATCGTACTTACCTCTGTTATTGCAGTTTTATAATTATTTATCGATATGGTTGTCGTAAAAATGCAAGGCTGGGCATTAACGAGTTAATAAGTTACAAGTTAAGTTAAAAGTTAAGTTAATTTTAACTTATTAACTTAACTTACTAGTTCACAGTTTTAAATAACTTAACTTTAACTTAACTCGTTTGTATCTACGTTAACTTAAAATTAGCTTATATTATTTGAATATTCCCAATGTAGGTAATTAGTTTTGAATTTTCAGAAAATTTTCAGAAAAATAATATTTATATAATTTATAAGTTCATAGAATATAGAAAATATTATTAGGAAAAAAAGGTGTATTTACAAAGAACTTTGTATGTATTTTTATTAATTAAAACTAAAATGTCGTTAGTTTTAATTTTTATATATAGGTCATATAATATGGGTTGCATACATAATAATTAATATTATTTTTTTCGGTTTATTAACTTAATTTATTAATTGAAGTTAAGTTAATAATATTTGTTAACTTAGTTTAAACTTAATTGATGTTTTAAAATTGTCTATTAACTTAACTTTTAATTTAATTGAAAAAAAAATACTTAACTTAACTTAACTGAGTTAAAAAGTATCATTAACTTGCCCAGCCTTGTAAAAATGTATAAAGCGGTGTCAAACCCGCAAATCAGTATACCTAGTCAGAGTAAAAAAAAATGCAACTGTTATCGTTATACGATCGAACAATTTTAATCGCAAAAAGGTTTTTGTATAGTACGTACTGTCTGCAGAGTATATTTTAGTTTGCATTAATATTAATTAATATTAAATAGACGATCTAAACCGCGTGTAATATTGTAACGTAACAAAATATGAGATACGCCGCGTCGACTGTACAACACCCGTAGGCCGCACCACCACCCGCACGCCGCACCACCTCTGTCCGCGATCACATATATTGCTATCACTTATAAGTTATAATAGATTAATATCGTACGTTGTTCCCACCACCTTTCTCGGCGACGGCGACCGGCTAACGTCGGCCTGTGTTTGTTCTCTCGCGTTTTTCTTTTTTCTTTCTTCTCTGGCTGGCTGCCAAGCAGTACTCAAGTCCGCGGTCCATTTTTTCTGTCCACGATATATATACATCACCACTATGGAGTAACGACACATAGAAATCCTCCCTGGCGATGTCCGCAGAAAGGCAGGTAGTACCACCAAAAGGATGATCAGACATCGACGGGTGTCTGGTCCCTTTAGTGTATATTATGGGTGCGTATTTTTAAACTATATATTTCTGGCTGGTGAACGTAACGTATATTATATATTATTATTACTATTATTATTATTTTGATGTTTCCATATTATTATTCATATATTATTCACGGTGCATATTATCGGTGGTATATATTTATATTGTATATGGCCATGTGGACCGGTAACCGTCCAGTGGAGCCGTTGAAGTCCCGGCATGGCTCATTATCATTATAATGGTTCCGTGTTTATTATTATTTCTTATACTATAAGTATTTTGGTTGCCTCGTCGTTGTTGGCTCGCTGTATACATTATTATTTATTTCATTCTGTCCGAGTTTTACGCCCTTTGAGCTTTCTCGGCACCAACTTAAGACAATATATATATATTTTCATACCTAACTTGAGTTGTACTTTATTATTATTATTATTACCCTCGTTATTATTTCATCCTTAGTTACACATTATTCTAATTAATAATCAAATCCACGATGCTCCGGCCCATCAAGGTCTCGGCTCGTGGTTGGCGGCCTTGCTCCAAAGCTTAGTCGGCCACGGGGGCATTTCGACTAAGTTTTATTTTTTTGATTTTCGTTATTTTGAAATCGATCAAATTCGAAATGTCACAGATGGCGACCTTGCCAGGATATTCGATAAGCGTACAACGAGTCTTAGAATACAATTTTCCATTATGTAATAGTAATAAAATTTCCACATTTACCATATACAAATTTTCAATATATTTATATCGTTTTATATACGATTCTAGTTTTTGTCACGTAGTTAATAACGACGAGGTCATGATATATATATATGAAAGATTACGGTGACGCTTTCGGGCGACGACCGTGCTCGGTGCAAAGTCGAAGTTCTCACGCCTAGCCACGGCACTGCCGCGTCGTGCAATGAAAATTATAATTAAGGTATAATTAATTATCATGGTAAAGACGGTTAGATATCAGTATATTATAATATTCCCCGTTATGCAATATGCCGTTAATATTAGTAAGTATACTACAGATATGATATTGTTGTTTTGTTTACGCGGTGGTTAATTAGTACATACACTAGTATGTCAGTTATTTATTTATTTATTATTATTATTTTTCTCCACTTGCTCGTCACACACTTACGTGCCGGTGATACTATTGTACCATTTATCTTGCCCGAACGAAATACTGCCTGTGTTTTTTTTCAGAAATTTATTCCACCCAATCATCTGGTGTACGGCCAAATTTCAATCGTTCCACCTTGACAGCTGTGATTGCGTCGCAGAGTTGGTGTGAACGCGTTGCTGCCGTCCGGTGTATACGGGTGTTGCGGAATTGGTGCTGGAGTATGATTTCGTCATTGCGGTGGTGTTTTACGTATTATTTAGTATATCTTAAGTAAATTGATAACATGTACATGGATGTTTGAGATGCCTGTATTATAATAATTGCCCAACCGTAGACCATTTTGTATGTCGCAGCATGCAATTGGTCGACAATCGTTACGTTTATAATTTCGTTTATTATTTAATCTTGTCACTATTTTATTTGTCATCACTATCGTCGCAGCGACGTGAATGAACGTTTTTTTTAATTTTTTGTGAATTTTACTGATACCTTGGCCCGCACTCAAACATTTATAATTATTGTAGGTTCCAATATGTATATACCCCGCAACACTAGTCACGCGCGGCGCATTTCAATTGTTATTCAGGTGGTTTCTCAGTCGGACTCGGTGTGGTAAAGCGAGTGAGGAGGATACCATACTTTTCTGTTACCAAAGTGCAATGAATTTTAGTATTGTTGTTGCAAGTTATTTTGTTCGTAATGAATACCTCGTTACAACGAGGGTTGTTCAACCAGTTGGTGTTTTTCGCACAGCTGTTAATTTGATTTATTTAATTTTTTATATTTGTGAATTATTCATCATAATGATTCCTGTTTCTATTTTTTATTGGCTAGCCAGTCATCATTCGTATACACATACCTATTTATATTGAAATACCACCATATTGTCTTTTCTGCTCTGACTGTATTGTCGGGGAGATTTCGTTCTCTAATTTTATTATAATCTTTTGTTTTGAATTTTGAAGTGTCCAACTTGATACCCGATATAAATTTTCTCAGTCGCTGTCGAATTTTGAATTCTATTTTGTTGTGATTTTTATAATTTTTTTTATTGATTTTATTTTATTTATTCCCTTGTGATTTAGTCAAGTGCAATTTCACAGTTTCCATATCGTACCTTTGATTGATTTTGAATCCTATTTTGTTGTGATTTTTATAATTTTTTTATTGATTTTATTTTATTTATTCCCTTGTGATTTATTCAATTGCAATTTCACCGTTTCCATATAGCATCTATGATTGATTTGAATTTTGAATTGTGGAAGTAGTATTAGTATAGTTATTTTTTATGGTTTTTAAACAGTTCAATATATTTCTGCGTTGTTGAAGGACTTTGTTGATCTTTTCTATCGTTCAGTATATGGCCTCTAGTGCTGGGCAACGAAAAACCAATCCTCCGGAGAGGCTCATCGATCAAGTACTGCAAGGCGGTCTGCACAAGAATCTACCAACCATGCCAAACGGAGAAAACGGAGATTCCTTTGTGGAGACACCCAAGGAAGCCACTTTGGCAGATGTAATGGTCATGATGAAACAATACCAAGAGGAAGCCCGGAAGTCACAAAACGTACGTTTCGATCGTCTTGATGACCAATTCAAATCCATCCAGAATAACTTGAGTCAACATGATGGACGGATATCCAAGGTGGAGAAGAACGTATCGACTTTATATAAAAATCAGTTAGAACATCAATCCACAGTCAAGACGTGCCAAGAAAAATTATCATCAGTGTCCACGGAAGTGGAGACCCTTAAAGAAGCTGTAAAACTGCTTCAAGTCCATGCTACTACATCGTTCAATCCCGGACTATCATCCACCTCAATACCGGCGACGACGTTACCCTCTACCTTGGTGCCCCCTTCAACGAACATGCCGTCCAACATAATACCAGGAGTCACTGTATACGATAGTATTCGACCATCGTTTTTAAGTTCCACCGAACGCATGAATGACGTCGTTTTCGAGTTCTCGGGGGTAATTAAAGATGTCCACCCCGAAAGGTTCCTTAACGAATTGACTAATTATTTTGAAAATTCATATTTTACTGATGTTCAGAAGTTGAACGCGGTCCAACGCAGGTTGAAGAACGATGCGTATATGTGGTATGACTCGTTGATTCCTAGCCCTCGATCCTATGAAGAATTTGTTAGATGTTTCCGACAACAGTTTTGGTCTATTGATATTCAGAGACGTGTATACGAGGATGTTTTCCGGCCATACCAATACCGTTCACCCACTGGTCTTGCAACTCATGCGATCATGTGGATAACGAAAGCGAAATATTTGGATCCACCGATACATCAATTAAGTTTAGTGAGCACCATTATCCAACATTTCCCCTCTACTTTAGCCATTGCAGTACGAGGACGAGGACCTAAGACTACCAGTGAACTTATTTCGGTGCTCACAGAATTTGAGCACACGGTATCCTTTTGGGACCAACCACAGCCCGAACAATACCAGAACAATATACAGCATCACATCAATCCACGTCCGAATAACCAACAATATTACAACCAGCCCCGAGGAAATGGCAATTCACAGTCTAACCGTGGCCGGTACCACAATAGTAACCGACGATTTGAGGACTCACGGAATAACCACCAACGTCAACCTCCACCCTCTCCTCAACAACCTCGCGTAAACCAACTGGATGCGTCGGAAAACGACAACGGGTCTCTCCAGTGATGACACCTCCTGTTGTTGACCCCACTACGTCGTGTCATATTTCTGAAGCTGATGTTCCAGTTATTTCCTCCTTGATACAAGACCCCGTCTCATCGACCGTAATTCATCTGAAATCAAATCAACCTTCAAGCAAATTTTCAGATCGTCCTGAGCTGGAGATCAAAGTGTATACACGCAATTTTTTCGCGTTGCTTGATACTGGTGCTTCTGTATCGGCTATAGCGGAGAATACCTTCAATGAGCTCCAAAATAATTTGCCCGATGGTCAATCATTGAACATACTTCCGGTTAATGGAGTAACAGTGTCTACAGCGTTGCGTTCCAAGAGTAAGAAAGTAACATCCCAAGTTTTATTACCATTTTCTGTAGCTAACTTTGACGCTGACTGTATATTTCTGGTGATTCCGAATTTATCCACGCCGTTTATTTTGGGCGATGACTGGTTGTCCAAGCATAAAGTAATTTTAGACTACCAAACTAATATTCTCAAATTCCCATGTTGGAGTTTCCAGTGTCTATTCCGAAATCCTTCAGAAACTAATAATTCAGCAGTGATGTCTTCTCTGTCTATTGCTGAAACTTATGAACCGGTATACCGTTCAAACTTTGATCAACATATTTTCGCTACAGAGTCTGTCATTAATCATATATGTCCAACTAACTCAGGGACTGCTATTATCAACACCATATCTACTTCAACAGATCATCTTGAACCATTTGAGAACATACAACAGCGTGTACAAGGTATCACATCACTGTCGCTTCCTGACAAGTCTCAACTCCTTAATTTATTATCTGAATTTCACTGCATATTTAGTAATCGCCCAGGATGCAACAGGCTATATACCTGTCGTTTTAATGTTGTTCGCGACGAGCCATTTAAGATCCGCCCATATCCAATTCCATTTGCTCAAAGGCCGGCAGTAGAACAGGAACTTAACCGTATGCTTGAGTGGGGGGTGATTGAACGAAGTTCGTCACCATATGCTAGTCCCATAATATGTGTGAAAAAATCTGATGGATCCGTTCGATTGTGTCTGGATGCCCGCCGAATCAATAAAATCATAGTACCAACACGTGACGCGTCTCCCCCACTTGATGAACTACTCGCTCGTTTTCACGGCAAGCGTTTTTTTTTCTAGTCTCGATTTTTCATCGGGTTACTGGCAAATACCTTTGCACCCATCGGTCCGTAAATACGTATCTTTTGTATACGATGGACGAACATATTCTTTTACTAGATTACCTTTCGGTTTAAATATATCCAACACTGCTTTCGGACAAGGATTGGAAGCCGCGCTAAGATCATCATCAGCACCAACCTACCATCAGGAAGAGAATGTTCACGTCTACGTTGATGATATGTTGGTGACAAACACCACGTATGAGGCACATCTTTTATTGTTAAGGAATCTTTTCGAAAAAATACGTCAATCTGGCATGACTCTCAAGTTTTCAAAGTGTGAGTTTATTTGTCAGGAGATAAACTTTTTGGGTCATATTGTCACACCCTCCCACATTCGTATGAATCCTGCTAAACTGGAGGCCGTAACTGCTTTCCCTTATCCTCGAAATAAAAAGGAGTTGCAGTCGTTTATTGGGTTCTGTAATTTTTATCGTAAATTTTCTGATCATCATGCTTCACTTATATCTCCGTTAATTGATTTATTGAAAAATAAGTCATGGTCGTTTAGTGCTGAAAATCGGGAACAGTTCGATCAGGTCAAGGCCACGTTGGGTAATCATGTACTAGTCCACCCTAATTTCGCCCAACCTTTTTGCCTCCAAACTGACGCTTCAAAAATAGGACTTGGCGTTGAACTATATCAGGTTGAGAATGGTGAACGTCGAACGATAGCGTTTGCAAGTCGTGTATTGAACGTCGCCGAACGGAACTATTCAGTTACTGAACTTGAACTTTTATCCATCGTTTTTGCTTGTCAAAAGTTTCGAGTATTCCTTCTGGGACATAAAATAACAGTTTTCACTGACCATCAAGCCCTGACATTTTTATACCGCTGTCGTCTTCGTAATGCACGGCTTACCCGATGGACCTTGTTACTGCAAGAGTATGATCTTCATATTGAGCACTGTCCGGGTAAGGATAACATCATAGATATTTTGTCTCGGAATCCAGTAGGTCGAAATGAAGTCCCACTCGAGGTGATGCCCTCCATTTTCCGTTTAAAAGTTGATGTTCCACCGAAATTCCCAAAAGAATTGATTGACAGGTTCAAAACTTTGAGACGAGATCAATTCGCTGATTCTCGTTTATCTAGTATATTTATGGATCTTGAATCACCATTAGGCACCTGTCACAAATTTTATAAAATTCATAACGGTGTATTATTTTTCCGGCGATATCCTTCTAGCGAACAATGGCTTGTTTGTATCCCTTCGGTTCATGAGTTATCGGTAGTCGTTTCTGTACACGAGTTTTATGGACATGTTGGTGCCAGGAAATGTGCTACGGTACTTAAAGAAGTGTGCCATTTTCCAAATTTGCACCGTCGGATTCGTTTAATTTTAGCGCGCTGTGATTTATGTCAACGTACTAAATGTCGCACGATTCGGTCTGAAGGATTAATGCAAAGTTCTTTATCTTTAAATCCACTCGATCGAGTATTTGTTGATATTTATGGTCCTCTTCCCTCTGGTTGGAATGGTGTATCGTATATTTTTGTAGTCCTGGATAATTTCTCAAGGTTCGTCAAACTATATCCATTGAAACGAGCTACTGCCGTTGCTACGACGAATCGTATGATCGATCATTATATTGCTACTTATGGGAAACCAAAATTAATTGTCTCCGATCATGGCGCTCAATTTAATAGTAAATCATGGCAGAATCGGTTGTCCAATTTAAGTATTCCCCCTACGTTCACTTCTGTTTATCATCCACAGTCGAACCCAGCGGAACGAGTGATGCGTGAACTTGGGAGACTTTTCCGGTCTTACTGTTCTGAACACCATAGCGATTGGCCTACTTACGTGCCCTATATCGAATGGGTGCTAAATCACACTGTACATGAGGCCACCGGGTCTACTCCCTCTGAATTGTTTTTACAACAGCCTCGTGGAAATCCACTGTCTGATCTTGTAGATTTCCCTGCTGGGACAAAGTTTAAACCAGAGCAGCGATTGGTCATGGCGCGTGAAATCCAACAGTCTAAAGCCGAAAGCCGACAACGTCGTCATGCGGAAAAAGGGAACCCTGTGCAGTATGCAATAGGTGACCATGTTTTAATTCGAACTCACCGATTAAGCTCGTCGGTTGACAAATGTATTCACAAATTTTTTATGCTCTATGAAGGTCCATATGTTGTAAAAGAGGTCAAACACAAAAATGCATATGTCGTCAGTGATCCATCTACAGACCGAGTGCGAGGGTGTTTTAATGTGATTATGTTAAGGCCATATCTTCATCATTTATAGGTTTGTTGATTTTGTTCAATCGTTAGTGTTCTTCAACAGACTTCACCCAAACCTGCGTGTTTGTCCATAGTCTGTTTGGGGGGTTTCTGTAACGTAACAAAATATGAGATACGCCGCGTCGACTGTACAACACCCGTAGGCCGCACCACCACCCGCACGCCGCACCACCTCTGTCCGCGATCACATATATTGCTATCACTTATAAGTTATAATAGATTAATATCGTACGTTGTTCCCACCACCTTTCTCGGCGACGGCGACCGGCTAACGCCGGCCTGTGTTTGTTCTCTCGCGTTTTTCTTTTTTCTTTCTTCTCTGGCTGGCTGCCAAGCAGTACTCAAGTCCGCGGTCCATTTTTTCTGTCCACGATATATATACATCACCACTATGGAGTAACGACACATAGAAATCCTCCCTGGCGATGTCCGCAGAAAGGCAGGTAGTACCACCAAAAGGATGATCAGACATCGACGGGTGTCTGGTCCCTTTAGTATATATTATGGGTGCGTATTTTTAAACTATATATTTCTGGCTGGTGAACGTAACGTATATTATATATTATTATTACTATTATTATTATTTTGATGTTTCCATATTATTATTCATATATTATTCACGGTGCATATTATCGGTGGTATATATTTATATTGTATATGGCCATGTGGACCGGTAACCGTCCAGTGGAGCCGTTGAAGTCCCGGCATGGCTCATTATCATTATAATGGTTCCGTGTTTATTATTATTTCTTATACTATAAGTATTTTGGTTGCCTCGTCGTTGTTGGCTCGCTGTATACATTATTATTTATTTCATTCTGTCCGAGTTTTACGCCCTTTGAGCTTTCTCGGCACCAACTTAAGACAATATATATATATTTTCATACCTAACTTGAGTTGTACTTTATTATTATTATTATTACCCTCGTTATTATTTCATCCTTAGTTACACATTATTCTAATTAATAATCAAATCCACGATGCTCCGGCCCATCAAGGTCTCGGCTCGTGGTTGGCGGCCTTGCTCCAAAGCTTAGTCGGCCACGGGGGCATTTCGACTAAGTTTTATTTTTTTGATTTTCGTTATTTTGAAATCGATCAAATTCGAAATGTCACAATATAGTTAATTTATTGAGATGGTTTCCATAGTTACTGGCGGTATGTGCAGTCACGCCAAAGCTTTCGAATATTTCGCCCAATCCATTTTGAATAGAGAAGGATACAAAGCGCTCCAATGTGCCAGTTGGATCGAGTACGAAGCGGGCGAGTGCAAGGAATTCGCCAACAGTACATACATGGGCGAACACGTGGACAAAAAGTAAGTAACTTTTTCGATTTTCCAAATAAGTATTATCCGTTATACGTATATTGTCGTAGAGGTGCCAGTGGTTTTCAACTACATAGGTAGTGGTGGTGACTAGTTACTAATATACTAAATATTATAATTCACTAGTAACCAGTGGTAGTAGCGCCGAACCCTATTTTCAAGTCGACATCTTTTGAACATTTAGAATGGAGCCGTTTCATATTTTTTTCATGTGGCAAAACCCCATTGGGGCCAACATTTAGATGTAGTGGTTTTTTTTAAAATATTTTTTTCCCGACTTAATTTTTAGGACTTCGGCGTCACTGGGTAGTTGGTTGCGATGTACATACCTATCCTTATATAGGTATTCCAGCAGAGGCAAAACAGTCGATTTCCGACGATTTAAAGGTCGATCACCTATTGCTAAAAAGTACTATATTATATTTTAGTAGACACAGTTACATGGTAACATATATCGGATTGACATGTTTGTGGGAAATGTCATTTTCTCAAATGAAAGTTGTAACAGCTGAATACCAAGCTACACTTTTTGATGATCAATTAGAGCAGCGTATTTGATTAATTAAATTAATTAATTTTCATAGACAATATAGCAAAACGAAGTAATTTAAAAAACAATTTTTGATAAAAATGTTTATATTTATTCATTGGATAATGTTATGATAATCTGAAATTGTCATCTAATTCAATACCTAACCATCAAGTCTGCCTATGGGTCTCGGAAAAAAATTATATCTTCACCAAAAACTGGTCAAAATATTTTATCTAAAACCACTGGATTATAACCTAACCTAAATAACGTTTTACTATTTATCAGTTTTAATATTTTTTTTTTTAGACAAACCGGAAGTTATTATTTATTTCCGACTCGACTGCTTACCATACCATAATTATTAGGTGAACCCATTGCTCGGACTCGTTTATGTACAGCATTGAGTATCTACTGAAACTGCAATTTCGGTTATTTTAACAATATTAACCGAAATTCGTGAATACATGGCTGATGAATAGTGTAATATATACATTTGAATATTTGATTGTAATTTGTACCTGTTTGAAGTGTATAAGTGTATAATATATGTACCAAATGTAAGTTGGAGTAAGTTTACACGTCGTGTATTTTGCGGTTTCATCGGACTTTTAGGTTTCAACTGGAGCACTACCCTCGCACGAATTTTAAATTCTCTTATTTTTTATTTGTGTGTTGATTTCTTGGAAGACTGTTCACTCTCCGTCCTTAATATAATATGTAGAAGATATATAATTTAAAAACGTATTGTTTTTTTGTTTTGTATGAAATATTTTTAATTCAATGTATTTAACGATCGAAATAAATGTAGGACAAAAATGGTTATTATAAACGAGTTAAACTCTTAACATTCAGTTGTTTTTTTAAGAATAGTATTAAATTGTTAATTTTAACTTTAATATTTGATAATTTAGGTAAATTGTATTAATAAATTTAATTACTGGTTTAAAATAATTTTGTTACAATTATTATAGTAGGTACCTTCGCAAGCAACTGATCAGAATTTTATCTACACGTCATAAATGATCAAGGTAATAAACATATTTATCTTCTTTTTGACCTTGTATAGTTGTTTAGATTACGAAAATTATAAATTGATAATATTCATAATTTTGTGGTATAAGTAACAATTTTGTATGTAAAACTGTATTGTATATTAGTTACCTATATACTATAATTCAATATAATAATACATTTTAAATCAACAAACAAATACAACTTTGATGATAATAATATAATATAATATTTAGTCAATACCAATAATATATTATGTATATTATGCTAAAATCAAGGATAAAAACTATAATAATTTTAAAATTAAACACAAGTTAAAATATTTTATACTTTTATAAACAATGATAATATAAGAGTTAGTAGGGTTAAAATTAAGCACGAAACTTAAGTAGATGTATTACTAGGTAGGTATAATAGGTATAAATGTTTTAGTTAACCCTAAGAACGACAACGCTTTAACCATTTGTAACAAAAAGAATATTATTAATGATTATTTTTCTTATGGACGCAATTGGTATATTTAACACAATTATGCTTATTACTTTAAAAGATAAAAAATAATATATATGAAAATATATATCATAATCAATAATAAATTGACAGTAATTTTAAAACGTATAAATCACACGTGTTTTACAATACATCATTTGTGTCTATATTTTTTCAACCATGAACACATAAAATATATTATATTTTGTTTATAATTATATGTTTTCGACTATTCGTTTATTAACGACTATTTTTTTTTTCGTACCCTGCACTTTGACAGTCTCGTTTTATTAAAATATCATTTTAGATTTCATTTTGATTTAACGTCGTGTATCACATAATGATAATAAGAGTGAAAAATATCTAATAAACAAATTACCGTCAATTACTATAGTATTACATGGGCGGACGCGCCGCACTAAATTACCAATAACAATAACGAAAAAAATTAATTCATCGGCAACAGGTACACCGTAGAAACTAAAAAGTATCCAAAGCACTGCACCGGAGGGCGAACTCGGG
Organism: Neotoxoptera formosana; assembly: GCA_022818045.1. Lineage (NCBI taxonomy): Eukaryota > Metazoa > Arthropoda > Insecta > Hemiptera > Aphididae > Neotoxoptera > Neotoxoptera formosana. The sequence goes on along the minus strand of CM040632.1, from coordinate 46,202,247 downwards.
AAATGTTTAAAGCGTTCGTTTTACATAGTTCCTATGCCAACCACTCTCATGTGTCCAAAACTCATTTCGAAAACAGACACAATAGTCCAAAAGGGGTTATAATATTAGGTTAATCGCCGCCGTCGCTATTCGTACGATATAGATGAGTCGCCGGCGGTATACGAGGTACATACTCCGAGAACAATATTACAACATAAAAATATTACAACGGCAAATATATATTATATAAATCGCCATAGACGATTCAACTCAGGCGTGCGTATGCGTGTGTTTAGAAATAATAATAATAATAACAATAATAATAATAAAAATAGTAATTACAATAAAAATAATAAAATAATAATGACATTAATAATCCTAGCATTGATCGATCGATATTGGTGTAATAATTGTGGTGTGGGAGGGGGCGGGGGACACGTACGATCGCGTGGGGGAGTGTCGGTGGGGGGATCGGTCATCGGATTGGGAAGATTCTATCTATACGGGTGGCGGTCCGCCGGGGTAGCGGAGCAACGGGTAAAGGCTCCAGGCGATGCTGTTGGACTCCATGCAGCTGAACTCCTCGTCGACGATCGGCACTAGAGAGGCGGCGCCCAGGACCAGCAGCATCAGCACCTGGAACGGCAGGGACGCCCGCATCACTCGGCCGAAGAATCTGTAGCCGCGTCTCAGCACCGTCTCATCTCCGCCAGCACTGTTGAAAAACCCCGTGGAGCGTCATGTATTATGATAGTAACAATAATAACACTCATCTATGTATTATAGGTAGGTATATACACAGATAAAAATAATAAACCAGACTGCTAACTATTTAGGTACTAAGTAGTGATAATAGTCGACGCCAAAAAAATGTCATGTTGGTTGTGGGCTCCAGAGGCGTATCAAGGATAATTCAGGACAGGCCTAATAATAAAAATAATTTGTATAATATACAAATATTTTAGGTATATTTAAGGTTCAAATTAAGAATAGGCCAGATCCTACCAGACCTACCAGCCTTACACGCCTCTATAGTGGGATCTGTATATGTTGTTATCATATCACATTATATTAATAATAATTATAAATATTTCTGAGTTCGTGATAATATTGATGTTCGTGGTATTATCACAACCTTAGATTATATAATTTAAATTGTATGTGATAGAAGATCACAACGACAAAAATTGATAAAATACCAAGTCCACAACCTTTATTGCGAAAAAGCGGCATCGTCAGGCTTGCTTGTCAATGTATAGTAGTTATTAGTTACTAGTAAGCAATCTAGTTTATTATCTATATCTATATATATCGTATATTAAGTCTTTACGGCAGCAGGTACCGTGAGATGAACATTGTTTGCGACTGTCGTTTGTAAACAAGTACAAAACACTATAGTGCTTACAGTCGTCAACAGGTCGTCAAAATAGGGTTTTAGTGTTCGTCAGAGCCGAATTAACGGGGAGGGTGGAGGAGATCCATGCGACCATGCCCCTTTCGACTTTTTCCGAAAAGTTTAAAATATACGAAATAGCAATATCTAAAGTTACAAACAAATAGCAATTGCCTGTACTAAGATTACACGTCTGTTTACGTTGGCTGCTTACGAATGTCCGTTATATGCTGATGACTTGAGTTCACAAAAAAGGGAACTGGACAATATTTTGATTTTAATTTTTATTGGCTCAGGATTGTTAAAATTCGTGTTTTAAGTGTATCCTTTAAAATCAAATTGATTAAATTCCCATACAAACTCTGTACCAGACCACAGTTTTCGGTCAACCCCATAATTTAAATACTAGTCAACAATAATCTCTTAAAATAGACACCGACCTGTGTATGATGATTGATATCAATAATATTTTCCTGATTGTATTATCAAGTGCAAATATAAATAAGGCGATAAATATAGGTATTCTAAGAAATACCTTTAAAGGTCAAAAAAATATTATCATCACATGCACTAAATCTGTGTGTGTTTTTTGTTTATGTTTTTATTTTTTATTTAATATTTGTTTATACTGTTAATGCAACTGATTGAAGTTATTATTATACAACTCAATTTTCCCCATAATAACAACGTAAATGGTGTATTTGAAAGACATCACAGAATCAACATGATGCTGGTCTACAGTGGAACTAACTGAAATAGTTAAAATTAAGAAAATTGGATTGCTTCCAGATTCTAAATTCAGAACGTTTTCATCCCCGCAGAAATAAAGTATATATATATGACGTATATAAATACACACGTGTACCTAAAAGTCACAGATGTATCTTAGTGCATACTGTCTTTCGAGTTAATACGTGTGAAAAATGTAAACGAAAAGCTGATAATCATTTTAAAACATTCATTGTACAGTAATTATACAACTCCCAAACAAATCTTGTACATATGACTAAATTATTAAATTTAATGTAGGTATTTAAGGACTTGATACAATGGACAGTTATAAAAACATATTGGAAAAGATTTAGAAAAAAATTGTATCTTAAAAATGTAATAAACAGAATTTATTAAAGAATCATAAGCTGGTACTTGGACAGTTAGACGTATATTTTAACAATTTCCCCATTCTATTCGCACTTACGTATAGTAAACATATAGGTATGTTCAAGAATACCTATTTGAATAGGCTACGCATTATTTATATGAGTTTTATTATTTGTTTTATTGTATCATATTTGATATCGTTAGTTTTTCATTTATAAATGCACTATATAGATAAGCCAAAAATAATAAAAAGTGTCACCGATAAATAATAAATAAATACTAATAAAAATGTGCAGAGATATTTACTTTGTGTTCGGTTCTTCTTCGTTGGATCGATTCATAGCAGTGCTGGTTTCGTCCACCTTTAAAACGGGAACAACAAATTATAAAAAAAAAACTGTGCAGACTAATCACGACAGTATATGTCGTAAGTGTATCAAAAATAAAATATATATATATTATATAAAAATACTTTAAAAAATAATAGTAAAATAAATTTAAAAAACAACGTTACGGTCTACACAAAAATATTGTATAATATATCATTTATATAATACATTATAAATTATATACGTACAACAGTAAAATATGTAGATCACGTCCTATGAAAATATTAATATATTATATAATATTGTTACAGTCTATTGGTGGTCCAGCGTATGTATTACAGATATAATAAGCAATAATAATAAAATATAATAATATAAGCGAACGTGCGTGAAAACGCAGTTCCGTCAAAATGCGTGTACATTATAATTAGTTGTAAAAATAACGAACCGTCTATTTTCAAAATAGTCATATATATAATAGTAGTATATTATAATATATATATATATATAACTATTAATAATAACTGAGATCGTAAACGAATAAAAAATATGAGAATGAAACGGAAAATAATACGAAAATGACAATAATACCGGACGCCGGGTTGTGTAGTTCTGCAGGTCGGCTCGTATGTACACGAGCTACGTAACTACCCCTCGAGAGCGAAAAACTAAAATAAATATAGGCACACACGTTTTTGAACTGCGCTCGTCCAAAACGAGAATATTATTAAGTATAACGGTATAATGAACAAACTATAAAACGGATACAGAAATCTTTGTGCGCCCAATTACGTGACAAAGACACGCTACCCACATATAGGTATAATATTATAATGAAAATAATTAAGTTCTTTTCAAATCGTTGATCATATTTTAAAGCATATCGCACACTTATTAAAGCATTGTGTGTATGTCTTTTCAAAAAAAAAATGTCCAAATTAAGTTGGTGTGGGGCAGAATCATTACCCCCTTCCCCCTCCCAACGACTACCCCGGCGAAAACGCATAGTTTCGACTCTTTAAGTACCTGTATTACAATAATATTTTTATATGTGAAAAGTATTTAAGTATGATTGATGATTAGATGATATTTGGCTCGTGCTTGATCGTCACGCGTCATACCTGGTGGAGTCTTATGCAAACGCTGTCCGGAGCCATGTCGTAGCCCAAAGTCGTGCCCAGTTTACTCGCGTAGCTGGCCGTCATGTTTATCAATACCGTCAGCCGGGCCCTGAGGTGTGACAGTCTCGCGTGAGAGTCGACGATAGTTTGATCGGACGTGGAGGCTGAGCGTGTCGTGGCGCCAGTTTTCTCGTTGGCCTGACGTAGCCAGTCGGCCGCCTCGAGCAGCGATACCACTCGTGGTTCGCACCTCTCCAGTTCCGTGTGCATGTTCTGAAAATAGAGCAAATAAGTAAGCAAAAGAACCAGGTAATAGAAACGTCGTTTTCTGTTTTCGGATTTTTGAATTTACAAACATTTTCAACGTGTATCAATGTACCTTAAACTTATTGAATTTGTCCACTATGATAACCGTGTCCTCAGCCAGGTCCACTGGTTCGGTCGTCTTGATCGCTCGTTCCGTTTCGTCTAGCCAATCGACGAGTTCGTCAATCACGCCGTAAAACTCATCGTTCTGGAATAAACATAACATTTATATGAACGAACTACACGTTAAATGCAATAATATTAAGACTGCGATAATTTCGAGGTGATACTCTGCACTAAATTATTAATCATGAGTAGTATACGTCTGTAATGCGTTGTATATTAGACGTATGATATAATTGTCAACGATTCATATTGAGGCAAGATAAAGTACCAAATTGGATATCACGATTTATATATTTTTAAATAATAAAAAAATAATATTATATTCATACGTTTTTGATGTTTATGATCGTTTTGATCGAATCGTTTTGAATTTTTCACGTATAATCAGAATACAGCGTACGTATTACATTTAAATAAATAGTTACGTTTAATACCTCCATAAGTGCAGTTTGCAGTTTAGTTTGCCATTCGGTGCACGCGAAACAGACACGATCCCATCTGGAGTTGGTAGCAGATAAACGGTTCTTAATCTGAGCTGCTCTTTCCACGTCATTGCTGTGCTCGGCCAAGTGGTGTCCGATCACGTTCAACGACTGTACGATATTGCGATGACTATCCAAGTACAATAGGAGTTCCTATAAACGAAATAGATCGCTCAACTGTTAATAATTATGGTCCACATTACTCCGATCCTTTTGTATACTACGCTTACCCTGTGCTCCTGTATGACGTCTTCTAGCTGTTCGATCTTCGACGGTGGAACCATCGGTTGGACGCTGAGCTTAGCTTCGGTTGACTGTATCCAGTGTTCCAAGCGCCACATGTCGTTTTCAAACTGTGACCAGTTTTGTTCAGAGCACAGTGGACACATGGCCGAACTGCTAGTTCTAAAAACAAATATGGTGATTATCAAGATTATCATGACAAATTGTGCAATGCACAGAATCTATACTGTTCAGATTACTCACTTTGGTTGACCCACTTGTTGCTGTGATCGGAACCTTACAAGAAGTTCCTCGTACTTGACCAATAACTCTTCAGACCTGACTATGGTTATGTCAGACTCGGACACTCCACACTGTGTTTTTAATATGACGCTGAGATGTTTGATCAGGTCTATGGACATTTGACACGTCGCAATGTTTTTCGACAAGTTCTTGTCAGATTTTTGGATAGCTAATTCTAACTCATTTAGGTTGGTAGTAGCGTTTGCTATCGCCGTTTGTAACTCGTATTGGAATGAGTCTTTTCTGAGCAATTCGGTGGGAAGAGTGTCGACTTGCACTTGTGAGTCTTTGCCAAACTTTAATGTTTCTACTTGTACTTCTTCGTTTACAGACCGCTATTAGCCAAACAATTTAATCAATGACAACTCATTATTGTGAAATGAATAATTATTTTTAATTATATTAAACGTTTACCTTCTTTCTACACGAGGTTTCTTGAACACATGTCACCTTCAATTTTTCAATACGATTGTTGATATCCTTCCATAAAAGTTGGTACTCGTCAATCATTTCTTGAATATTTTTTATATCACTAGGAGTACTTTTAGTCATCAATTGCAGACCTAATGCATCTGCTTTCTCCAGAAGTCCTCCGTATTTTTTCAACTCCATTTCTAATATCTAGATAATAGTATAAAATAATGTTAACTGTATGAAATTATATATTCAATATAAGTATATGATGTGTAATACAATTGTTTTAACTATTGCATCAATATAGTATATTTATTATTATAAATATGTGGGTACCTGTAAATTTCCAAGGTCTTTCTCCATAACACGAGCACTTCCTTCGTCAGCATTGTCACCTTTATCTAACAATTCGAGTTGAATTAGTTTTGTATCTACTTGGGTCAGGGTAACTACAGCTCTTCCATGTGCATTGATGAAGTCTTTCCATAATGTTAACGATTTTTTAAGACCGATAAGTATCATATCGATTTGTTCCATCAAAGATTTTCGATTTTTACTAATTATTTCTATTTCTTCGTCAATGAACTTTGCGACATATGTAGAACGAGATATAGAAACAGCTAGTTCTAACTTAGAATACTTGTCTTTTGCGGTTTGTTGTTCCTGCTAATATGGCAAATATAATTGTATAGTATTAGTAATTAATAAGCAATCCAAATTGTTTACAATAAGTAACGTGTGTACTCGTAATTCACTCACTTCGAAATTACTGATCAAGCCAGACAAGCTTTTATGTTCTACGAATTTCTTTTTTTTATGTTCTTCGACAGTAGTATTCAACCGACTCAGCCATTTGGTTTCTACATCAACTAAACCAAGTATGGTCTGCAGTTCTTCCCATGTGCTTAATACGCGAACACGTTTATCGCTAATTTTGTTTTCTAGGTTCTTCCAGCTGAAAATAGATACAGCACCAATAAGTTAAGTACTTAGTTACAAAATAACATTATGAATTGTAAATATTGCGGTATTTACCTAATAGGTAATGTCTTTGACGGACACTCCAAATCTGGAGTGGTATCAGAATCATTTGTGTTCTTATCGCTTTTTAGTTGTTCATTACATTTAGATAGTAGATCGTTATATTCTCCTTGTTTTTCTTTATACGTATTACTTAATGCCTGAAAAATTTCATTTATTAATGTTAAAGTATTTATAATTTATCGAGTCAGAACTCTTAAACCATGGCTTATTAGTTTTTAAGAACCACCAGAAAATACCACCGAATTTTATCGAGTAGATATTTTTCAATTCCATTTGGAGTAAATTCGATCACAAACTATAATTTAAATAATAAATTACTTACATCTAAAGTTTTTAATTCTTCTTTTAAGTTGTATTCTGAACGATCGTGAAAAACGATGGCGCTGTTTATTTTTGATTCAAAGTCGCTTATCCACATTTTGAAGATATTGATTTTATCAAATAGTTTATTTGTATTCTAAAAATAAATATTTCATAGAGTTAGATGATTAGAAAATAAATTATAATTTAAACTTACCAAAATTGTTGTAGGTAATTCGACGGTATATTTGTACAATGAACCATTTAAATTGTTCCAGTTGTCATTGATTTCTTTCAAGTTAGATTCAGTAGTTTTTGCTAGTTGAGGATTCAGTTGCAATTCTGCTTTAATTAGTTGTCTACCAGATTCATTTAACCAATTAAATTCCTTTTGTTTAGAATTAATCTGATTTTCAAATTCGGGTTTCAGCACATCAATAGCGAATTGTGGATCTTTCAAAGATTTAGTTAAATTTTTCAACTGAGTTTCTGTATCAACTGCCCAGTTCCTAAATCTAGTGTATCTGTTGACAAAAACAATATTATAAATATAATAAAATAAATGTAAATAAAACATTATATAAAAATTACCTATGAGTGAATTCTTGTGGTTTATATAACAAATTGTCTATTTGACAAGAGTACAAGAACAATTGATATTGTAAATCTTTTTGGTGATATATTAAAAACCTAAGTTTTTGTCCAAATGAACGAATTTCTATTGGATCTAATGAATCTTTTAACTTGTCTCTTATATCAGTAGTAGACAAGAATTTTGGATCTAATTGTTTCAAATTGTTATTTAAATCCTGTATTTTATTGGACTCTGTGTTCAATTTATCAGATGGCACTATATCCTCGTTAGAACCAAATTCGTGTTTCAGTGTATCAAGTTTAGTTTGCACATCTTGTAATACTTGATTTATTTCAGTGCTTTGAACGTCAAAAGAGGTAGTAAGTTTTTCTACGTTTTCTAGGTAACTATTCCAAACTTCCAACGACGCCTGGATCTCATTGACTCGTTGACTAATCGCTATCAATTCTTTTCTGTAGCCGGTTTCCGTAGGTTTATCACAGAACTCGAATATGGTATTTTGACGTTTTTCCAAGTCTTCGATTTTAGAACGGTCCACAGCCAAATTATTTAATAGATTCTGAAAAATTGTTTCAAATAATGTTAAAAATTATTCTAAAAAACTATTTTTTTTGTATCTTAATCGGAACAATATTTAGTTTGGAGGTCGCATACTTACAGTTATTTGAGATTTTAGTTGTGGTAGCCTTCTGGTGTTGATGAATTTAAGATTTAAATTTGAATGAACTTTTTCAACTTTCCACAGCCATTCATATACCTTCTTAACATTTGTTCGGTATTCTTTCCAGTGGCCTAGTTTGGTCCACACTTCTTGATGCGTGTTGTCGAGTTCTGTCATAGTTTCATTGTGCAAATCCATCAAAGATGTAAATCTTTCCAATGCTGCTGGCTCAGAGATGATGTCTGGCTTGTTCATACAATTGGGTATAGTATCCATCTGGCTGATCAATACTTCTTGGTGTACTTGACAAAGTCGTTCATGACTTGTTAGAGAATGGTAGTCACCCGGAACAGGAGATTTTAAAAATTCTTGTACATACATTAAATAGTCGTGCCATAGTTCAAATACGGCAACATTGTTTTCATTTTCAAGCAAAGAGCACGATAATCTACGATATTGATTGAACGTTTCTTTAAATATTTGCTGCCAGAGCTAAAACAAAAAATTAATTTTTATGTACATTCTATTATAGAGTCTTATTAAATCGATTTTACCTGGAATACTTCGATTATAGAGTATGTTCGTTTTTCACTTAGAGGTATTTCAAAGTTATCTATGTCAAAAGATTCGTCCATTTCTTTTTTCGATTTGTTCAAATCTAATAATTTAATTCGTAAGTCTTTTAGGTACTCATCATTGTTCTTGGTGGATTTTGATGAATTCTGAAAAGATTATTAATATAAATTAATTTATAAATTACACTTAATATAATTATTTAAACATTAAATATAAATTTGAGTGTAAAATATTGTTGTGGTAGGTATATTATATATGTATTGGGTATAACATTTTCTTTGTTTAAGATGAGAATAATAGTAATTACGTTTAAACTTTTATAATACCAAACACAGGAAAGGTGCTAAAAGTTTTTGGAAATTGTTTTTGTTGAAAATCGCACGCCTTTGTTTTTACTTCTAGGAACCATTAAAAACTTTTTATCGGATTATTAGTAAAGAGGGCAAATCAATAAGTAGTAAAGATACCTATTGTTTTCGTATACCTACTACATTTTCATCAAATATATTTTATAATTCTGTTAAATATTGAGAACATACTTTTTCGATATCATGTAAAAGTCGTTTCGCATCTTCGATGTCGTCGGACATTTTGTTCTTTTTGTCCGCAACATCTCCGAGTGCTGCAAGAACTTTTTTGACTTTCTCTAGTTTTAAACTTAGTTCTTCGATTTCGTTTAGCGGCACGTCATCTGGATTTAGTCCAATGGTTTCGGCCACGTCCGTTATCATATTCCGTAATTCGACCAGATTTTCTTGTTGTTTATCAATTGACTTTGTCTTATCTGATACATCTTCGGAAGTTTCAATTGACAAAAGCTTACCATTCAACCAATCATTTGTAGACTCTTTTAGTTGTTGATAACTGTGTAGCGTTTTCGATGCTTTTTCATAACGCTCTACCAATTGTTTCACGGCCGCTCCGGTGTCATTCCATTGCGTCTGATCACCTTCAATTATTTCGTCGATTTGCTCTTTATCTCCTTTCCTACGCAGGGATTCAATGTCGGCCAAAATAGCTTTATTCTCTTTGTCGTAAGAGCTGCGTACATCCTATAAATAGAACAATGATCAGTACTATAATATAATATACGTAAATAGGTTATTGATGTATTATTTGCACGTATTTTATTTTATTAAACGGACCAATTACTTCTGCGGATAAATAATTCAAATAAATCATGTAACCAACGCACGCACATAATTAAATACGTATATTAAATACTATTTAATCATTAACTGTAGACATAACTGTATTCTTCATATTATCTGTATTGCAGTCACATTTTGCAACAATTATGCGAATGAATTATAAGATTCCCAGAAATTCTAATACTCAGTGAAAGTAACGATGAACATTTAATGAAAATATATACTTTATAATATGTGTTAATAAGTAGGTAAACCTAACAGTTTGCGTTTTTTAAATTCTTATTTGTAGTTACTAAAAAAAAAAAAATATATTATACAGTAGTTGTTGGGATCACCAAGGAAGAAATCATTAAATATAAAAGCAACAATAAATATTTGTATTTGAAAGTTATTTAATAGTCATAAAAAATATAGGCTATAAATAAGTGTTTGCTAATATTTTTTGACGTTCTCGCAGTTGTTTTTACAATTTTTGGAATTTCTCGAAAACTAAAGGAAAGTTTGAAAAATTATCACTTTGAAAGTACACCTACTATATTATGTGTAATTAAGTGTATAGTCTTATGTCTTATTAAGTATTAAATGAAAATGTTTGGTTTTCGAACACCCCACAAAGCATTTGAAAAAAGAATAAATAAAAATATCATTGCCTAATAAAATAGCTTTATCAGAATCAAAAATCATAAATTATGTTGTGTAACCGAGTTTGTGTAGATTAAGAAATATTTGAATCGATTTTATATTTATTAAGTTTATGATATAGCAATATACGTTTTTATGACTTAAACAAACTATGAGTTATTTATACAGTGAAACTATATGGCATTGAATAAGTTAAAATAGAAGTGTTATATTTGCTATTCATTATGCTGATGTTGTCTAGTATGACCAGAATTCATAATATAAATTTTAGTGGTCTTCGTGTGTATAATAGTTATCAATTCAGCAAATAAATTATATCGTCAACACTCGTTATGCAATCGAGTTTATTAAGTGTTGTTAATAGCTATGGGAAATAAGAATGCTTTTAAATATAATATTATCCTAAAGAAAATTTACGGTACACAAAAGTAAAATTAATACTACAATATCTATTTGTTATATAAGATTATTAGTATTTATATTTTGTTAACTGAATAATATGCTAATATTCATTACCTTCTACCTACCTAGTATTTAGAATTAACTGAATAATATGCTAATATTCATTACCTACTACCTACCTACCTATACCTAGTATTTAGAACAAATTAAAATTACAATAATAAATTTGTAGTTGGCATTTGGAATTTAATATAAAATATGTCAATCATTATTTTTTTAAGTCATTGTGCCTAAATATTTTATCATTTTTAAAACTTTATCCAATTTAACATAATTGATTATATTTAACTAGGTATTATTTAAATTATGTTGATTTGAATTGGAGTTTATTAAAGGAATTACAAAATGGAAAACTTTATAAGAGAATATACACAGTTATATTTATGGTGGAATTTTCTTATGAACTTTGAAATCTAAAATATAAATACATTTAAATATGTACAACACAATTAGTTCTATATTTTTTATTGATAAATTGATATCAAAATTTATAGTACAGATATTAAGAATTATTGAAACTATGAAAGCATAATAATGATTAATTTTAATATATATTTGATAACAGTTTGTTATTTCTTAAATGTTGAATTTTATGATGTTCAAAATAATAATAAGTACAGAATTCGGAGATATTGGTTGTGTATTTTTACATCTGCAATGTATTAATATTAACATAAGAAAGCACACTAGTAAAAAAATTATCACTTATTACACATGTAATTATAGTTAATATTTTTCACCGTATTTCACTCACTTCAATTGATAAATTCTTATAAGGTACTATAACTTATTATAGCAATTATAAACAATAATATTTCCGTGTCTTATCGGAAGCTTTTAAATATTAAACAAAAGTTATTGATCATTTTTAAAAATATAATTTAAAAAAAGCTTTTGACAAAACACAGATAATATTATTAATTATTTTACATATCTGTTACAATAGATAATGATATTTTTATAAATTAATCCAATCACTTACAATAAAAAAAATATTTTTTAAAAACAAATTATTTATCTCAAATAATTGATATTTTTTTTTGAATAGTTATTTCAATAAATATATTTTTTTTTATGATCAACACCACATCTGTAGTATTTTTATCAAGTTAGTATGTCAGCAATAAAATGAACGATTTTTAACCATGATGTAATCAATATCGATATCGATTAATGACATACTAAAAAAAATATATACATTTCTGTACTTGAAAATGTATGTGAAATAATAAGGTTAATGAAAAGATAGCAAGGTATAGAGATAAACCTAGTAAAATAAATATTACTTAGTCTTAATGAGAACCTCGAGCTAAATATTTGTTTACCTTATATCGGGATGCCAAAATAAGACAGACCTTCAATGATTTCAGTTTTAAACTTTATTTATCATTCTATTATATTTTTTCCAATATTGCAAGGACTTGAAGTTAAATTAATTTTTGATAAATGATAAATTTTTTTCTTCAAATATAGGTTATCATACTTTTAAAAAATATGGTATACAAGCACATAAATCGCGGTGCCCACTTAAATATTATTTACTAAACACTATAATATTGGTTTATATTTTAATCAAAAAAAATTTGGCAATAGGTAGGTATGTTAAGTATTAACATGCAGTCAAAATTGGAATTATTAGATTTATAAAAATATATTTGACCTATCAATAGATTTTGGAATCATCTTCATTATATGGTTTTTCTCGAAATTAAAACTGTAAGTACGTAACAAACATCATTAAAATAACAAAAGTAGAATCTTGTTTTACTCATCACAATTGTATTAGGTAATTACATTATTATTTAATTTATTAGTTTAAATTACAAAAGTATTATTTATTACCTACCTACTCGCATATATAATGACGTGATTACGTTTCGTTGTTAACTCAGTTTGTGGACATAATTATGCAATGGTGGGTAAAATAACTTAGGAATAATACATATCACACATCCTATAATACATAGGAATAGGAGATTTTACTATTTTAGTCTTCCTAAACGAAGGAGATTTGTATTAATAGTAATTATAATTAATATGCGTTTTAGGTATTATACAATTAACATTTTAACTGTTTGATTTGTATGAATAAATTAACTACAGTTCGCGGTAATATGGTTACAGCTCAATTTAAACATAAATAAAATATTATATAATAACAGTCATAAATATCATCGAGTCGACGTTGTAAAAAAAACAAACCCCTTTTCCCGCCGTCTAATGTAAATAATAATATTGTTCGTTTCACTTCTTTAAAAGCGAGTATAGCTGGTAATAATATAATAACATGTACTTATTCTACACTTTTGTTTGCTTTCAAAATTATAATATAATATAACACACAGCGGTGTAATAACTATTTTTACGTATGGACGCGATAAATCGAGAGAATTATTTTTATTTTCACGACTGAATCCGCGATCTCGGGCGGTTCTCTATCGTCATATTATATTTTAGCGTTATCGTTTTTACTGTTGTACCTATAGTATTAGATTGTACTACGAGTTATCCATGTTACCCAATCGTTTTTTTTACTCGGTCCTTTACAACAGACAGCCGGGCCGCAGCTTTCGGGTGTGCACAGCTGGTGTAAGCGCGAATGCCATACGGCACTACGGCGGCAGCGATCGCGACGACAAATTTAAAAAAAAAAAAATTGCGACACGTATGGCGTACGCTACTGCCGGCGCGAGACTATCGCGTGTGGCTGACTGTGTCGGTAGCGTCGTCGTTGTCGTCGTCATAATACTCGGATAAACGACGCGATAAACTGTGCACGCGGGCAGCCATGTCACCCGACTCCTCCCCCCACGTGTGTGTAGGTACGGATGCGCAGCGGAGGTATAGGTACGTTGGTGATACATATTTTGTACGCCAATCTTTAAAAGCACGGACGGTCTTGAAGAGAACATTTTATCGCTCCGGTCGGATCGACATTTTAAAATATTATATTTTGTCGAATGTATAATCAAACTCGAGGCTGTTGCAGGTTTCAAACGTAAGATGTTACTTTGGCGCGACAATAACGCGGAAATCCCATTAGTTCGACGACAAATTTAAATATCATCTTTTTTTATTATTAATTCAAAGGCTGTCAGAAAACAAATGCAATTTATACGCACCAATCACCAATCACCAAAGCAGTCAATCAAGGGAAAGGGAAATTTGAACTAAAAATTGAAAAATATGCAAAATAAACTGTATAAAAATTGATTACAATTATGTAGACGGATTAAAAAGTTGTGATGAAAGGTATAGTAAACATACAATTTTACGTAAACAAATAAATATCGATGAAAATAATAAATAAATAAACCAAGCGTAATATATTATAAAAAATTGTTTTTGTTAAATGTGCAAAGTACATTTTGTATATATATTTTGTATACTAAAATGCTCAAATATTATATCCATGTTGTCTAAATCAATCATTTTTTTCAACTTAAATGCGCAATGAAAACAGCATTTACATGGTTTTGTAATAGATTAACGACCTACTGACGTCAAAATAAATAAAAAAATTCGAAATAAAAAGTTGTATTTAGAATTACCACTTAAATGTTTGAATCGAATTTGTATCTCACTTATTTTTAATTCAGTATAAAATTCATCGATGTTCAAAATCAATAAAATGTAGTTTAATGTAAAAGAAATGATATTCAGTTGATTTAATAAAATTGCATGTGTAATTATGGGTGTTCGTAATATGGGTAGTGGCATCTAAAGTATAGGTATTATTGGTAATAAATAATTTAGAGATTTATAGTACTAGTAGGTCGTATGTTACTCGTATGTTTACTGTTTAGTAACCAAGTCGAAGTATCTTCGTCAGCCCATGATGTACAATCATATTATGCATTCAACTAAAAAAAAAGAATTAGGGATACTCTAAAATATCAGAACAATTATTGTAGCTAGGGTAGGTACTCAGTCCCTTGAGCTCGTGTCCCCTAATCAAGCACTATGACTAGGACGCACAACTATAGTGTATCGGATTCTGGAGAATACAAATGTAATGCATAATATTAATTTAGATACCTACGTAATATTTATGAGGTAAATAAGTCTTTAATGGTATGTATTGACGATTTGGAGCCCAAAGCGACCAAGTGTTCAATGCAGTGGCGTAGCCAGGGGGGGGGCTGAGGGGGCTGCAGCCCCCCCCCCGAAATGTTAAGAAAATTTAAAAATTATTTTATTATTATTTTAATGGTCTATGATATTTGATCAAAAAGTTTTAAATTACATTTTACTAGAAAATTGATTACTATTTTTATTGTTTTTTTTAAAATAAATAATAAAGGTAAAATAATTTATTGTATATTACTAAACCACCGCTGTGTAAAAAATTGATCAGCCCCCCCCCCCCCCCGAAAAAAAATCCTGCCTACGCCACTGGTTCAATGTGACCTGCAAACGGCTCATGTACAAACTGCGAGGGGCGTCGGCGTCTTCGTCTCCCGAAGTGGTGACAGACGAGAGGTTTACGAACACTAAATATTTAAACACTTAGCCCGATGGTCGTGTTATAATATATATATATATATGTATATAAATATGCACTCGGGACGAGAACGCGCACCGGGAATAGAACAGTTTTATTTTCGTACGCACATGTCGTTCGGTCTTGGCCGATGTCGGAAGAATGTGCCGTACACGACCGTCGAAAATCAGCGGAATTCGTTGGCCACCGTCCGCTGCCGTAGACGTGGTCGGAAGTCGGTTGTCGGGGGAAAACTCCGCGGAAACGATTGGTTAAGCCGCCGCTGTAGAATTTATTTAATTTTCTAATGCTCTAATAAGGCTGCTGAGTTTGAAACCACGACCGTTTAATCGACGTGATAGTCGTTTAACGATGTAATACGTATTATTGTTGTGCGCGGGCAATCTCGGAAGATTGTGTTTTATGGATCTCTCGCACAGAAATATAGTTAATAAAAAAGCACTTTGGGTTTATGAATCGGTAAGCCGAGACTTACAAGAAAAACAAACAACGATAATTTAAAGATTTTAAATTGTTTATTTGGATATTGGATACAAGTCGAGATCATAGAAAATTTTAATATGATATACTCTGTACACTTGTTTAATGAAAATCTAAGCCCACGCTTAAGTGACATTTTTAAAAATAATATTTTTAATTAGTATAACTTTATACCGTTATAAGGTGTTTGTAATACATATTGTTTTACTTGCATTTTATTGGTTTCATTTTATTGCGATTGAAAATCGTCGACATTATTCAAACGATTTTCATAGGATTATTCACGAGAAAACTACTACGGATAAGTGATGAACTATCGTTTTTTGTAACACAAAATATCATTAGACCTCAGTGGTCAACCCATTTCCTGAATCAGATATTTTTCATGTTAACAATTCAAACATATTGTTTACCTATATATTATGTTGTTAGTTTATATGTCTTACAATAAATCGTAATCCATATATTGTATTTGAAGACAAACGATCAACTTGTATTTTCGACAGCCAAAAGTAAACAAATAAAATATGAAATTGTTTACTATGAGAACCTTCATTAAAAAAAATTATTTTGAAGCTAAATAAAGAATTGGATTAAAACCAGCTTAAATCAGCTAACAGCTGGAAAATCAACTCAAACAGAATTTAATGAATCATACCATGTCACACTGTGAATCAAAACATTATAAAGTAATACATTCGAAATATTTACCTTGAGGTGCTTCAATATTGCTTCTAAATGTTTGCCTGCTAGCGTGTCTGAGTTCAGTGGAATTAAAGTTAAATTGTTTATCTGGTTATTTTTTATTCTAATTTTTAATAACAGCTCGTCGACCATTGTCCAATAGTTGCATTTATTTTCCAACGTTTTGAGTACATTTTGATATTTTGTTTTTAATTGTTTATACCGTTTTTCAACTTCATTCACTTCAGATTCCAATGTTTTTCTGTCTTTTTTTAAGTGCTTAAGACTATCTTTTAATTGTTTCAACTGTTGAGAAGTCAGTGACAGCGTTTGTTGCATGTTTTTCATACGGTCTGAAACTTGCTGTAAATTGTATAATTGGTGGTTAATAATTTTGAAAAAAAAGTCAATATATAAATAGAACAACTTACATGATACGTTTTGCATATTGCTGTTTCGGAAGTGTGCCTGTCTTTATGTGATTCGTTTTCCAATTCTGACAAAGTGAAATCAGTATTGTTTATGTTGTTAGATAATTCGAATAGAGTATAACGCAAAGTTTCAATTTTGGTATTTAAATCCGAATAATATTTTAGTTGGCTATTACATTGACTTTGGAAAGCGCTTAATTGTTGGTCATTGTTCTCAAGACTCTCGACGGCGATTATTTCGTATGAAGCACCCTGAAAATCGAACAAGATAATTCAATTTTATTAAGATTAAATTTAAAATAATTTATTTTATACATACTTTGAGTGTTTTTATATGGTCTAATAATGTGTCTTTCGGTTTTTCTAAAGAAGTTTCTAGGTGTTTAAATATTTTTGAAACGTCACATTTCTCCACAGTAGACCTTGTTTTAAGCAGTTTATCTTTTAATGCCTTACATTCCGTTGCAAGTGATCCCATGGTTTCGATTTCGCCTTGTCCATCAGAGATAGGCAGAATATCGAGTGATTCATTTAAACTATCAGAACAAGTTCTAATAGATTCTTCTACAATCTCTAACTCGTAGCGAATTATCTAATAAAACATTTTAAAAATAAATACATACATAATTGATTATTAACAGTAATGCATTCTCACATTGTTATCGACAATTTCCCGGTTTGGTGTAATATTTTCCAGATTTGATGTAATGCGTAACAAACTCAACTCAATGTTGTTCTTGAGTTCATTGTACTTGTCAAATTGTTTCTTGAATGTTATCAAGCGCATTTCTTTTGCCCTTAAATTGTTTTTTAATTTGAATGTATCATTCGTATGCTGTTCACATACATACAATAACGGTTTCACATCAATTTGATTCTGGAGTTTTTCTATAATGTCCTTCAAATATGAAAGTTTGTCGTAATGAATAGCCACATCTGTGATTGTATTCTATGAACAAGACAAAAAAAAATCAAATAAGTCCAACAAATTATAAATATTTGACACGATACTAAGTATTATTAAAAACGATAATAAAACAAAATATTATATTAATTTGCTTTAATATTTACTTGTGTATTAGACAGCATTTGAATGTAATTGATCGACGTTATTTTCGTTAGGTCAAGAATAGACACTCCAACTTCATCTAACCATTTTTGTTCAGCCGTCAAAATATCTTCTAAACGAGTCCATTCATTCTGAATGGATAAAAGTTTTTTTATATTTAACTGCGTATTGTTCAGTTCCGCATCCAAATATTTTATGGTGTTTTTATCGGGTTTCTGAGATTCCAATAAAGTCTTAAGGTTGATCAGTTTTGTAGTGGCATGGTGATATTTGTCAAGATCCTCCTAAAAAATAATATTAATATAAGTTGCCATTAAAATACAATTACAGTAATTTTTTTTAAGATACAGCATACCAGAATATGTTTGATGTTGTAATATTTATTTGTATTTTCGTTAGAATTTTTTACAGATCCACAAACTAATTCTAACTGATTAGAGTTAAAATTGGTAAAATTATCTCTTTCGATTTCATCAAAAAGACATTTGGTTGTAGTTCCCAATTCTTTATCTAGTTTGATCGCAGCTCTTAAAGATTTATATATGTCGTCTGGTAATTTATTTTTTGAGTTGTATTTTAATTTGTAAATACTTATAATCTCATATAATTCTTCGATGACTAATTGATTACATGCGGATAATATTTCTGATTTTTTAAGTTTTTCCTAAACAATAAAATATGCATTAAACATTAACTCAGTATTAATGAAACAAATATATAACATCGAAACAACATAAAAATGGTGTAGACTTTAGTATAATTAGTTAAATTAAAATAATTGCTCACCTGATATGATAATTTTCCTTTCTTTAATTGTTCAAATTCTGATTTGTATTGTTCTATTTTTTTATGAACATTTTCAATTGCTAAAATTTGATTCTGCCAATCAACTGAATCAACATCCTCATTGAAAGTGTCAATCTGATGTTTAACTATTTTTGTTTTATTTTGGAGTTTTTCTATCATCGATTTAATATTTTCAAATTCATCATTTGTAATTGTATGTATTTCTTTTATGTTTGATACTTCTTTTACGGCTGATTCAATTTGGTTTAAGACTTGTTTTGAGTTTATAGGTTCCTCCAAAGAAAACTCCAAGTCAGCATCATTGAATTTCTAGATAAAAATATTGAAACAATAAAAAATTATCCTATAGAAGCATAACACTATGAATCATGGCTGGAAAAAGAGTAATTAATATTTTTATAGTTGATTTATAATTTATTTATTTAATCCATAAAATATTTAACTGTTTACACTATACAATTTAAGTAAAATGAAACATAATATCGTTAAATTTATTTAAAAATGAAAACCACTTTATTGCTTTGAATTCATAATATTCTAACATAAGTTAACACCTCAATGAATTTAGAAATCATAATAATTTAAAATTTAAAAAACCAACTTATATACTCTAATTTTAATTTATATCAATAGTATAAATTTAAAATTAATTAAAAAATAAATAATTGTAAATAAAGAGGAAGGTTCGGTAATCATACAAATTATCAAAATTAAAACGAATACAAACTAATATAACTAAGTCACAATTTGTGCAATTTAAACCGACTTATTAACAAAACAATTGTAAAACGGTTCACTAAAATACAAACATAAAAAAAGGAAAAAAAATGTACTTACTTTATGTCTTGTGACGTGGAATGTGATAACATCCAATAACACCCAAATCTCCTCAAAGAATAAAGAGTATAAAGCATATTTGTTTTTATTGTCTGATCTCAAAATATTATTTTTAAGGCCATTAAGATGATTAGATGAAATAGACAAATCATTGAGTTTTATTGTTTTAACACTTGGTAATCGAGTATCAACCATTTCCATCACAAATTGCAGTCTACCACAATCCCCAATCACTTTTTTCACTGACATATTCATAGCACCTGGCTTTAATAGAAGTCTTTCAACAGAACCCAAAATAGCTGGTCTTGTAGACTTGAGTTCCTTTACATGGACCACGTCACAATGATCCCTTTCAGATTTAAGAAAAGCGTTTGGACTTTCTACAAGGTCAACAATCTCTACACTATCCATCATTGATTTCAAAACCCCAGTACCAGGTTCATCCACTACCTCCTCTACAACCTTTTCTTTTCCATCAACCACTATTATACGCCTTATAACTTTCCGAGTAATAGTGTTTGTTATTAAACCAGGTTCAGTTATTAAATCGTTGCTAGATGTTTGGAAAGCATACATTTTAGGATCTTTATCGACATTTTCTATCTGGCCTACTACCTCTACACCATCATTGAACGATTTCTTAATAGCCCTATCCGAAATTTCATCATTACCCGGTTCATCACTGACCTCTTCTACCACAGACTCTTTTCCGTCACCAATAATTTTGCGCCTAATAATTTTACGCGTTCTCGTAGTTGTTACACTTTCACTCGTATTCGTTACGTTATCGTTGAGTACAGAAAACTGTATAATCATTTCAATTTCTTCTGGATCAATAATATTCTCAACTACTTCCTCGCCATTCTTGATTATTTTTCGCAAAATACTTTTGACCGGTGCACCGGGTTCAGGCTCGTCAATTATCTCTTCGACCTCGACTTCTTTACCATCGATGATAATGATTCTTCGAACAATCTTTCGTGATTTCCACGTAGTAATCGTACCGGTTTGATTGATTTGAATATCAGATGTTAATGGTTTAGAGATTTCGGTTTTGTCAGATTTGTCATCGTTTCGCTGCATAATTATTTTTTCTCCTTTAATATGTGGTTTTGAACTATCATCATTTTCAGGAACATCAATTCCGGCACTGTCATCAGTTGCTGTTAAATAATATACTTCAGTGTTCTCCCTTTCTCTTTCAATAAAATCATCCAATAATGATTTCGTTGCATTCTTAGATTCTAAAGTTACCTCATCACCCTTCTCTTTTAATTTTTTGTTCGACTTTGATGTTGACATTTTCAGACCTTTTCGCAATTTACTTAGAAACGACGGAGAATTTAAATTTACGAATTGATTTATTTCTACTTGGTTCCCATTTTCAGACTCCTGAATAAGAATTCGTTCTTCGATGTCCAGATCAGGAATATTCTCAATTGAAACGTTAGTAGTTGAATCGACATGACCAGATACTTTTACGAGATCTTCTTCCTTAGGAATCAAGGTAGTTTTAACATCGATTGAAAGTTTAGGCATTTCTACCTCGGGTATTTTAACGGATGGTATATTCGAATCCTTGATTTTTATTTGACCCTCTACTACAGGTACCGATGGCATGATTATGTCGACACTAGTTAGAGATACAGATGGAACTTCAACAGTTATCTTACCTTCCACGTTAGTATCAATGTTTTCGGTTTGTTTTGATTTTTGATCTTTCTTACTTTTAAATCCTGGTATTTTAATGTCTGACAAGTCAAACTTGGATGTTTTGATATCTGTTTTGGGAATTTCAACATCAAGACTTGGTGTTTTCAATTCTGGTACCCCAATTGTCGGTAAATCGGTATCTTTAATTTCTATGTGACACTCCACTTTAGGAATTGATGGAGTTTTGACATCAACACTCGGTACAGTAACCGATGGAATGTCAACAGTCACCTTTTCCTTAATGTCAAATTCGATATCCTTCAAACCTTTCGGTGCTTTTCCTTTTTTAATCTTTATATCTGGAGTTTTGATGTCAGTTGAAATACCAAATTTAGTAATTTCTGGTGTTTTAATGCCTTCGATCGAGCCTTTAACATCAACTTTGGGCGTTTCTACCTCGGGTATTTTAACGGATGGTATATTCGAATCCTTGATTTTTATATGACCCTCTACTACGGGTACCGATGGCATTTTTATGTCGACACTAGGTAGAGATGCAGATGGAACTTCAACAGTAATCTTACTTTCTACGTTAGTATCAACGTCTTTTGTTTGTTTGGATTTTTTATCTTTTTTACTTTTAAATCCTGGTATTTTAATGTCTGACAAGTCAAACTTGGATGTTTTGATATCTGTTTTGGGAATTTCAACATCAAGTTTTGGTGTTTTCAATTCTGGTACCCCAATTGTCGGTAAATCGGTGTTTTTAATTTCTATGTGACCCTCGACTTTGGGAATTGATGGAGTTTTTTCATCAACACTCGGTACAGTAACCGATGGAATGTCAACAGTCACCTTTTCCTTAATGTCAAATTCGATATTCTTCAAACCTTTCGGTGCTTTTCCTTTTTTAATCTTTATATCTGGAGATTTGATGTCAGTTGAAATACCAAATTTAGTAATTTCTGGTGTTTTAATGCCTTCGATCGAGCCTTTAACATCAACTTTGGGCGTTTCTGCCTCGGGTATTTTAACGGATGGTATATTCGAATCCTTGATTTTTATATGATCCTCTACTACGGGTACTGATGGCATTTTTATGTCGACACTAGGTAGAGATACAGATGGAACTTCAACAGTTATCTTGCGTTCTACGTTAGTATCAATGTCTTCGGTTTGTTTTGATTTTTTATCTTTTTTACTTTTAAATCCTGGTATTTTAATGTCTGACAAGTCAAACTTGGATGTTTTGATATCTGTTTTGGGAATTTCAACATCAAGTTTTGGTGTTTTCAATTCTGGTACCCCAATTGTCGGTAAATCAGTATCTTTAATTTCTATGTGACCCTCCACTTTGGGAATTGATGGAGTTTTTTCATCAACACTCGGTACAGTAACTGATGGAATGTCAACAGTCACCTTTTCCTTAATGTCAAATGCGATATCTTTCAAACCCTTCGGTGCTTTTCCTTTTTTAATCTTTATATCTGGAGTTTTGATGTCAGTTGAAATACCAAATTTAGTAATTTCTGGTGTTTTAATGCCTCCGATCAAGCCTTTAACATCAACTTTGGGCGTTTCTACCTCGGGTATTTTAACGGATGGTATATTCGAATCCTTGATTTTTATATGACCCTCTACTACGGGTACTGATGGTATTTTTATGTCGACACTAGGTAGAGATACAGATGGAACTTCAACAGTTATCTTGCGTTCTACGTTAGTATCAATGTCTTCGGTTTGTTTTGATTTTTTATCTTTTTTACTTTTAAATCCTGGTATTTTAATGTCTGACAAGTCAAACTTGGATGTTTTGATATCTGTTTTGGGAATTTCAACATCAAGTTTTGGTGTTTTCAATTCTGGTACCCCAATTGTCGGTAAATCGGTATCTTTAATTTCTATGTGACCCTCCACTTTGGGAATTGATGGAGTTTTGACATCAACACTCGGTACAGTAACCGATGGAATGTCAACAGTCACCTTTTCCTTAATGTCAAATTCGATATCCTTCAAACCTTTCGGTGCTTTTCCTTTTTTAATCTTTATATCTGGAGTTTTGATGTCAGTTGAAATACCAAATTTAGTAATTTCTGGTGTTTTAATGCCTTCGATCGAGCCTTTAACATCAACTTTGGGCGTTTCTACCTCGGGTATTTTAACGGATGGTATATTCGAATCCTTGATTTTTATATGACCCTCTACTACGGGTACTGATGGTATTTTTATGTCGACACTAGGTAGAGAAACAGATGGAACTTCAACAGTTATCTTACCTTCTACGTTAGTATCAATGTCTTCGGTTTGTTTTGATTTTTTATCTTTTTTACTTTTAAATCCTGGTATTTTTATGTCTGACAAGTCAAACTTGGATGTTTTGATATCTGTTTTGGGAATTTCAACATCAAGTTTTGGTGTTTTCAATTCTGGTACCACAATTGTCGGTAAATCGGTATCTTTAATTTCTATGTGACCCTCCACTTTGGGAATTGATGGAGTTTTTTCATCAACACTCGGTACAGTAACTGATGGAATGTCAACAGTCACCTTTTCCTTAATGTCAAATGCGATATCTTTCAAACCCTTCGGTGCTTTTCCTTTTTTAATCTTTATATCTGGAGTTTTGATGTCAGTTGAAATACCAAATTTAGGAATTTCTGGTGTTTTAATGCCTCCGATCAAGCCTTTAACATCAACTTTGGGCGTTTCTACCTCGGGTATTTTAACGGATGGTATATTCGAATCCTTGATTTTTATATGACCCTCTACTACGGGTACTGATGGTATTTTTATGTCGACACTAGGTAGAGAAACAGATGGAACTTCAACAGTTATCTTACCTTCTACGTTAGTATCAATGTCTTCGGTTTGTTTTGATTTTTGATCTTTTTTACTTTTAAATCCTGGTATTTTAATGTCTGACAAGTCAAACTTGGATGTTTTGATATCTGTTTTGGGAATTTCAACATCAAGTTTTGGTGTTTTCAATTCTGGTACCCCAATTGTCGGTAAATCGGTGTCTTTAATTTCTATGTGACCCTCCACTTTAGGAATTGATGGAGTTTTTACATCAACACTCGGTACAGTAACCGATGGAATGTCAACAGTCACCTTTTCCTTAATGTCAAATTCGATATCCTTCAAACCCTTCGGTGCTTTTCCTTTTTTAATCTTTATATCTGGAGTTTTGATGTCAGTTGAAATACCAAATTTAGTAATTTCTGGTGTTTTAATGCCTTCGATCGAGCCTTTAACATCAACTTTGGGCGTTTCTACCTCGGGTATTTTAACGGATGGTATATTCGAATCCTTGATTTTTATATGACCCTCTACTACGGGTACTGATGGTATTTTTATGTCGACACTAGGTAGAGAAACAGATGGAACTTCAACAGTTATCTTACCTTCTACGTTAGTATCAATGTCTTCGGTTTGTTTTGATTTTTTATCTTTTTTACTTTTAAATCCTGGTATTTTAATGTCTGACAAGTCAAACTTGGATGTTTTGATATCTGTTTTGGGAATTTCAACATCAAGTTTTGGTGTTTTCAATTCTGGTACCCCAATTGTCGGTAAATCGGTGTCTTTAATTTCTATGTGACCCTCCACTTTGGGAATTGATGGAGTTTTTTCATCAACACTCGGTACAGTAACTGATAGAATGTCAACAGTCACCTTTTCCTTAATGTCAAATGCGATATCTTTCAAACCCTTCGGTGCTTTTCCTTTTTTAATCTTTATATCTGGAGTTTTGATGTCAGTTGAAATACCAAATTTAGTAATTTCTGGTGTTTTAATGCCTTCGATCGAGCCTTTAACATCAACTTTGGGCGTTTCTACCTCGGGTATTTTAACGGATGGTATATTCGAATCCTTGATTTTTATATGACCCTCTACTACGGGTACTGATGGTATTTTTATGTCGACACTAGGTAGAGAAACAGATGGAACTTCAACAGTTATCTTACCTTCTACGTTAGTATCAATGTCTTCGGTTTGTTTTGA